>JAKOGI010001532.1:15000-112500 GCA_029747015.1 Carnegiea gigantea
AGAGTGGTCAAAAGCATTGGTGAGACGTACAAAATCATCCAATGATGACATTTGGCAACATGTATCAAACTTTGAATCTATTTATGTTGTGTATATCAATGTAAAAAATTACACGTAACTTGCAAATATATAACCAACTCTATGTTGTGCATGTTTGTGTATTTTCTTCATACATGACATAAATATGGAAGTTTGCATTAGTATCAAAGCACAAATGAAAGTTCGGTATATAATGCGAAAATATCATAGTTCAGATTATTTTTCCACATTTCACTTATGATTTAAATTATTCTAAAACAATTTTAATTTTTTGGAAAGAATAATTGCACATCCTATACCGTGCACTTCAAGATTTTTTATCTACGTTGCTAATTAATTTCCTAATAATGTAAGTGCTATTTTCAGTAATAGATGCAGGAGGGAACAACAAGAGAAATGACAATGATGTGAGACAAACATATAAAGAAACCTCAGGTTTGTTTATAGTGGAATTGTAGCTCTAAGAGCTTAAAAATGTTGTCAATAACCGTATCTAAAATAGTCATTAGCATTTTGACCAAAACACAATTTTTATTATCCAAGTATTAATGCTTGGTAAACTAGTATTTTGATTAGCATTTTATGCATTATTTAATGTTTCAAGTAACATTTCTGTAAAGATAATCAAATTAGCTTTTAGTCTTTCAAAAGTAATTTTTTTCCTTCTTTAGGCTTAAAAGCCCCTTCATCAATTTTATATTTGGTGAATCATGTTCAACCTAAAATTATGTCATTTTATACCCTTTTGTTTTCTATTATTTGCTCAAAATAAATTATTATATTAGAATTTTAATATATTTTTGTTCATTTAGTAGGAATTATTGGGACTTCAATAAAATGAATAAGTAGTTTGTCAAAAGAGTTGGAAGAGGAGGATGTTGGATCAAATAAAAAAGCAAAATAGGGGGGGAAGAAGCCTCAGCCCAGCACTTGGAACACCAGAAGAAACCTGCGACCCAGCTTCTTCCCTAGTGTCGACCTCCAACTGCACACCGTGACCCTAATTTCTTCCCTTCCAGCTCTCCTCTCTCCTCTTTGGATGTGTGCTTCGCGTTTCCCGTGACCTAATTGTTGTGCTTCTCTCCTTCACCTAGTCTCCTTCCCCTTTTATTTTCTTCCTTTGGTTTTCGCGGCCTAAGGCCCAACCGAGACCTTATCCATCCCTCACCCTCACTTAATCACTTGCTAGGGGAGCACGTGAAACCTAATTTGCTTTCCTCCTCTTCTTATTCTTCTCTTTCTTTTTTGTTTCCCGGAAACCTGAGAAGAGCTTGTCGCATTGCTTCATCCCTATCTCTGCCATAACCGAGATCTTCATCATTCTCTCTTCATCATTTATTCGCTCGTTCATCACCATTATCAGTCTCCAACTGTTAGCTTCTCCATCTTTCATCAAGATTTAGTGAAATAGTTACAAGTTTACCATTAAGGATTAATTGAAGCCATGAAGGGTTTAAAGGGTGGCTTTTTTTTCAGGCAATAATGGGAGCAAGGTCGAAGGCAGGAGGGAGAGAAAGGGGTTTCTAGTTTCATTTTTTTCGTTCACAGTTTTGGTTTCGTTTAAGTTCCAGATCCAATTTTTAGTTTTAACAATTTTGGATGTTATTGAATCCAAAATACCCAAGTTCAAGTTGAACTCTTGTAAATTGGTTTGGAATGGAGCTCGATTTTGGTTTGAAGTTCATAATTTGGCTTAGATTTATTGGAATTTTTTTTTTTGAGTTGAATTTTGGCTTTGGTCCTCCCCTCTTTTAGTTTGAGTGTGCTTAACTTGGTTTTATTCTTGTGTGTTCTGGATTCTTCGCTTTTCCTCTGTTGTTCATGATATGCTCATTTTCTGCGTTCATGGCCTACTCGATCTGGTTCGGACACATCGCAAGCGTACGGGTGTTGTAGTTTAGATTAAAATATCGCTCCCACAGAGACCAATGCAATCTATTGAGTTTTATCATTCTAAAATACTAAGCAAAATAGGTATTAAGTTGGGATATTTTCTAAAAAAACATAATTTATTACTAGATGAATGCTAATTATTGGTATAAGACTCCTATTAATTAAAAACGCTTAGGGATTTGTTTCACTGACAATGAATTAGATCTGATAAATTGAGTATGTGTTTTACTCTAATTTGGATGAATCAAAGGGCACGAATCATACATAATTCAATTCTTTCTTTCAAAACAAACTGAATTGTTTGGACTAATCAAATTGTCATTCTTTCAAAGATATTTGAATCAGTTTCAACTAAGGATCTAGATTGCCAATTTTCCTTTCAACATATAACTTTCTCTCAAAAGTTATTGAGTCAAGTCTAATCTTGTCTATTCCAATAGCGAATTTCTCCTTTCAGTACTTCACCCAACTATTTCATAATTTGCAAGCAATTTCTGCCTAAATTAAGGATCTAACTTCATAATTTGGCTAACAAATCCCTAGACTAAAGAAAACTACTCACACATGTTTATTAAACTAACAAAATAGATTGAACAAGACATTGACACAACCTAGAATAATTCTAATGGAGATCCAAGAGTAAGGAGAAGAAATTGCTTAGCAACAATAGAGTTCTTGTAGATTTTTCAATCTTCAGGCCTCCAACTTGCAAATTGCTTTCATTCCAATCTTCTTCTTGCTCCAAGAATGATTAAACAATGAGCTATTTGAGAGATTTCTGAGAGAGAATGGCTAGGTCTCTCTTTCTTACAGGGAGCATGCCTAGATATAGCAGCGATTGAGTAATCTCAGCCATAAACCCGAGGAAAATGAACTGTTATAGTTGTGATAGACCTGCCATGGATAGTCCATGGGGGCCTCCATCTCGATTGTTTCTTATTCTTCTTTCTCTTTATAGGCATGGTGGTTCGGGGGCATCTGTGCTGCGTCAAAAACTAATCATTTGAGGGTCAAGGCTTAGTTAGAAAGGTCTCAAAACCTGCAAAATGCATCAAAGAACTATACGCAAGCGTAAAAAGGGAATTTGGGATATAAATTATAACATGAAGCCCATGAATTTCCTAAAAATGCAATAAAATGACCCAAAAATAATATAAATTTTAAGCACTTATCAAACTCCCCCATGCTTGGACCGTTGCTTGTCCCTAAGCAACCATGAAATCGAAACTATGATGAAAAACCTCCTTAGGTACACGTTAGTGACACCATTAATAGCCAACTCAACCCAAAAATGAGCCCAAAAGTAATTTAAACCATTACAAACAGATAGGAGAATGAAGTTTTCGAAATATAAGCAGAGATCATCACATCAAATATTGAATCAACCATCCAAATCAACTTGAATGCTCATATCAGCTCAAGTAATATGTTGAGCTAGAAGACCCTGTAGAACCTCACTTTAGTAATGAACCACTCATCACTCATGTGTTGTAAAGTATAACTTGGTTCTCTCAATCTCATTCTACAGAATCAAGTCTACCATAAGCACGTTAAGACTCTCCAATTTGCCATCACTAGAATGCAAACCTACTAGGCAATCATGAGGACTTAAAGAGGGTTGTCACGGTAAAGGTTTAGAGGGGAACATATATTTCAGGATTGTGAAGCACAAAGCTGAAGACTAGGAACAAAATTATCACCTCTAAATCTTCCACAAAATGAACTCCTCAATCTAATACATATCAAAGATACAAACAAATCTCCTTAGTTGGTTCAAAAAGAGAAAAAGTGTTGAAATAATCTAATCCAATATTAATGCTAAATATTTATTTAACTCTTTTTCATTGTTTTTTTTCTTTTTTTTCTTTTTTTCTTTTGTATCTTTTTTTCTTTTTTTTCTTTTGCTAAGAGAATGGCAATGGCATAGAACATTAAGTACCTTTCAACACTTCCCAGCCAACTCACAAAAAAAAAAAAAAAAAAACCCAATTATCGCCTCCAAATCTTCCACAAAAAAACTCCTCAACCGAACGTATATTAAAGATACAAACAAATCCCCTTAGTTGGTTGAAATGAGAGTAAGTGTTGAAATAATCCAATCTAATATCCATGTCAAATCCTTTATTTAACTTTGTTTCATTGTTTTTTCTTCATTTTTTTCTTTTGCATCTTTTTTTCCTTTTTTTTCTTTTGCTAAGAGAATGATAATGTCACAAAACATTAATTAGCTTTCGTCACTTCTCAACCAACTCACAAAAAAACAACCTAATTACGACTAAGGGAATTCGTGCATAGAATTATCAAATCCTTTATTACATCTAAACAAACCACACCTCATATTGTGACCCACGAACCACTCCAAATCAAGAAATGAAACTTTATAGTCTTGGCTAAACAAGGTAGATATATATTTGGCGAAGGGCTATATTAGAGTTTCATATCAATAAACAATGTCAAGGCTCAAAGGGGATATCAAGGGGTAAATCATGCTTAACAAGAGTGGCATTTTGGTTAATGTAGCACATTAATTCATAGAATGCCTCAATCATGTTACCTAAATGTGCATGCTAAATGTGATCTTGAACAAGAGTCAAAGCAAGTTCTAGAGATTTAGAATTTAGGAAGAGTCACACACGAAAAGGAATAAGAGACTAAAATTGATGAATTAGTCTATTCAAACTCAAAGTCTCACAGAACAACTACCAAAGCACAACTAGCTCATTGAATCACAGATGCCAAATATTCGTGTAAAGTGTCATTAGGCAATCAACTCGCATTCAAGATAATGGTCAAATCAAGAAGCACATTTTTAGAAACTCATAATCAAACATTTTTATTCACAAATAGGCATAACTAAGGGGTCAAATTTAAGTCAAAGAAAGCTACCCAGTCTAAAGATTGCATCATCGAAGGATTTATTTTCTTTTTTTTTGATTTTTTTAGATTCGTGCTAAACCTAATATGCAAAAACTAACCCTAGATGTTCCTAAATAGAAAGAAACCTAAATGCTCAACTAAAAATGCTCTAAACCCCTAAATGCACAGTCTGATGCAAACTATTCACAACATCCATATACTCATAAACACATAATCATAAACGAACCCCCCATGCTTGGATAAAGCATTTTCTTGAATGCAAGCACATGATAACCAATGGGGAAGGGGAAGAAGAACTAGAAAGGAGAAGGAGGTGGAGAAGAAGGAGGGTGGGGTTGAGATATATGCCAATCATGCTAAGTGTTAAGACAATCCCTAAAGTCCTGGATAATATTAATTTTAGAAGGCAATCATCCCACGGAGCTCATCATGCCACTCTTGAACAAAGTCATGGGGGGTGGCATGCTCAGATTGGACATAAGCCTGTAAAGAATTTTGTTCCTCTTGGATGGACCAAAGGGTAGCATGGACATCAGTGTAGTCTTCGGAGGAGGATGGTTGGGATGAACTAGAAGTGCCTAGATGGGTTTGTGGAGGAGGCGGGGGTACGGGATAAACTAACTCCTCATCACTGGGCATACATGAAAGGTTATTTGGGTTTAAAAGAGTGGTTATGTCAACATTTAGAAGACACACAAGCTTTTTTCTAGGGTAAATCCAACACATTCGACCACCCTCCATCATACAAATTTTCATTTGTTCGAGGCTGCTAAAGCCAGCCTCTCAGACCAAGACACACTATCATCAAAGTTGGGTTCAATACCAACTGACCTTGCTATAAGGGTGATAAGACCTCTAATCACTATCCTTTTAGTAGAACTAGTAGCTGCACTCAACAACTGATTGATAAAGAAAGAATACGTGTCCCTTGCAACATGCTATATAAGAAATACAACTTGGACAGGCGAGGAAAATTCAAGCTATCCTTCGGAAACAAAATCCATAGGCAAGTACATGCTGGGATACTCGAATACAGGGATTTCTAATAATTGCACCTTTAGAGTGATTAGCATCATATTGGTAATTCCCAGTGATGGTATACCAAAAGGCATTAGGAGTAAACTTTCTAGAAACATGGTGTCGGTCTAAATGTAAACTAGGTAGAAAACTGAAGATACTATTAAAAACACTCAAATTTAATTCATAGAATTCTCAGTTTAGATAAAATGATATATAGCCCTCTTGACATCGGGGACCACTCGTGACTTCCACATGCAGAGTACTTAAAAATTCTAGAGTAAGATCACGATATATATGGTTTTATGTATCTAAAAATTGACCCATAGCCCTACAAGCAAATAACCAATGAATGTCATCTGGAAACCCTAAACTAATCAACAAATCCTCATCAAAATAACGAGTAGCCACAATAATCTTGCTACTCAATACATTATATCTAGCAATGTGCTCAGGATTAGTTAAACCAAGTGCGTTACGAGGATTACCTTGATTCCGTTCGTTAGTTGATTGTCTAGAAACCCATTGTTGCACTTGACTCGACATCCCAGCTTCAGGAGCAGTTCAGGTTCTCTTCTTTGGTGCCATGGATCTGGAATGTCGATGGGTATGGTGGAAGGAAATTCGTAACTATGCGAATGGGTAAAGGGAAGATAATATAGAGAATTTCGGGCAAATAAAAAATAATGGGGAAGAAATAATGGAAGAAAAAATGAAAAATTTTGAAGAAAAAAAGATGAAATAGGGTGTAGAAGATGGTAGTTATCGATATGGAAGAATGTAGAAGAAATGAGAGTAGAAAAGGAAGAGTTGAAAGAAATTTGGAGTTAAGATGAAGAAAATGAAGAAAAATGAAAGAAATTTGAGTGAAATTGGTGAAAAATTGAAGGTGGAATGAAGGGTGTTACTAGAGGTTTTAGAGAGAAAGTGGTGAAGGAATGAAGAAGAAGAATGAAGAAATCGGGTCAAAGGGCAAGAAAAACCCTTGATCATGGAGAACCACACTACCATGGATCGTGACCATCACCATGTACAGACGTGGTCAGCTTTTTCTAATAATTGTTTGGGTTTTCTGGGCAGGAGCACCACCACTAGGGCTCCACGGTAGCTTCTGTCTAGACCTTCTAAAAAACTCTTATTACATTTTTTCGTGGTTTTTTTTTCCTTTTTTCCTTGTTGTTTTCACCTTTTTTTTGCTTTTGTTTGTTTTTCTCTCTTTTTTTCTAACAAAGGAAAAGATATAACTATATACAACAAAATAAAAAGAAATCTATAAAAGGACTTGGGTTACCTCCCAAGAAGCATTCGTTTAGGGTCTAGAGCTTGACCTTCACTTCTATGTGGGCTCGAGATCGGTAAAGGCTACCGATGAAGAATTGGACATTTCAGCTACTGACATGCCCTTATTTCGAACCTCAAAATCAAATGTTTGCAAAAAAAGGTACCACTTCAAATAAACAGGATAGAGGCCCTTCTTAAGAATCCAATATCACCAAATAGCGCGTTCGGCATACAAAATTATCTTATGGTGGACTCCATTAGACGGACCACTTCTAAACTCGACTCCTAAATCAAAATCATATTCAACTCCGTCTTTAGGAGGCAAAGACATAAGCACTTGGGCAAACATGTAATAATCACTCAAAGGATACTTATTAAAAGTAGAGGGCTCATCCTTGGCTATGCAAGGTGGCAAATGGGAATCTAAACCCACCTTGACACAATCAAGTTCAATACCCTTGGTAGGCATATAGTCAAAAATAAGAGGATCATTAGGACACAAATCATCAAACTTCTCAATATTACAGGAAATAATCACATCACATCCACAACAAACCAAAGAAGAGGGGGAAATCTCGTTCTTTAAACAGACCGAACTTAGCGTGGTGTTCCCCCACATCTAATGTCAACTGCCCTCTTTACATCAACCTTGCACCCTGCAGTGGCCAAAATGGGCCTCCCAAGAATAATTTAGGTGTAGGCATCTTCGACCATATCAAGAACCACAAAATCATTAAGCATATAGAAATCACTACTGTAATGGGAACATTCTCCAAAATACCCAAAGGGTACTTAATGGAACTATCCACTAGTTGGAGAGAAATAGGAGTGGATTGTAGCTGTCCGAAGTTAAGCCTCTTGAAAATGGAATAGGCCATCAAACTCACACTTGAACCAAGATCGCATAAAGCCCGATCAATACTTACACTCCCAATCAAGCAAGGAATGAAGAAGCTATAGGGTCTTTAAGCTTTGTAGGGAGATTATATACCACAAAACTACACTCACCTTCCAAAGCTATAGTCTCATGCTTATTAACCTTCCTCTCACTCGCAACGTTGTTCTCCTCACCATTCTCCTCAAGCCTTGTGCCCTTAGAACCTTCTAATCCATTTTTCAAGATAACATAATTACACTGCTCTCGAGGATTAGGCTTGGGCATACTTGGGGGTATGCTTGGGGGTAAAGATAAAGAGCTAGCTCGTTGGGCAATTTGGGCTTTCAACATTTTATTATGAGTACTAAGCACATCACCTTTAGAGGCTAATTGCCTGATATATGTATTTTACTTTTGTTGCGCCAAAAGCATACTCTCCATCATGGCCTTTAAGTTAGACTTTTGAGAGGCTTGTTGGGGGTAGGGCAGGCGGGTGGTCTAGCATTCATTTGAGGAACAGAAGGAGGGTTAGATCTATATGAGAAATTAGGGTGATTCCTTCAACGCGGATTATAAGCATTGAACAAAGATTCATTAATCAGTCTACGATTGAAATTGTTGGCATAGTTGACTTGGTCACTAGTACCTTGGGCAAATGGATTCCCAACTTAGCAATTAACAGTCAAATAGTCAACATAACCACAAATTTCACATCCAGGGGAAGGGGCATTTGAACGAGCAGAATTTACATTTACATGATCCAACCTTTGAGTCATGGCATCTACTTTAGCAGAAGTAAAGTAAGAGCATCAAGTTCCAACTTGCCTCCAACCTTCTTGGGTTGGCTTCTCTCATTGGATCATTAGTAGTTATTAAGTGTCATCTCCTCAATCAAGTTATAGACTTCATCCTCTGTTTTGCTCATCAAAGTGCCATCTGCCGCCTATGGTAAACCGCACAAGATTGAGTGACTCCATTGTAAAAGGCTTAACAATCACTCACCTTTGGAGTCCATGATGAGGCCAGGACAGATCCTTAAACCGCTTCCAAGCCTTATAGAGTATCTCATCCTCCCTTTCAGTAAATGTGGTGATTTGATTCCTTAGACTTGCCGTCTTACTAGGAGGAAAGAACTTGGCAAGGAAAGCCTTGAAGAGGTCATCCCAAGTGGTTATCAACCCAAGAGGCAGTGAATGGAGCCATACCCGCACATTGTCCCTTAATGGAAAAGGAAACAATCGAGTCGTATGACATCAGTTGAAACTCTGTTTAGCTTCAATGTATCATACACTTCTAAAAAGACCGAGAGGTGTAGATTCAGGTCCTCTATTGGCGTGCCTCCAAATTGTGCTTGTTGTACCATGGATATAAGAGCTAATTTGAGCTTAAAATTATGAGTTTTCACAGTTGGCCGTGCAAAACTTGAAGTGATGCCATGAACACCTGGGTTAACGAAATCTTGAAGTGCCCTTCATTGATCTCCTCCACCTCCTGCCATTTTTGGAGTGGTCTCTCGAGCCTTAAGCTTTTGCTCCTCTAACCTTAGTTTCTTCCGCCTTGAACGAAAAGTCCTCTCTATCTCATAATCGAATTCAAAAGGGAAATCACTTTGCATAAAAGAGAATAAATCCTATAAGCACTACCACAACCACTACCAAGTAAATCAAAATAATAAAAAAGGAAAATGCTTAGTCAATCTTTAAAGCACTAACTTAATATTTGACAAGTTGGTCCCTAGTAGCGGTGCCAAGAACTTGACACACCGCAAGTGTAGAGGTGTTGCAGTTTAGATTAAAATATTGTTCCCACAGAGACCAGTACAATCTATTGAGTTTTAACCTTCTAAAATGATAACCAAAATAGGTATTGAGTTGGTATATTTTAAAAAACTAAGCTATTGCTAGATGAATGCTAATTATTGATATAAGACTTCTATCAATTAAAAACGCCTAAGGATTTGTTTCACCAATAATGAATTAGATCTGATAAATTGAGTATGCGCTTTACTCTCATTTGGATGAATCAAAGGACAACAATCATACATAATTCAATCTTTCTTTCACAATAAATTGAATTATTTAGACTAATTAAATCATCATTCTTTCAAAGGTTCTTGACTTAGTTTAAAATAAGGATCTAGATTGTCAATTTTCCTTTCAACATGTAACTTTCTCTCAAAAGTTATTAAGTCAAGTCTAACCTTGTCTATTCCAATAGTGGATTTCTCCTTTCAGTACGTCACCCAACTATTTAATAATTTACAAGCAATTTTTGCCTAAATTACTCATAACATTCACAACACAAGATAGATTGAAATATGCTAAATCAATAAAGCACAATATTGATAAAATTAGGGGTCTAACTTAATAGTTCGGCTAACAAGTCCCCAGACTAAAGGAAAACTACTGAAGCATGTTTATTAAACTAATAAAAAAGGTTAAACAAGACATCAAAACAACCTAGAACAATTCTAATAGAGTTCAAAGAGTAAGGAGAAGAATTTGCTTAGCAACAATGGAGTTCGTGTTGATTCTCCAACTTTAAGCCTCCAACTTATAAGTTGCTTCCCATCTAATCTTCTTCTTGCTCCAAAAATGATTAAAACACTTAGCTATATGAGAGATTTATAAGAGAGAATGGTTAGTCTCTGTTCCTTGCAACCGAGCACGCCTAGATATAGCAGCAACCAAGCAATCTAGCCCACAAAACCAAGCAAAAAGAATAGTTACAGCTGTTACAGGCCTGCCACAGATCGTGGCCTTCACCATGGATAGTTTGTGGGGGTCTTCATGCCGGTGATTTCTTACTCTTCTTTCTCTCCACGAGCATAGTGGCTACGGGACATGTGCGGTGAGTTAAAACTCATCTTTTGGGGGTCAGGGCTTGGTCAAAAAGCTATTAGAACTAGCAGAAAGCACCAAGGAACTATACCTAACCGTAAAACGGGAATTTGGGGTATAAATTATAACACAAAGTTCAAGAATTCCTTAACAATGCCAAAAAAAAGGACCTAAAAATGATATAAACTTTAAGCACTTATCAGGTTCTTAAGCTCTTATTGGTGGGTATTGATTCTAATTGTGTTTCCTGTTAGTTTTTAATTAGCTTTTGTTAGTTGCAAGTCTGTACTTTGTCACTTCGGCTTTGCTTCTATTAGGGGTTTTTTTTTTTTTTTTGGGGTTTAGCTGATGACATTAATCATGCATGCATTTCAATCAATATATTTTGTTTTAGATTTTAAGTTATGTGCTAGGTTAGGCTATGACCTAATTTCGTACTACATCTCTATGGATTGACCTCAAGTACTACGACAATAAACCATGATCGTGTTGATGAACATAATCTTTATACCTCCACACCTTAGTTTTGGTCATCATTGAGTAAAATGAAAAAAAAAATCTTTGAAAAGAAAATAAAATCCTAACTCACTTTCATAGGAATTACGATTGCACTTAACATGTGTAATAAGCCCTTTAAACCTCTTAGTTATCCTGAGTGGACAAGTAAGGTCTCGTGAGGATTTGCAGAAGATATGACCACAAAATCTTTACAAAAAAGAAAATCAAAAATCTATTAGGTTTTTCAAAAAGTTATATACACAACACTGGGGAAACATATGTATACATTCTAATCAACCATATCACTCTAGTAACCTAGGCAGTAGATCACATATAAACACAATGTAAATATCAAGAAATTCTTAATCCCCAATACTGACATCTGTACACAATCTTTCACCCACTTAGGAAATATTACAAGCTCGATTGGTAGAACCTCACTTTAGGGATAAGTAAAATACTGCCGCACATGTGTTTAGAATATAATAAGGTTCACTCAATTCATCTTTCAATCATACAAACTACCATAAACTTGTTAGGATTCTCAATTCTCCATCACTAAAATGCAAAATGTAGTATGATAATCAAGGGGACTTAACAAGGTTTGTAATGGGGCTAAGGTTTAAAAGAGTCAAGAGAGGGAATTTTGATTTAGAAAATGAAGAGCTAAAAGTCTAGTAGATAATGAGCAACCAAATACTTCCACAACTATACCACACACATTCTTCAACAAAAATTTTTAAAAATAAGAACACACACTTTAGAAGTAATAATTAGAAATAAGTATATACAATGATCATGCACTCATGCTAAACATTCTTATTCATAGACTTTTTCTCTTTTTTTTGAATTGTTGAGATTTTCTCAAATTTTGTTTTCAATTTTTTTCTTTTTTTTTTCATTTTTGTTTTCCTGCTTTTTGTCCTTTTTTTCCATTTTTTCAAGAAAAATGAATGAATGACATGTAAAAAAAGAACGCAACTCAATTTCCAAATGATTGTACAAATGCACCCTTACACCACACCAAATCACTAAATACATCATCACCTAAAAGCCAACCACCAAATCTTGAAGTGTTGCTCCATTATACTTGTCTTAAGTATAGGAAATGTAGTTAGGCCAAGGCTAAAATGAGGGATTCACAGCAAATAAAAACAGTCAAAGCTCAAATGGCTAGCAAAGGGTGACACAGTCAAGTCAGGATGACAATTTGGCTGTGTGGCTCACAAAGCAAATGAATGCCTCTATAACACACATGCTAAGTGTGATTTTGAAGAGAACTATACCAAGTCCTAGAGATTTAATCATGGACGAGACACATATGAAAGAAAAATAAGGGATTAAAAATGATAAATTAGTCTTTAAGGTTCAATAATCTCATAAGTTAATTCACCAAAGTCAAGAGGCTTGCTATAGAAAATGTTAGGGATAAGACTAAGCATAAATATCACACTGTGGACGAAGTCCTATCATGCACACCATATCTATATATAACCTAATAATTAAGGTACAAGAGCACATAGCCAATCAAAATATCGTATATATTCCCCATAGCAGAACTAAAAAAGGGGGAAAAAAAGAAAAAGGAAAAAGACCAAAAATACTATGCTTTTAAGGGAGTGGGCATTTCATGACTAGTTGAATTAGAAACCCTAAGAGAAGAAGATTTGTTAGGATTAAACCTGACCCTAATTTAGAACCTGAATCTAAACCCAAGCCTGAACTTGACCCTCAGGTACTGCAATGATAAACCGTGAGCTTATAGTTGAACTTAATCTTTATAAAAATCACAATAAGTTTTCAATGCCATTACCAGGGATGAAATTTGTGAAATTAGATTGCGTGTTAAAGCGGTTCATAGTTTAGTTGATTGATTCATTTTGGTCTCTTTTCATATTTTTAGTTTTGATTTAAGGTGGTGTTTATTAGTTTAGTTTAGATTTCTTTTATTTTTGCTTTTGTTTAGAGTTTATATTTCGATTTCGATTTCGATTTCGATTTTGATTTTGGTTTATTTTTCCTTTGATTAGTTAGTGATTAATTTTTGTTTGAAAAAACGAATTTGATCTAATTTGATACACCTATGCAGAAAAATGCATGAAAATAGGCAGAGTTGGGGGAAAAAAAAAACAGTGCAAGTTTTTTCTAATTTTTCTTTTCTATTTCGAATGTTCTGTTCTAATATAGTGTTGATTTCCTATGCTGATATTTTAGTAGATTCCTATAGATTTGTAGAGTCTAATTGAATTTTTGTGGAAGTTTTAGGCATTTGTGGAATTTTCAGTAATCTCATGAAATAATTTTATGTTTTGAATTTTCTGCACTATTCTAGGAAAGAAAAAAATTGAAAAAAAATAATCCATGTTCCTTATGATTATGTTGAATATTTTGTGTGAATTGTTTTAAATTGGGAATTTGATTTTTTGTTTAATTTTATTTTTAGCTTTTTGTTGTTAGGCTTTTGATTTATTCTTTGTTTTTGTGTGTGAAAAAATCCACCCCAAAAAAAAAAATCAGAACAAAGAGCAAGGCCAAAAATACAATACTTTTAAAGGTGTGGGCATTGCATGAATGGTTGGCTTAGAGACCCTAAGAGAAGAAGACTTGTTAGGATTGAACCCAACCTTGAATTGGAAGCTAAATCTGAACCCACGTCTAAACTCGGCCCTCAAGTACTACAACAATAAACCATAAGCTTGCGGTTGAACTTAGTCTTTATAAAAATCACAACAAATCATCCAAATTCTTTTATGGGAATTTACTCTATACAGCTATTCAAATAACTAAATTTGTTACATTCATTTTCTTTAATAGTTTAGTTAAATAGATCTACATTAACAATTAGAATTTAGATGCTACTAAAATAACTGTAACTTACATAAGTAATTCGTAATGCAGGTGTTGATATAAATAGGGGGCCAATATTTCTAGCATAGGTAACAATAGAAGTGATATCAAACGAAGCAATATGCCTCAAGTGGTGAAAACAAGGTATTTTATTCCAACAACAAAGAGGGAAAATTGAAGTCTCGAGTTAGACGACAAATTTGGATCAAAACGCGTGTAAAGGTCGAGCATTAAACTCTTGACCTAAGCATGAGAATATACGCTAATAAACCATGATGACAATCAATTTAAACACATATGGACATAAAAATTACAAATATAAGAATTTTGACAAATTGGATGAGGGCTAAGCTCTCTCTTGCCTACACAATCTTCCTCTACTAGATGAGCCAAGCCTAAGTATTTATCATGCTCTACAAGTAACATAGAAGGGAGGAATAGAATGTCAAACCTTAAAGCTGATATAGGAACAAATAACAAAAACAAGCATAGAAAGTTTATCGATGTTGTCTTTATGATGTCAAAGAGTTTGTTTTTGATAAGCTTCTCATAAGTAGAAACATCTCTGAAGTTCCTATCCATCAGTGGATGTATTTTTTGGACTAAAAGTTTTGTGGTTATTACCTTTGTTTTTTAGGTTTTTTTTCCACCAAAAATCTATTTTTTTCCATTTGTAAAATTTAAATAATTTTTATTGCCTATCTTAATTGCACAAAGAGAGAGAAGATTCACTTATGCATTAGTAACCTGGGTGTTCCCAACTATGAAATTAGAGTTGTATTTAAGCAACTATATTATTGTGTCATCAGGATGGTAAGTGTTCTTACTTGTGATAATGACATGATTAAACTTAGAGCAAATAATTACTGCCATTGAAAGGTCATGATAGAGGACCATCTAATTTACAAAAACCATGCTAGGCCTATTTCGAATAATGATATGCCTGAAAATTAAAAAAAAATGAGTAAAGTGGTTAAACTATAAGGCAGTTGCGATAATTTAAGAGCACATCGACAGAAGCTTGTTTATGCATACGTCAAAATTTGACAACATAAAACTTGACTCCTTAATCTAACAGAAGATGTGCAACAAAGCTGTGCTCAAATGGTGATTAGTGTAGCTCCAGTATAGTGATCATAAGCAGAATGTGATTGAGAACTTGAAAATTTCAAGGGACTTATAGATCCATCACTAGAGATTGACAAGAAAATCGATGAAAAGTTGCAAGCAGTATAGCTTCTCAGTTCATTGCCTAAGACTTAGGACACATTTGTACCTACATTGAGTAACTTCACCCAATAGGAAAACTCATTATGGATATTGTGGTTGATAGTCTCCTAGATGAAGAAGCAACAAGCAATGAAACAGGCATTCTTATACAACCTAAAGCCAATTCTAGTAACAACTATGGTAGAGGGAGAATCGTGGAAATGAGGGGCGTGACAAGTCGAGGGAGAGATCTAAATCTCATGTAAGAATTACTTGTTATTAGTGTGGCAAACTAAGCCACAAGAAATCTAACAATTACCATTACAATATCTATTAAAAGTATGAAAAAGTCAAGTTAGATCAAATTCAAAACAAGAAAGAACATAAAGGCATTATTGTCGTAGTAGCAAAAGATGACAATGACATGTTCCTTATTGGAGAAAAATTATCTAAATCTAGCATATAACGATTTTGTAGATTGTTGACTCTGGTGCCCCCTTCTATGTCACTCCACATAGAATTTTCTCATCTTATCAAGATAGTGACTTTGGTAAGGTTATGATGAGAAATCAATTTCTGAGCAAAATCTGGTATTAATTACATCAAATTGATAACTAACACAGGATGCATTCTCATGTTGAAAGATGTTAGGCATGTGCCCAATGTGCAAGCCAATCTTATATTGATAGGAAACCTTGGTGATGCTAGTTTCGCTAATCTTGGTGCCCTAATATAGAAGCTCCCCAAAGAAAGTTTAATTGTTGCTAAAAAAGAAAAGGAAGGTTCCTGATAGGGCTGCTAGCGCACGGTAGCACGGTAGCACTGTAGCAAATCAGGATCGTCTCCTGCATGGACTAGGTTGATCTATCGGGCCTTATCCCTTAAGATAGGCTAAGCGAATCAATACTTGATATTGAAATTAAACTAATCAACTATCTAATCTAATGGACAAATACTCAAGAAATTATACAAAACTAGCAATCTCTCAATTCATATATCAGTCAAGCATTTCTTACTCAATAGATTATTTTAAAACCGAAAATCAAAGTATCACAACCCTCTTTCAAGGTGAAGTGAAATACCTAAATCTAACCAATTATCATTTCTCAAGAGCTCTCGATTTGTTTATTTTCATTAAGCATGCGATTATTATATTCGTGGTTTCTTAATTAGTGTGACTTTCTCAAGACTTCACACAATCAAGTCAAATCCTAGGATTCTAGTATCGAATTTCGCTTTTCAATTCTTCATCCAATATCCAAAACATATAAGAAAGTGATCAAATTCCTCAAAAGCCAATAATCTTCTAAGATTCCATAAAACAATTCAACAATTCCAAAATACTCAAAGAGATGAACAACATATCAAGAATTTAACCAGTATTTGCATAAATCCAAAATCAAACCGACAAAAGATAATCAAAATTACAAAACATAAATCCAATAATGAGAAAAGAGAAGAGAAGATAAGAGAAGAGAAAATAAATGCTCAACTCATTAACGCGATTGAATCCATTGGTTGCAAACCCGGCATGGAATCCTTGCAAATGTTCACTTCAATTCTCTCTCTCTTCCTCTAATCTAAATTCTAATCTTATTGATGAAATTGAAGAGAGGAAAATGGAATGATGAGTGTTAGAATGAGGTTGAAAACAACCTTTTTGTAGTGAAACCACGTGGATATCAAACAGTCGCGAGAAATAATGGAATTAAAAATGCCTAGAAGTCAAACAGTCACGAGAAAACAAATAGGCTTATGGGAAATGAGGCCACCATAGATCGTGGGCACTACCACAGACCATCCATGGTCACCACTGTTTCGACATTCTTCTATTTTTTCCCCTCCCATGGGCATATTGACTTGGGGGTGTCCGTGTGGGGCCAAGCTACACTCATTTAGGGGTCAAATTTGGGGTAAAATGGTCAAAAAATATTCAAAAGACAGAAAAGAACCATACCCAAGTGTAAAATAGAAAAAGGAGTGCATATTATAGTATAAAACATATAATTCTCCCTAAAAATGGTACAAAATGGCCTTAAAATAGAGTGCACTTTAAGGATTTATTAGTTCCTTGTACATCATAGAAGCAAATTTGCGGAAGGGAGAGGGAGACGTTAATGTTTCCCATGGTAACTTAAATTTGGAGTTATGGCATGGAAGACTCGGACACGTATGAAGAAAAGAAAGGTAGTGAGAAGGGCTCTTCCTTAACATAAAAGGCAAATCGCTTGAGCATGGCATAGAATGTGTAGCTGGAGAACAACATAGGGTGACATTTCATTATAGTTTCTGACCCACCATAATGAAGCATATTCTTGATTCAGTGCATACTAATGTTTGCTCTCTGATAGAAAAGTCACTTGACGAGGCGTTATATTTTGTTACTTTTATGAAACCCAAAATCATTTGGAGTGAGGCCGTAAGGACTGTTGTTGACATAATAAATCTTGTAATAAGAGCTCATTTGAATGGTGCTGACCCATAGAAAATTTGGTCTGGAAAGAAAGTCTCATATAACCACCTAAACATGCTTGACTGTTAAGAATTTGTGCACATTCCTAAAGAGGATTGAGCGAAACTTGATCAAGAGAAAAGGACTTTTTTTTAAAATCTTGGTTCACTGAGAGAATAATTTGGCTATCGATTTTAGGATCTAGTAATAAATGGATTGTTTAAACTCGAGATGTTATATTGTTTAAATATTAAACCATAGAAAATTTGAAGAAACCTGAGATGCTTAAGTATAGAGTTGGTTGGGATTCTAAGTCTGGTCTCTTCTATATAGTATGTGATGATTCAGGAGAGGAAACAAAAAAAAAAAAAAAAAAGGTAATGATGCAAGCACAAGTGATAATGGTCTCTTTATCTAACAATGATTAAGATGAAGATCAAGACGAACCAATCGAATCTAATGCTAAATCTACTGAGGGAAAACCTCAATAAGAGCCTTAATTGAGGTGATCTGCTAGAGAAAGGTGACCATTCATTATATATGCCGACCCAGATGAATATGTAACCCCCCACAGACGAGGGAGAGCCTCGAAGTCATATTGAAGCAACATATGATAACCATAAGGTAGAATGGGTGAAAGTCATGCGAGAAAGTGTTTAGTCTTTATATGAGAACTATACATACGATCTAGTGGAATTTCCCAAAGGAGCAAAAGCTCATCTAGTAGCGAAACGGTTCAACCAGAAGAAAGGGATAGTTTTTGAAGAGATGTTCTCTCCTGTTGTTAAAATTCATCAATTTCAGTTATGCGTGGTCTGGTTGCTATTCTAGACTTAGAGATATAATTACTTGATATCAGAATAGTATTTCTACATGGTGACCTAGAGGAAGAAATATTTCTTGACCAACCTGAAGGGTTTGAAGCTGCAAGTAAGGATGGCCAATGGATCAGGTACCCATTAGATTAAGCGACTGGCCAGTTTAAAATATGGCTAATAATGGGCCGGGTTAATAATGGACTAGGCCAAAGGCATATTAACGGGTTGGACTGGGCTAGCTTATTAACGGTCCGTTTAGTGATCCATTAATTTTTTCAACCTACTTGACACACTAATTTACATGTTCTAATTAGTTAAACTTATTACCAATACTTTGTACATAACAATAATTATTATATACTGTTTTTTAGCGTAAGTTTGTTCCCTTTTTAAACGGGCCCAAAGCGGGCCGTCCATGGGCGACTTGACCCAACCTATTTATTAGCTTGGTTGTATATTTTCTAACTTTGAATTTGCACTAGTTTAGTTGGGTTAGAAAATTACAGAGATTTTAGTTGGAAAACTAACTCACCAAAAATAGTCCTTAATGATAATGGATGGACCATGGGCGGGTCGGGTTCATGTGGCCCATAATCCAGCCCGACCCATCAATAGATGTGTTAAGCAGAGTCCGACCCAGTTAGTTAATGGACTAACTCAGTCCAACCCGACCCTGTCTGTTGCCCACCCCTATCTGCAAGGAAAGAACATTTGGTTTGCCAACATCAAAAGAGTCTCTATGGTCTTAAACAGCTGCACAGGCAATGGTAAAGAAGCCTAGTTCTTTTATGGGCAAACATAATATCAAGAAGACCCTTTGCAAAGAAATATGCTAGTCGTGTTTTCATCATACTACTGCTCTACGTCATGGGCATGCTAACTAGTGGGTATGATTTAAAGAAAGTTTATGCCTTAAAGAAGGCAATGAACAATTCATTAGCCATGAAGGATTTTTTTATTAGCAAATAGAATCCTCGGGATGAGAACAACATGAGATAGATCTATTAATTAATTGCAGCTCTTCTAAGAAAGATGTACAGGAAAATTGTTAGAAATGTTTGACATGCATATGGCTAAGTCTTTTAGTGCGCCAATTGTGAGACATTTCATGCTATGTACAAAGCAAAGTCCAACAAGTGAAAAAGAAAATGCATGGAATGAAGAATGATCCTTACTCTTTTACCATTGGTAGACTAATGTAACATGTGATGTGCACTAGACCTAATTTTGTTTACATTGTATGTGTTGTAAGTCGGTTCTTGACTAATTGAAGAAAAGAACACTGGGCAACAATGAAATGGATATTGCAATATCTTAGGAGAATAACCAAGAAATATTTGCATTTTGACAAGAAAATTCAGTTCTAGTTGGTTACATGGATAGCGATCTAACAGGTGACAACGATCTAAGGAAATCAACTTCAAGATATTTGACTAATTTTACAGAAGAAGCTGTGTATTGACAATCTAAACTCGAAAAATGTGTCGCGTTGTCAAGTACTAAGGGTGCATATATTGCACCTGCTAAAGTGTGTAAGAAGATGTGCTCTTTTTTACTTGAATTAACTCATACACGAGGAAAGTATACCTTACGATATGATGGCCAAAGTGCCAGACACATGACAAAGAATTCTACTTTTCACTCCTGCTCGAAACACTAGTTGTTCTGTGTCTTTTATTTTGGAGGGGTTCCCACATAAATTTGTGCTTCTCCATCTATAATAGTTAATTTTTATTATCTATCTTAATTATAGAAAGAGGGAAATGAGTTTGCTTTTTGCACTAATAACCTACAACTTTCTGGCACTTATAGTAATAGGTTATGTTTAATCTTTAAAAAGAACTTTAGAAAAACAATTAGAAGTAAAACGCTTGTGAGGCATCAACTTTTAGTGTGTTATCGATTCGTAGGATTGTTTTGTGGCAGAATGAAGGTGAAAGCAGCACATTTCTCTTCCACTTAGAAAAAAAGACAATTAAAAAGAGTTTGTGAAGCTAAACTCAAATTAAAAAAACTATGCGAGTTTGTACAAAACTCTTTAACTCAATGCTCAAAATCTGAATGTATAACTTTCCGAATAAATTGCTATTATTACATCAACCAAATAATTTGCGAATCAGAAAACAAAGTTTGGTGGATTATGCATCTTTGGATGTGGTGAACTTCTAATTTTACAGTAGATTGTAATAATTTATATATAAAAAGAGAAAGCAATATGAAGTTTCTTTTTTATATACAATAAATTGCTATTATTACACCAACCAAATGATTTGACAGTCTTTCTTGAACAAGAAAATGAAAGTAGACTTTGGTGCGTTATGTATATTTGGATATCATGAACTTCTAACATTACCATATATTTAAATAATTTATATATAAAATGAGGAAGAAATATGAAGTTTCTTCAATTTAATTTCTTCTTATACCAATATAGATTTCACTACTTACTTTTGAATTGAGGATTCTACTATACTCAATTTTTGTTTATTTCCAAAAAAAAAAAAAAGAAAAGATTCATGCCTTTTTTGGAGCTATTATATATCACCAAATATGGTCATAGATCAAATTTGAGCATTCTCAGTAAAAACATTTAGTTTTATTACATTTGTTCATTTTCACAAAAATATTTTCAACATATTCTATTATTATTAATAGAGATACGCCCATTGCAGGAATGGATTATGGGAACACTAATAACAAAATTGATACTACAAGCATGCTTAAAAGAAAATGCGGTCATTACTTTAAGCATGCCCCTCGCCTGTTTGCTAAATAATCTGAGGAACCTTGTGTGATATAGCATTCAAAGGTTATTGCATCTGTTGACCTACAACCTCCCTCTTTGATTCAACGATTTCCATTTGCTTTTTGTGACATATATATTTCATGAATGATTTTCTTAAACTCCATGTATGAAATGGCTCACTGCCAACGAGAATGTCATAAAGAATACTGGGCGGACGAGCTAAACAAATTAAAGTTCATCACATAAGTGACTTTACATCGAGCACCAATTTTTTATTGGTAATAAATAAGTTGGTATATTCACTTATGCAATGAACTTTAATTTCTGTAACTCTACTATGGAGTATTCTTTATGAAATTCTTCTTGACAATGATTCATTTTATATGTAAAATTTTACGAAACAATTGATGAAAACTCTATTAGAGGCAGCAAATTAGTATCCTTCAATCAAAGCGGGGGATTGTTTCTTTATATCACCCAAGTGTCTAATGATCATAATCATGATTTCCCTTGTAATTAGCGGCAAATGATCAATATTACGCTGAGGCAATGAGCCTCGTTATGTGAGTCTACCACCACCCGCACTACTACCATTACTTCAACAGGCAATTCCTCCGCTTACTCTTTTCATTGTAGACAATGTGCATGGCAAGTATGAATTCATTTTTCAAACTATAAAGAAAAAATCCAATATAGTTTTCCTATTAGACAAGGGGAAAAAATCCACAATGAGTTTCCTTAAATAATAAAAAACCCCCTTTAACCTTTTGTTTGATTAATTTCATATCTCTAAGTAGTATCTCTCATTAAGATTATTGTACATACAAATGCTAATGTAGAAAATATGACTTCATCTACTTTTTGTTACTTTTTATAAAATTGATCTGCCCAGTATTCTTGACTTAAATAACTCAAAGAAAAATGAAGTTGAATTTGAATCCCCAAAATGTTACCTATTTATCCAGACTCATTGTGTTTAAAAGCTTAATTATGTACCATATCCTTTATTGTGGATTGACAAGTCACTAGGAGTTTTGAAAGGTTAGGACATTATTATTTTGTACAGAGGCATAGGGTACATTTCGTGATCAAAAATTTGATGACAAAGTTCTAGAAACTCGAAATAGTTATCGTTCTTTCGGAAAGTTCTTTTAAAATGATCAAAAGCATTGGCAAAATGTAAAAAATATCAAAATAATGACATTTGCACGGTATACACCAAACTTTCAACCCATTTGTGTTGTATATAGCAATGCAAAAATTTACACCTAACATGCAAATGTATAACTAACTATATGTTACACATCTTTGTGGTTTTTCTTCTTACATGTCATAGATGCACAAGTTTTCAATAGTATACAATGCACAAAGAAAGTTTGGTGTGTACTGTGAAAATATCATGATTCGGATTATTTTTCACATTTTAGTTATACTTTAGATTATTTTTGACCAATTTTCAACTTTTTGGAAAGAATAATTGCATGTCCTATGGCATGTGCTTCAAGATTTTTTTATCTACGTTGTGAATTTTTTTCCTTATAATTGTCTGTAATAGATACACGAGGGAAAAGCTAGAGAAATGATAATGATTCTAAAGAAGGTCCACCAAGAAAGAAGCCTCTGACTTGTTTATAGCTGAATTGAAGGTCTAAGAACTTCAAAACGCGGTTAATAACCGTGGATGGAGGAGTGTTTAACATTTTAATCAAATCAAGTTTTTTTAATCTAATTATTATTGTTTGGTAAACTAAAATTCAGAATATCATTTTATGTATTGCTAAATGTTTCAAGTAACATTTCTATAAATATAATGGAATTATCTTTAGCCATTCAAAAGTTTTTTTCCCATTCCGTGGGTTCAAAATCCCCTTCACTAATTGTAAATTTGCTGAATCGTACAGAGTATTTTATGGGAATTTACTATTATTCAGCTATTCAAAGAACTAAATTTGTAACACACATTTTGTTCAATACTTTGGTTAAATGGATGTACATCAACAACTAAATAGTAATAGTTGGATGCTACCAAAACAACTATAACTTACAAGTCATTCGCAATGTGAGTGTCGCTAAAAAGAGCGAAACAGAATTTCTGACACAAGTAACGATACAGGTGATTTGAAAAGAACCGATATGCCTCAAGTGATCAAAAGCAAGGTACAGGATTCGATCAACAAAGAAGGAAAATTGATAATCTCGAGTTCGATAACAACTTCGGATCAAAAAGCATGTAAAAGTTGAGTATCAAAATTTGACCTAAGCATGAGAATATAAGCTAACAAACCATGATGATAATCAATATAAACGTATATGTATATACAAATTACAAACATAAAAATTTTGGCAAGTTGGATAAGGGCTAATCGCCCATTGGCCTCCACAATCTTTTGCCACTTGACAAGCCAAATTGAAATATTTCTCAAGTCACTTTTCATGCAGCATAGAAGGTAGGAAGAGAAAGTCAGACCTTAGAGTTGATACAGGAACACATGACGAAAACAAGCATAGGAGTTGATCGATATTGTTTTTCCGATGTTAAAGGGTTTGTTTTTCATAAGCTTCACATCAGTAGGAACATTCCTAAAGCTTCTTTTCATTAGTGGAAGTAGTTTTCTAGATTGATAGTTCTGTGGTTTCTACCTTTGTTTTTGAGTTTTTTTTTTCCTGCTAAAATCTATTTTTCTCCATATGTAAAATTTAATTAATTGCCATTGCCTATCTTGATTGCAGAAAGAGGGAAAGGGGTTCACTTCTACATTAGTAACCTGCCCATTCTCAAACGCGGTATCGAAGCTGTATCTGAGCAAACATATTATTCTGTCATAGAGATGAAAGTGTTGTCACTTACATTGGTGGCATGATTAAACTTAGGGCAAATAATTACTCGCAGTGGAAGGCCACGATAGAGGACCATATAATTTGCAAAGACCTTGCTAATATTATTTTGAATAACGATGTGCCTGAAAATAAAAATGCAAATGAGCAGAAGCAGTTCTGATAATTCGAGAGCACATAGACAGAAGATTGTTTGTGCAAGTGCCAAATTTTAACAATGCAAAACTTGAGTCTTTCATCTAAGATACCAAAGTTATGTTCATAAGACGATTGGTGAAGCTCTAAAATAATGATCACTGGCAGAATTTGATTACTTGAACAATTTCAAGGCGTTTCTACATCAATTAACAAAGATCGAGATGAAGCAAAGTGACGAGTTACACACACTACCTTTTCTCACTTCATTGTCCAAGCCTTATGACACATTGATACTTACATTCAGTAACTTTGCCCCATCATGAAAGCTCATTATGGATATTGCCGATGACAGTATCCTAAATGAAGAAGCCATAAGCAAGGGAAGAGGCATTATATAGTACAATCTGAAGCTAATTTTATTAACAACCATGGTAGAAGGCATAATCGTGGGGGAAATAAGGGTGTGATAAGTCGAGGGAGAGGCGTAAATCTAGCTCCAGAATAACTTGTTATTAGTGCGGCAAGCCAGGTCCTAAGAAATTTGACTTTCAGTATTATGAGGGTTGTAAAACGTCTGGAAAAGTTAGATCAAATTGAAAACAAGAAAGAAGATAGAAGCATTGTTGTTATAGTGGCAAAAGGTGACAATGAAGTGTTCCATATTGGAGAAAAGATTAGCTTAATCTAGCCTAGGATAATTGTGTATCTGCCTTCCATGCCACTTCACATACAACTGTTTTATCATCTTATCTAGGTAGTGACATTGGTATGGTTAAGATGAGAAATCAAGTTTCATGCAAAACAGTTGGTATTGGTGACATCGCATTGATAAACAACACAATATGCAAACTCATGTTGAAAGAGGTTAGGCATGTTCTAGATGTGTAACTCAATCTTATGTTGATAGGAAAACTTGATGATGTTAGTTTGGTTAATCTTGGTGCCCTAACATGGAAGCTCCTTAAAGGAAGTTTAATTGTTGCTAGAAGACAGCAGGAAGATTCCTTGTACATTATGGAAGCAAATTTGTGCAACGGAGTGGTTAATGCTGCCCATGACAGCTCAAGTTTGGAGTTATGGCATAGGAGACTCAGACACATAAATGAAAAAGGAATACAGAGGGAAGTGCTCTTCCTTAACATAAAAGGCAATTTGCGTGAGCTTTGTATAGATTGTTGGCTGAGAATGATATACGACTATATTTCATTAAAATGTCTGAGCCACCAGAAGAAATTATATGCTTGATTTGGTTCATACTGATGTATGCTTTATAACTGAAAAGTCATCGATAGAGCATTATATTTTTTTACTTTATTCTGTAGACACTTGAAAATGACATTTCGATTTGTATAAGATGCCTAATTTTGAATCTTATGACCCCAATTGCGTATTTGGGGGCCCAGCGGAACCATCTTTAACTCGAGTATGAAGAATAACGAAGAATGAAAAACAAAAGAACCCAAAAGCCCAAATAGGCCCAAATTGCCAGTATACTACAAGAAAACAGTCACATTTTTACAGATTTTTAGGTAAAAATTTGGGCTAATTTTGACGGAAAGTGATATTGTAACAGACATCTTGACAGAATTTATAGCTCTCAAAAAACGCTGGTTGAAATGGACATTTCAACCGACTCGTCACTATTACGGACGAATTAATTTTGATGAACTCACAATCAGTCAAAATTATAGTGATAGGAGATTTGAATGTGCCGATAGTTTGTCAGTACTTATTTTGATGAAAATTTTGTCCGACAGTAGAAACCATTGCCTATCATGGGCGCTATTTTTTTTGGTCAAAATTGTTTTGGAGTTTCGCCAAAAATTCCATTACATAATTACCTTAAATTTTCCCCAAAAAACTATTCATTTTTAGAATATTCCACGTGATGTAATTAAGTTAAGAAAATAATAAAAATTTGAAATTTCAAGTTTGAAATTTCAAATCAAATATGTTGAATTTAAAGGTTAGAATTTCACACAATTTGTTATACATATAAAACTTTAAACTTTAGCTCAAAAAGTTAGAGCCCAGATTTGACAAAAATTACATGAATAATCAAAAAAATAATACTACAAAATTCCCCATTTTCCCCCTCATATTTGATAAAATGCTTCTCCTAGGGCTCTTACTTCCCTTCCTTTTTTTTGTTGCTTTGACTAACTAAAGCCCCCCCAAAACCCAAAACCCAAAACAAAGAACAATTAAACCAAGATAACTACAAAAATTTCTCTCAAAATTACAACTAAGATAATTAAGAATTAATTAAAGGTCATCCCCTCCATCCCCTCCATGTTCAATGTCTCTGTCTGTCAAACATTGCCAATGATTACATCATGCTTTTGGCGGTGACGAGCCAATGACATCACTAACGGGTTTCTTATTATCCAAAACGCCGGTCATTAAAAATATAGTTGGATGATAGGAAAATTGGAATTAGAATCAAAGATCATAGATACCCAAAGGAATTAATATAACGAATTAAGCGTAAATAAATTTACCTTAATCCTATAGCGGAGGTGTTAAGTCTCATATTATGCATATTTTTTTACGTGTTATTAATTTGTTTTATGTTATTAAGTTGTCTAATATTCGTCGTTTTTACACTATTTAGGAAATAAAGATTTAAGTCCAAACGCATGAAAAATGGAGAAAGTAAGCTAAAAGAAGGTTGAAGAATTGGTGTACCATCATAAAGGTAGAGAGTTAGTCAAAGTGGCCAAGAATCTCAGAGTGACTCCCAAGACTCGGTATCCTACTTGCTCTACAACTCTCCATCTACACAACCACTCATCATCTTCCTATCTCCACTCCAATAACTTGTCCGCACCACAACCTTCTCCACACCATTATCACCTTGCTCTCCAAGCCACCATCAGCCTCCATATCTCATGCTCCCCATATCACGCATCATCACATCATACACATACGATCATATCCATTGTTATAATCATCTCCCACCACCGCCGCTATTGTGTGCCGTTTTAACAGAGTCACGGGTTCGAGACTTGCATGGTGTAGTCGATTGGTTGTCATTCTGATCTACCCAGTCCTTAGTTAATTCTTAATATTTTAGCATTACTTTAGTTTATTTGTTTTCCTTTTTATTTAATCCGAACATGTTAAATGAATTAGTTTGCGGTTTATTTAATATGTCAAGTTAAATTTTATTCCACTTGACTTGATTGTGCAAAACCATGTCAAATTTATGTTTTGAAATAAGTTGATTGTTATTCATGTTTCTTTCATTGTTTAATTTTAATATCTTGTGAGAATTTGATTCATTAAAATTGTTATTATAAAGTTTAATTTATGACTGGTCTGGATTAATCTTATTATGACTTGAATTAGATTTTCAAACAAGGACTAATTAATTATAATTGCTGGTATTTTAATTTGTTAGGGTTAAACGTGTTTAATGCTCTAATCAAATTAGTAATTTATGCAGGTATGAATTGGTTAATTTGATTAAAAGGATTTAAATCTAGGGCTGGTCTTAGAAGTTAAACTAAAAATCGAGAAAGAACTACTGGTGGGTCTTTTTTAGTATCTAGCTATTAAAAAAATAAATTATGGATAGTATTAATGATAGATATAAATTAGGGCATGGTGAATCATAATTAAGTCAAGTGATTTATTTGATTTGATATCTTTAATAATTATTTGGTGTTGTTTTAGTTAATTTTTTTAGTTTGTGAATTTTAATTCTTAAATTTATAGATTTTTTTTGTTTGCCCCCCAAAAGAGTAGTCTTTTAGTAGTATCTTAATAATTTTAGATCAGTTATATTTTTATTGTTAGTGTGATTAAATTCTCGTATTTATTCTCTATTTTATTTTGTCATTTACGTACCGATTTGTTAGAAATTTGGCTAAAAATAGTCCCTTCTATGTTTTTTCATGTTTTATTCCATTTTAGGATTTATTTAGTATCCTAATCTGCTGTTGTTTAATTTTAAAATCTTCGAAAATTATTTCATAATTGTTCAGAATTATTTCGTGAATTGAATACGTGCAGGTTTTCAGTTTAATAAAACTAAAAATTACATTTTTAATTTTTTTTTTTGGTTTTTAGGGTCTTATTAAGTTGAGAAAATTATATTTTATAATCTGGGTAAATTTATTATTTATTTTTGTATTTAATTAAGTAAATTTTATTATTTTTCTAATTTTAGATTTTATTTTATGTTTTAATTTTCTGCAATTATCTTCTATTTTAATTTTCTGAAATTAATTAAATATAATTCTGGGAATATAAATTTATGAATTTGTAGAACATCAATGGGGATTATTTTTTGTGATTATTGATATTAATTTTCTGCTTGTTAACTTTATGTTTTAATTTTCAGTTAATAGTGTGTGATAATTTTCTGTTTTTATTTTTTCAGAATATTTAGGAAGGTATTTACTATTTTTATTTCCAAAATTTGGCTTAGAATATTTGGAAGTTTTAGTAAGAAATTTTGCATATTTTTTTAGCTTAGTTTGGACTTATATAAATTAATTTGGTAAAATTTGAATTATACATTAGGTAAACTTGAAAATTTATATCTCCCTCTGTGGGATCGACTCCTACTTTCCTACAATATGAATCTTATTTTTAAATCAAGTGGTGGATTAATTTGTAGCTCTATGACAAATTCTATAAATTTTGGCACCATTGCCGGGGAGAGATTTATTTGCTTTTATCTTTGAATTTTACTAAATTGATTGATTTGTTGTAACATGTATGTTTTTTTTTCCAGCTTGTTAGTTGATGAAAGCTACACGTAGGACCAAACAAAGGAGAGCTACCACTAGAAGGCCAAATAGTAACCGACACAGAAAGTGAAAATTCTGTAAGTCTTTCTGATAGTTCAGCATCTTCTAACGATAAAATGGCTAATAATGCTACTTTGCGTGAGCTTGCTGCCCCTAACTTGGTTGTACAACCCTTATCAATCACATATCTTGTCTTAGACAGGCCTTTAAAATTGAATTCTGGATTTTTGAATTCATTGCCTCAATTTCATGGATTGCCTGGTGACAACTCCTATAGATTTATTAATGAATTCATTATTACTTGTTCTACCATGCAACCTGACGGCATTTTCGAGGACCAGATTAGACCGAGGGCATTTCCTTTTACATTTTAGGATAGAGCTAAAGATTGGTTATATTATCTTCCTCCTTACTACTTGGACTCAATTCACAAAGCTTTTTTAGAAAAGTTCTTTCCTGCATCTAGGATAGTGTCGATTAGAAAAGGGATTTGTTGAATAAAACAAATGAATGGGGAATCTTTGTATGAATATTGGGAATGTTTTAACAAGTTGTGTGCTAGTTGTCCTCAGCACCAAATCACTAATCAATTATTAATCCAATATTTTTATGAAGGACTTTTACCAGCTGACAGGAGTATAGTAGATGCTGCAAGTGGGGGGGGCATTAGTGAACAAAACTCCAGCTGCAGCAAAGGAGTTAATTAACAACATAGCCTAAAAAACCCAACAATTTGAGACTAGAGAAAACCAACTTATGAGAGTTGATGAAATTTCACATGGATCGTCTGTCGAGACTCAGTTGTCTTAAATCACTAATATGCTAAACAAGTTAGTTAGCGGTGGGGTTCAATCTACTGTTATTTGTAATATTTGCTGCTTAGAAGGTTATGTTTCCAATGTTTGTCCTAATTTGCAAAGGCAGAATGTTAATGCTGTGTTTCCTAATCAGGGCCAAAGAACATATGACCCCTATCGCAATACCTATAATGAGGGATAGAGTGATCATCCTAACCTTAGATATGGACCTAGACCTATTCTCGCTGGCTGTAACCAACCATCGAACCAACCTTCTACTCAAGATAAGACTAACTTCCTTCTAGAACATATGATGAAAAAGATGGATGAACAGAAGAAGGAAATAGACCTTAAGCTATAGAACTTACAGATGACTATGAAGTAGATGCAATAAAGACAAACTGTTTCTGACATCTTAGTTAGCAATCTACAGGCTCAAGTACAACAAAGATACCACCTCAACGTTACCCGAACCCTAAGGATAGTGTTAATGCAATAACACTTAGGAGTGGGTAGGAGTTAATAGAGCCTAAATGGAGTAGAGAGGTAGAGTCCGAAAAAGAAATTGATGCTAAGGAACTTGAAAATGACCAAAACAAGGAGTCTACCAATGTTTCTAAGCATGAACCATCAAAACCAGTTCCACCTTTTCCTACTAGATTGAGAAATTACAATTCGAAAGTAGAAGAGGCCAACTAGGATATTCTAGATGTATTTAGAAAGGTTGAGATTAACATTCCTCTTTTGGATGCACTTAAGCAGGTACCTCGCCATGCTAAGTTCCTAAAGGAGTTGTGCACGCACAAAATGAAAGGAAATGAAAAGGTAAGTATGAGGGAGAATGTTTCTGCTGTTCTCCAGAAGAAACTCCCTACTATATACAAAGATCCAGGTATGTTCTCCATTTCCCATAAAATAGGAAACATGACATTTGATAAAGTTATGCTTGACTTAGGTTCTTCCATTGATGTGATGTCAAGATCTCTTTTTAAACAACTAAAAGTAGGAGAGTTGAAAAGAACTAGTTTGGTAATTCACTTAGTTGATAGAAGTTGTGCATACACTAATGGTGTAATAGAAGATGTTTTAGTCCACGTAGATAAACTGGTATTTCCTACTGATTTCTTTATCTTGGACATGGGTGATAATTCTAGTGATGTTCCTATATTTGTAGGTAGACCATTCTTAAAAATAGTTAGGATAAAAATAGATGTGCCCACTAGAATTTTGTCTATGGAATTTGATAGAGATGTAATTAAATTTGATATATTTGAAGCTATGAAATTTCCATATGATGAGAATCATATATGTGCACTTGATATCATTGATGAATTGTCCCAAAATTTCCATGACTTATCACATAAGGATGAGCTAGAAATTATACTGACCATGAGTTTAGATGCATTAGAATATATGTTATATGTTCTGGATGATGAGTTGGTGGCTATGATAGGGTCTTTCTGTCTAGTGAGTTCAACTGAGGAGTCTGAGGAAATTTGTTTGACTACTGAACATGATAAATTGCTACCCTCACTTATCTCACCCCTAACTTAGATCTTAAACCTTTGCCTGAGAATTTGAAGTATGTCTATTTAGGGGATAATGAGACACCGCCTGGGATTATCTCCAAAGTACTTGAGCCTAAACAAGAAGAAAAATTGGTTAGGGTGCTTAGAGAACATAGGGGAGTATTTCGATGGACTTTAACAGATCTTAAAGGACTTAGCCCAACACTTTGTATTTATACGATCACTTTGGAGTCAGAGGCTAGGCCTAAGGGAGACCCTCAATGAAGATTTAACCCTCAACAAAGATTTAACCCACGCATGATGGAAGTTGTGCAGAAAGAGATCCTTAAGTGGTTAGATGTTGGGGTAATTTATCCTATAGCTGATTCTGATTGGGTAAGCCCTATACATGTGGTACCAAAGAAAGGGGGGACAACCGTAGTTCAGAACAAAGAGGGGGAGCTAGTTCCTACTCGAGTTCAAAGTGGCTGGAGAGTCTGTGTAGATTATAGGAAATTGAACAAGGGCACTAAGAAGGACCATTTTCTTTACCTTCATGGATCAAATGTTAGAGAGGCTAGCTGGTAGGTCACATTATTGTTTCCTAGATAGGTATTCAGGATATATTCAGGTCCTAATAGCCCCTGAGGATTAGGAAAAGACCACCTTCACTTGCCCATTTAACACTCATGCTTTTAGGAGAATGCCGTTTGGTTTATGTAATGCATCAGTCACATTTCAAAGATACATGATGACTATTTTTTCTGACATTATCACCAAAATTATGGACATTTTCATGGATGATTTTACTATTCATGGTGATTCTTTTGATGAGTGCTTGCATCATCTGACTTTAGTGCTTAGGCGATGCATTGAAACCAATTTGGTTTTGAATTTTGAAAAGTGTCATTTTATGGTTGAGCATAGTGTAGTCTTAGGACATGTTGTTTCTACTAAGGGATTAGAGGTAGACAAAGCAAAAGTTGAAATTATTCTGTCTTTACCTTGCCTTCAAACTGTTAGAGAAGTCAGATCCTTTTTTAGGACAAGTTGGATTTTATCGTAGATTTATCAAAGACTTTTATAAAATTGCTTCTCCTTTGTGTGATTTGCTTGCTAAGGATGCTTGTTTTGATTTTAATGAAGATTGTATGAAAGCATTCGATGAATTCAAAGTGAAACTAACCACCACCCCTATAATGCAACCCCCAAACTGGGCCCTACCCTTTGAATTGATGTGCGATGCTAGTGGTAAAGCTGTAGGGGCAGTTTTAGGTCAAAGAGTAGGAAGAGTACCCTATGTAAAATGCTATGCTTCTCGAACTCTTGACCATGCACAGAGAAATTACACCACCATTGAGAAAGAATTGTATACTGTTGTGTTTACACTTGAGAAATTTCGTTCTTATTTGCTTGGTGTGAAAGTTATTGCCTTTTCTGATCATGCTGCTCTTAAAGCTTTGTTGCAAAAGAATGACTCTAAACCTAGGTTGATTAGATGGGTTTTATTACTCCAAGAGTTTGACATTGAGATAATAGACAAGCTTGGAGCATAGAATTTAGTAGCTGACCATTTGGGTAGGCTAGAGACTGGGGAAAAGGGAAACTCACTTAGTCACCAGTTCCCAGATAAAACGTTATATGTTGTGACTACGGGTAGTCTCCCTTGGTATGCAGACATCATCAATTACCTAGTGACCAAGGAATTCCCTATAAACTCGTCTAGAGCAGAGAAAGAGAAAATTAGAGCCCAAGCTAAGTACTACCTATGGGATGAGCCATACTTGTGAAAATTTGTAGTGATCGGATTATTAGGCGATGTGTAGATGACAATGAAATTCATTCCCTTCTTACCTTTTGTCATTCTTCTGAGAGTCGGGGACACTTTGGTCCCAAGAGAACAGCTCACAAAGTCTTAGAGTGTGGTCTTTACTAGTCTTCGATCTTTAAAGATACTTATGAATTCTACAGGTGATGTGAACCTTGTCAGAGAACAAGTAATTTATCTTGAAAAAATCAAATACCCTTACATAGCATTTATATTTGTGAAACTTTTGATGTGTGGGGTATTGATTTCATGGGACTCTTTCCCCCCTTCATGTGGTTATACTTACAGCCTCTTCTTTGTGGATTACGTTTCTAAATGGGTTGAAACTGTGGCTACTAGAACTGATGATGCTAAGGCTATGGTTAAAAATGTCAAATGTCATATTCTACATAGATATGGAGTACATAAAGCACTCATTAGTGACAGGAGGACACATTTCTACAACAAAAGCTTAGTCCCTTGCTAGCTAAATATCATCTCACTCATAAGGAATCTACTGGTTATCACCCCCAAACAAACGGCCAAGTTGAGATTTCAAATAGGGAGATTAAAAGTATTTTAGAGAAAGTGGTCAACCCAGACAGAAAGGATTGGAGCTTTAGGTTAGAGGAAGCTCTTTGGGCTTACCGGACTGCATACAAGGCACCTATAAGCATGTCACCTTACCGATTAGTTGTTGGCAAGCCCTGTCATCTACCTGTTGAATTAGAGCATAAATCTTATTGGGTTCTTAAATAGTGCAACCTAGCTTATGACATGGCAGGTAAGGAAAGAAATTTACAGTTACAGGAATTAAAGGAATTAAGATTAGAGGCTTATGACAATTATGTGATCTATAAGGGTAAGGCCAAGGCATTTCAAGATGCTAAGTTGTCTAGGAAAGAATTTCAAGTGGGTGAAAAAGTTATGCTAATCAATTCTAAATTGAGACTCTTTCTAGGCAAGCTTAAATATGGATGGCTAGGACCTTTGTAGTGACCAGTGTCTATCCTCGTAATGTTATTGAGATTCAAAGCTTATCCACCAACAAAATTTTCAAAGTGAATGGACATAGGCCAAAACATTTCAAAGATGGAGACTCTATGAATGTCATTGAAGAAATCACTCTAGAGGATTCATGAGCTTCATGAGCTCGAGACAATAACTGTAAATAAGGGCGCTGGTTGGGAGGCAACCCAATATTTTTCAGGGAAGTTTTTAATTCGCTTTGAGTACCTTCTTTTCCTTTATTATTTTGCATACATTAGGGACAATGCATGAACTAAGTGTGGGGGTGCAACCTACATTAAATTTAGTTGTCTTGCATTTTATTTATACTCATTTTATTTATACCTAAAAAAAAAGGTTAAAAAAAGTCATTTTCAAGACTTCTTATAAAAAGTACATGAGTGTGAGTCTTTCTAGATTACTTCTTGCTCTTATATTTTTCAAAATTTGTTTTGAATCTTTCTTTAAGTAGGGTAAGTCTATAAGCTGTTGATTGTCACTTAGGAGGATCTTTGAATTTTGAGAAAATAGTGAAATTGCTTTTGCTAATTTCTTTTAGAAGGGTGATCAATCTTGACTGTTTGGTTTTATTTACCCTTATTGCATGCTAAAAGGACAGAGGCATTAGGAATAAAGCACCATATGAGCCAAATATTACGTACCTAACGTTGTTCCACTAGAAGCCCAATTTGAGCCTAATTCTTATATTCTTGGGAAGCCGCATTGAATAAACTCCATATAACCAAAAGTCCACATGCCTAAACCCTGGGTTAACTGGTTAGGAGGCATCCTCAGTGTAAGCAATGAAATCGTTATCAAGTGGAGTATTTGTGATATCAAGTGGTGTTTTCTAAATCAAAGTTGCATGTGCTTTCAATCCAAATCCAAGTCAAAACTTTGAGGTACCGATGTGTTAAACAAGATGGAAAAATCAATTAAACATAATTTATATTACTATCTTGCCTAAGCATGGCTCAACGAGAAGAAGTACGACCACACTCCCAAAGGGAGAAGATATTCGAAGCAGAGAGCAAGGTCAAAGTGAGATTTAAAGGATGAACTCAAAAGTAAAGTGAAGGATGATGCTTTCCCTGGCCAGTAAAACCACCATCATACCACTACTTATCCAAATATTCCTACCCCCTCACCTTAAGCCAAAATCCCTTTAAAAGTGCTCTTAATTGGCTTATATTAGGGTAAATGAAGTAAATAGTTTGGATTCCTTATCTTTACAAAGGAAATTAGAGTTTTGAACTCTAAGTGATAGCTGCATGTTTATTTTCTTAACCTACAAGGAGTTAGATTATTAATTTTCATAAAAATTCTTTTCTTAAGCAATTTGAGTCTAGTTTGATTTTATGTTCATGTAGGATTTATGAGAAGGGTTTAAGGATAGATAGATCATTACATAATCTAGGATACCATTGCATGAGCTAAGTGTGGGGGAATTTGTTAAGTCTAATATATATATATATTTTTATGTGTTATTAATATATTTTATGTTATTAAGTTGTCTAGTATTCATCGTTTCTACGCTATTATTAAATGAAGATTTAAGTTCAAGCTTATGAAAAATGGAGAAATTAAGCTAAGAGAAGGCTGAAGGATTGGTGTACCATAATGAAGGTAGAGAGTTAGTTAAAGTGGCCAAGAATCTCGGAGTGACCCCCATGACTCAGTATCCTACTTGCTCTACAACTCCTCATCTACACAACCACTTGCCATCTTTCTATTTTCACTCCACAACCTTCTCCACACCACAACCTTCTCCACACCATCATCACCTTGATCTCGAAGCCACCATCAGCCTCCACATCTCTCGCACCCCATATCATGCATCATCACCATCATACATATACGATCATATCTGTCGTCATCATCATCTCCCACCAACGCCGCTGTTGCGTGCCGTTTTATCAGAGTCACGGGTTCGAGACCTGCACGGTGTAATCGGTTGTCATTTTAATCAACCCATTCCTTAGTTAATTATAAGTATTTTAGCATTACTTTAGTTTATTTGTTTTCCCTTTTATTTAATCAGAACATGTTAAATGAATTAGTTTGTGGCTTATTTAATATGTTAGCTTAGATTTTATTCCACTAGACTTGGTTGTGTAAAACGATGTCAAATTTATGTTTTGAAATAAGTTGATTATTATTCATGTTTCTTTCATTGTTTAATTTTAATATCTTGTGAGAATTCGATTCATTGAAATTGTTATTATAAAGATTGATTTAAGGCTGGTCAGGATTAATCTTATTATGACTTGAATTAGGTTTTCAAACAAGGACTAGTTAATTATAATTGCTGGTGATTTTAATTTGCTTGGTTTAGACGTGTTCAATTCTCTAATTAAATTGGTTAATTTATGCTGGTATAAATTGTTTAATTTGATTAGAAGGATTTAAATCTAGGGCTGGCCTTAGAGGTTAAACTAAAAATCGAAAAAGAACTGCTGATGGGTCTTTTTTATTGTCTAGTTATTAAAAAAATAAATTATGGATATTATTAGTTATAGATATAAATTAGGGCATGGTGAATCATAATTAGGTCAAGTGATTTATTTGATTTGGTATTCTTAATAATTATTTGTTATTTTTTTAGTTAGTTTCTTTAGTTTGTGAATCTTAATTCTTACATTTATAGAATTTTTTGTTTACCCCCAAAAGAGTAGTCTTTTAGTAGTATCTTAATAATTTTAGATCAGTTATATTTTGATTTTTAGTGTGATTAAATTCTCAGATTTATTTTCTATTTTATTTTGTAATTTATTTACCGGTTTGTTACAAATCACGCAAAAAATAGTCCCTTCTATGTTTTTCAATGTTTTATTCCATTTTAGGGTTTATGTATCCTAATCTGCTGCTATTCAATTTCAGAATTTTTGGAAATTATTTCATAATTTTTCAGAATTATTTCGTGAATTGAATGCATGCAGGTTTTTAGCTTAATAAATCTGAAAATTACGCTTTTAATTTTTATTTTTGGTCTTTAGGGTTTTATTAAGTCTAGAAAACTGGAGTTTATAAGCTAGGTAAATTTATTATTTATTTTTGTATTTAATTAAGTGAAGTTTATTATTTTTCTAATTTCAAATTTTGTTTTCTATTTTAGTTTCCTGCAATTATCTTGTGAAATAAATTAGATATAATTCTGGGAGTATAACTTTATGAATTTGCATAAATTAATGGAGATTATTTTCTGTGACTATTGATATTAATTTTCTGTGATTATTGATATTAATTTTCTGCTTGTTAATTTTTTGTTTTAATTTTCAGTTAATAGTGTGCGATAATTTTCTGTTTTTATTTTTCCAGAATATTTAGGTAAGGTGTTTACTATTTTTATTTCTAGAATTTGGCTTAGAATATTTGAGAGTTTTAGTAAGAAATTTTTCAGATTTGTTTTAGGTTAATTTGGACTTATATAAATTAATTTCGTAAAATTTGAATTAGATATTAGGTAAGCTTAAAAATTTATATCTCACTCCGGGATCGACCCCTACTTTCCCTTACTATAAATCTTATTTTTAAATCAAGTATTGGTTTAATTTGTAGCTCTATGATAAGCTCTATCGGAGGACATTCGAACCTTGGCTTTGAACCACTGGTCCAAGAAGGTGCCCACTATACGGGAGCCTTCACAATCCTACAACGTAAGACTAGTAGGTTTTGTGTAGAAAACTCTCTTTAGAGAACCCTCATTGTTTTTCTGATATCCTTCTTCTTAGACGGGTTCTCTTTTTATATTAGATGGATCAGTCAAGAAACTAGGGTTTTAGAGGTCGTCAACTTATAATGTGGATTTGGCATGCATCCCTTATGGATCTATCATGCCCTAAGTCCAACATCTTTCACTCACACATAAGAGAGTGCTTATTTCCACCTTAAGGAAAACTTATTTTTCTTTTATTTCTGCACAATCTTCATACTAGGAAAATCGGCCATACAACTGGTGTACCTATAAGATATCTATGCTATACATCTGTTAGGAATATATACCCTCTTGTCGAGAACCGCACGTGAGTAGTTAGAAGTATGTAAGTGCCCTAGGTTATTTCAATGTCATTAACTTGCCCCACTTTGATCTCATCAAACCATCATATTTCATATTCACAATTATGGCCCATATGTCATAACTAGTGCACCGATTAATAAAAATTAATGAGATTCCATGAATGATCTTCCTCTTCTCACAAGAGTCTCGACCAAATCTAACTCGTTTTTCTAGATATGTCCCACCAGACCGAATCATTCATGATCCTTTGGCTACACACTAAGATAACGAACATTGAATCGAGTTTCAAGCCACTGATTAAAGCCATAAGGGTTGAAATATAACGCCATAACCTTATAGGGTCTCACATAAATATAAGTAGAGATCTAGCTAATATTAACTGAATTGATCATCTCTTGTACACATGGTATGAAACATGTACTACAACATTCTCTCCTTTCCCATAGAGTCTGTGTCCTTTGGTTCTTTAACCAAAATGCTGTACAGATGATATTTGGGCACCTTATTATCCAAACTGAGTTCTCAAATCTACTCATTAACTTAAACTCACATTTGGCCTCTTCGAGGTTGACTAGGTAAAATTCATTTTTACCCATATGCTGTAATGACCTTACGTCATCATTAAGGTGATATTCATGATTTTAAGTTAATAGGCTCTCACAATTAACCTTGTGATAATTATACTTAAAATCTTATCTCATCTCCCATCGATACTCTAAACAATAGAGACGATTACACATGTCAGAGGGCTAACCTCAAGTCTACCAAACATACTTTTCACATTCAAGAGCGCACAACAAGTATCCATGAATAAGAATGTATATTCAAACATTCTAATAGAACTGTATGCAAAACAACTTATTTAAAGTTCACAATATTAGACAATCACTTGTGAATGTTGGGAAAAACGATCGGTGAATAACATGCCAGGGCATAGTTGTCATCTACGAAAACTGTTAAGCCTTTATGTGCTCAACAAGTACATCCCTTACCAGGGGTAGCCCAATGGCTCTAAAACTATTTCCTTTATAGAAAAATTCTTTATGTTGACTGTCTTTGTGTGTCACCATCTCATTTGTAAGATTGAACCTTATGTCCAATACGTTTGGTCTTATGGGAATACTCGAAGTTCTTGGTACATGTAATCATAACTTATCTTGGTAAAGCATTATTGGATAGTACTATTTGGTCCACCAACCAAATAATCCAAGTAGCTCTTCAACTAGACATACTATTGCGCTTTTAAGAAGAGCCATAAGCTCATTTTATAGTATGGAAACCTATGACTTATCCCTGCCACTTTAGCACCATGGCTAAGTAGGAAGACATATCTGAAGGTTCATTTCTAACTAAACCTACCATAGTGAAGACCATTGCACCCGTTTTGATGCAAGTTATTGCATATGCGCTAAAAGCACATGATTGGAGGTTCCTTTCAGGTTCTTCATAACTTAACTATCCGTCGCTATGCTAGTCTCAGTCTAGTTGATATCTATGTAAAGATACCATGCCTAATATGCACCACATTGGCATTAGACTTCTAACCATACCTAACAAAGAAAGTTCTGCTTATGAGTCATCTTCTAAGAGACTGTGGACACATTTTACTATAGGGCATCACCTTTGTTGATGTAAGTATTGAGAGGGTCCTAGTTGTTTGTAATAGATAATTCAAAGACCTTTTGATGTTGTTCTCTTTAAGAAAAAGAATAACGTCTTTGAATATTCTTTTTAGTAACTCTAAACATTTCTAACTATTAGTAATTCATCCACATATAATTACTTTTCTACAAAATTACTTTTGGACCTTTTGGTATCAATCACAGTTAGACCTCGCCAATGGGTCATTCAGGTGGGGTCTTAGTTTGGTTCGGGTCACTTTTGGGTCAACTATGTTCAGGTTGGGTTTAGGTTTGGTTTGGGTGAAGTTCGATTCGGGTCACTTTCGGGTCAACTATGTTCAGGTTGGGTTGGGTTCGGTTCGGGTGAAGTTCGGGTTCGGGTCACTTATGGGTACCATGTTCGGGTCAGTACGGGTTCGATTCGGGTGGAATTCGGGTCGGGTTTGTTTCAAGTTGTCTATAGTAGCCGCTTTGGATTGGGTATGGATCAAGTGTAATTTGGGTCTGATGGGATTCAATTCAATGTTTCGATTGATATCGGGTCAGGTTTAAATCGAATCGGGCATAAATCAAGTCGGGTTAATTTCGAATCATTGTATATTTTTAATGTAACCATCTTTGGTTCTTTACTCTTAAATTGTATTTAAGAATAAAAACCGTTTAATTAGACAAACATATTTATTCTATATTTCTCTTTTAATTCATAAGTTAATGATATATATATATATATATATATATATATATATATATATATATATATATATATATATATATTCTATATATATATATATATATATATATATATATATATATATATATATATATACATACATATATTCTAAACTTACTAAGAAAGTTAGTAAATTACAAATACAAGTATACAACTCATCCATAACCCTATATCAAATGCGCCATGCAATTATCCAAAGGATTATGTGTCGTTAAGTCAAGTTTTAATCATCTCAATTGAGTTCATGCGATGACAAAATAAGTGGACCAACCTAACGCAAATCATTTGTCAATGGTACTCATTTGTGAGCCCTAAGCCAAAATATACCTTGAAAAATGAAAACAAAAAGAAAGAAAATAACGAAATTTTTATTAGACCCCGTTGTTGGTTTATAACTTCACATTTGTCATATTTGGAGTTGGTAAATAAAACATGTTGGTTCAAGTCAACATTTTTAGTAATCGAATCAATGTTCTTTGATAGCTTGTTAAGTGATCATGCATCAAAATTCAAAGATTTGTCTTTGTGAGATTAATAACTTGATCTGCATTTGCTCAATGAGTCAAAACTAAAAAGCAACGACAATATATGAGTATGTGTCAATTAGCATTACATTTATGTGATTGTGAATGCTCGTTATCGAAACTCGAGACTTGGAATTTAATTGTCCAAAATTCAAATGAGTCACATTATTATGAGATCATATGCAACGCTACATTCTTGAATATGATTTTTATAGAATTAACCATGTTATGAAGATGATTTAAAATCGTAGATCAGTGGTACGAAATTTTTGATAGTAGTCACAGAATGATATTATAAATTTATGATCATAGCATATGTTGCATTAAGTCATTAAGTGAATCAAATAGGGATTGCTAGATCCTAATTAATAAGTTTAATAAATGGTTAATATACTTATCTTTTTTTAATTCCTATTGTGCCAAAATATTTTTTCTCTTATATTTTTACTACATATCTATCAAATTAAAAACTTAAAACTATCAACTATTTTATTTTTTCCTCTAAAGTTTTTAATTGACTTCATTTGTAAAAATTCCCTTTTAGGATGTTTTTTTTTTTCCCATGTAAACTAAACTAATTGAGCTTGAAAATTTTAAAATTCCCTCCAAAAGAGAAAAGACTAAAACCCAAAAAAGCTACTACTTATTCGGGTAAAATTGAGTCGGATAAAAATCAGATTTAGTTTAAATTGGGTACGGTTCAATTCGGGTTCGGTTTGTTCATTTTCGGTTCATTTCGGGCCGGGTCACTACTGATCGGATTTGAATTGGGTTGGATCATTTCGGGTGTGGGTCATGTTTGTTCATGCTACAATTCGAGTTTCGTTCAATTATGTATTTATTTACTTCGGGTGTTCAAGTCCAAATCGGTTCATTCCAATTCGGTTGTTGGTTCGGGTATGGATCAGGGTCGTTCGATTCGAGTTTCGGATCTCGGGTCAATTTTGCCAGGTCCAATCACAGTGTATCCACTAGAGATAACCACATTGTGAAAAACAGGCATACCTATATGTTGAAGAGACTTTAAGGCCATAATTGACCTCATATGTCCACAAACCTTATGTTTGTGATCCTTTTCACTGGAACTTCACTTAAATCCCTTTTGAGATTGGTGTAGCACATCCATATGATGTGACTTTAGGTCCAAACTAGATAAATGTGAAATTAGGATAAAGTATACAATAAGAGGGAAAAAACTCTTTGTTGTTAATGCTATCCTATTGTGTATACCTTATGCAACAAATCGAGCCTAATATCAACCGTGCTATTATCCTTATAATTTAAGAACCGTTCTATTCTCAAGTAGCTTTGTGTCCTAAAAGGTTAACCAACTATTCACCTTTATTTACTCCATTTTATTTCCACTGCCTTAATCCACTTACCCTTAGAAGGGTTGGAAATGACATCTTTGCCCATTTCTATTTTGTAGGAGTGTCATGGAGGAATGCTTTCTAACAACTATGTCTTAGCATAGATTCATATAATCTCAAATCCTTCTTCTTTGGATCGATTTTACTCCCACTCAAACCAACACCAATCATCTTGCTCCCACTTAGAATAAGAATAGGATCACTTTCATTTGCTCTTGATGATGAAGGTGGACCTCGATGATAAACTTATTCATCATCAATTAAAGTCCTCTCACTCGAATGAAGGGATTCGATTTAGTTTGGAGAACTAAAAGAGGTAAGCCTTGACACGTCTCACCCTTCTTTGGAAATCCATTTTGTAGAATGTGATATACAACCCAATGAGTAAAAAGGCTTCGAGGTTAAATTATCCCATGAAGATGTTCTTCCTTTCTCCTTTGACACGTTCATGAGAGGGGTTGAATTCATGGGTCGTATATCCTTGAGGTCTAAAAACTCTGAGACTGGGCTCTAATTCATAACTCATATATATGGAGTGGTAGTAGCATACCCTATGAGTACAAGGTTAAGATCATACATTACAACAAAAGGACATATCCCTAACAGAAGATTCGCAATTTTTGTGCAATTATTGATCCTACCATATCAAAGAGCATTTTATTTTTTTCCACAAAAACATTTTGTTGAAGATGCTTCGGGATAGTTACCTAATAAACTATTTCTTTTTCATCACAATATCCACCAAAATAATGCGAACAAATATTTCGTAATGATTTGGTATTTGAGGCCTTAACCTCCTAGGTTTATTTGATTTTCAACCAAGCTCACATATTTTCTAAAGCAATTTATCGCTTCAGACTCATCTGTGATCAAATAAACAAGATCAAATTGAGTGAATTATGATGAAACATAGAAGCTCTACATGTTATTATCACATTCGTTGGACCATAAATATTCAAATGAATTAACTACATCAGAAATCAGGCTTTTAGTAACCTTTCTAAAATTAAATGGCTTTCTTGTTGCTTTTCCTACCAGACTATGTTCACAAGTGGGCTAGTCCACTTATGTTTGGTAATAAATCTTACTTTGCTAGCTTTTCCATATATATGCTTTTGACTCACATGGCCTAGTCTAGCATGACAAATAAATATTTCACGTCATCATAATTATGTGAATACAGAGGAAAAAAAACACTTAGATTAATGGAACAAATATCTAATTCATTGCAACCAAACCATTTCTATTAAAGCATAACCAAAACTAAAGGTGTTCTCAAAAGAAACTAATTAGGCTTCAATGCCATGAACAAAGTCAAACAAAACCAACATAGCAACATTATTCAAATGAATCTTAGGCATAAGTAGGCTTTCACATAGGATAGGGTATTGGCTGCTATACAGGACTAGTTGCATGTTCCTATTCCCTCAACAGCTGCATGGTTGTTGTCTCCACATATGTGTTTGTCGAACCATGTAAGAACATTGGAAGCCTAATAAAGCTTCACAATCCCTAGCTCTTTGGTTCGGATTCCTGAGCCTACAATCCGCATAGGATTAGTTTCAGAAAGAAGAATACAACTAGCAGCACAAAAGTCACTAGGAGATATTACGAAGTACCTTTTTGGGCTCAGTTCCATCATGAGCATGGTGATCCATTTAGTCATAGTTAAGGCACTTAGCTTGAGTTAAATCCTTCTTCGTTGCACATTTTTCTTTGCCTTGTTGGTCATACTCAGTTCCCTTATTTGATTAAGCCTTGCCAATCCAGCTCCTTAGGTCTTTTCTTTTAAAACCATTCCTTGAATTAGAGATTGACATGTATACTTCTACACCTACCTTTTTAGTGGCCTCTTGCCACTCTTCCTCTGGCACACTTCGCCGCCTATTGTCGTCGAAGGTAACTACAAACTTGGTTCGACACAAGGCCATCTTAATATGACCCTAGTCATTACGCAAGGAGTGGATCACGACATGAACTTCTTGCTTATCAGTCAATTCGTAGCCCATTTCATCCAATTCACTAATCATATTTGACATGCGCCTTAAGTGCTCTCTCATGTAAACATATAGGCCCTTCTTATAATCGTCAAACCTAATAACGACAGACCTAAGTCTAGCAATTGCGGCAGCCGGCATGATGCTTGTAAAAACACAAAAGTTTTACAATCAGTACAAAAGCACTCATACGTCTAATATTTTAGCATACAATTATCCTTGCAACTTGGCAATAACTGACATAGCTAATATACAGAAGCATAGACCCTAGAGTTCGAAAGTTCACATATAGTTCCCAATCATCATCGTAGGAATAAATGTTTTAGTACAATTAACTTGGTTGTTTGATTCTAAATTACCAGAACACTGAACACAAATTTAAATATTCTAAAAGAAATTCTCAAATTTCTAATCAATGAGGATATGTCAACCTTAAGAATATAAATATATGAAAATAAATTTACTCATTTTCTGCATATTTTGCATATTTAAAAAAATTCTTAAAAAACATAATTTTTGAGAAATTCCAATGTCCACTCACCTAACTTATTTAGGGAGGAATATATATAAGCTTAATATACAATCTGAAGGTTACAATATATGAAACATATTCTCATAATATGTAACATACTTTTCATGAATGTCAATCTAACATCTTATTATATATCACTTGAAATTCAATTTTAAACAAATGAGCTAAATATCATAGAGATTTCACATAACAGTTTTGACTCAAAATAATCTCAATGATATTAAGCAAATATGCTCATCTCGCTTATGAAATTCAATAGAATGAAATATGCTCAAAAGAAGGAATTCTCTAGAAATCACATAATATTTCATTCTAAAAAATGATATCAAACATTATAAATATATATACTCACAAAAAGAGTATTGAGAGATTTTGCATTATGCTTCTTCAATTGATAACAAAAGGCTTTCATAATATGAAATCTTTCAAAAACAATGCCCTAAAAATAAAACATAAGTTAACCATTATGGTTAATTTAGTCAACCCTTTGGCTGATAAGCGAGGCCTTTGGCCAATAATTCCAGCAAATTAGCGGTAGATTTTAGGGGGTTTTTGCTCATAAATTTATGGATAACAATAAGCATAAATTAATAGCAAGAAATAATGACCAAAAGGGTTAAAAATCTAGGTCAAGCACACAAATCCTAACCCTAAATTTTCGGCGACATTTCGTCAAATTTTGGCAAAATTCTAGTAGTTTTTGCGAAATTGTTTGAGGACTTTTTCTCCCAATGATGTTCTAAACCTTTTTCACAAATCAATTGCTTGAAACAATGGCTGAAATTGAATACAGCCGATCAAAAACGGGTTTAATAAACAGGAATCCCAACCTCGAAGTCGTGGCAAATTTTTGCTAAATTCCGACCACACATCTAGTCAAATCTCTACATGAATTGAGGGTTTTCGCTTAGAATTTTATGCGTAACAAAACCCAGAAATCAATTTCAAACAATAATGGCCAAAAACTAATCAAATTTGGATTGAAAACAAGAACCCTAACCCTAGGGTTTGATGAAAGACATTTAGGAAATCAGCCCAAAAATAAGTTAGATTGTGTCGATTCTTGAGGGCTTTTACAGAAAATCATAAGCTAAACACGAATGCAACATCAATTGATGAAAAATTTATCCAAATTTGGCCCAAAATTGAGTTTTACTACTCAAGCCCTAACAAATTCCTTGCCAAAATTTGAGTAATTATTCGATCAGAATGACTAATAGGTTGAGGGGTCTTGGTCCAAATCCAATGGGCAAGACATTCCATACATCAATTTGCAAGTCAATCGAACACAATCATTGATTCAAGAAATGAAATTAGGGTTTAAGAAGTGGACAACCTTAGAATTGCAAACCACAATTGCTCGTAAAATGCTCAACCAAATTATACATATATATATAATATCGAATTAAAGCTCTCATCAAGCACTATTAGAATCATTCATCAAGGATTTTCACTTGAAATAATGGCGTGAAGTTTCATGTTTGTTAAGCAACAAAACCAAAACGAAAGACACTCATGTGGCTATTATAACATGTTTAGGCATGAACTACTAGAGTAAATCCAACTAAGAAACAAGCCTATTGGCTTTGATACTAATGAAGGAATTAATATAACAAATTAAGTGTAAATAAGTTTACCTTAATCCTGCAGTGGAAGAAGATTGAACTTTGGCTTTGAATCATTGATGGGGAAGCAACTCACTATACAGAGAACCTTCATGGTCTCACAGCCTAAGAGCCCTAGGGTTTTGTGAAAAAAAAAAACTCTCTTTAAAGAACCCTCGTTATTTTCCTGATATCTTTTCTCTTACATTAGTCCTACATTAGTCCCCTTGTCCTATTAGATGGACCAGTCAAGAAACTAGGGTTTCTGAGGTGGTTAAGCCATCAACTTATAATGTGGATTGGGCCTGCACCTCTTATGGGTGTAGCATGCTCTAAGTCTAACCATGACAATGAAATCAAATAATATGTCACTAACTCCTATCGAGGCCACTATTCGGAAAAGGAATTGACCGCACCCACTATGTCATGTAAAAACGAAGTCCTAGGATATTTGTTTGGTCTTGGTAATAAGAGAAGTACAACAAAATTGGCAAAATCTCATTCTAAAATGATGTCAACATAAAAGCATGGAGCAAATCTATTTTTATACTTCACTCATATACAATGAAGAAACCTGCATGTAAACATTGATTTGATTACCATGCCCATTAATTCATTACTTCAAAAAATAAATAAGTAAAGAAACCTCGTATTCACACTATTTGATTAAAGATGACCAAGTTGCCTGAACAAGGGAAGGACCTATAGTGCTAGGGAAACACCTAACAATTTATAAACACTGATCAAATCAACAAATCAAAATTGCAGTTTATAAAAACTGAATTCAGAGAAAAACTTAGAATTCAATAGCCTTAGGAAAGCAAAATGTAGGATGATAGACCCACTAAACACATAGGAGGTCATATTTGTTGTCTTCAGCAACAATCATACAAATAGTGATAAGATGGATGATTTCAAGCTTTGTTCTCCATTCCAAGGACATAAATGGTTTCCAAACCATAACGAGCACAATGTGACATGGTGAGAAACTTGTTAATTGTCAATGTCAAGTTAGAGTAGTAAGAAGATGACAAATTTCATTTTGCTCAGATAACAATGTAAGTAGAAACAACCTTGAAAGGAGCATCAAACCAGATTGGATCAAGTTTAAATGTCTCCTTCCCCTCTCTCTATCTCTCCTCCTTAGGAGAATTGTTGACCATATTGGAAAATTGTTGACCTCATACTTGTATAAGGTTTTGATGATAACAAACACAAATGTAATGCTCTATATGGTTGTGTTTGAGTTATGTATTGTTGACAGGATCCGGAAAACATTTTTTGAAATATCTTGCTTGATTAATAAGTGTTTGAGAACAGTGTCTTAGAACAGTTGCTGGAAAGTACATGTGTTTCAGAACATCGTTTTAGAATAGTTCTAGGAACAGTTCTTCAGAGCAACTAACTGACAAGGACCCAATGAGCATCAAAGAATATAGAGTACTTCAGAACAGCTCAAGAAATAGTTCTGAGAAGTGTCAAAGCATTTGGAGCAACAAGTCAAATTGTATACAAGCTGTCCAGCTGATTAACAAGAGTCATTGGTTTGGTACTTATTTTATTTTCTTAGATTCTTGTTACTATGCCAATTAGAAGGTCTTGATTCAACATTTACTTTGAATGGTTTTTGAGATATCTCAGAACACTGTCTCAGACCAGTTCTGGAAACAGGGTTCAGAGTGTTTTTAAGCCAAAACTGAATTTCACGATTTTTTCTTGATTTTTGGGCTAACGTTTTTGAAATGTCTGAGATATACCTTCTGTAGCTGTTGAGTCCAAAAGAGTTATTTTTGGCTTTGAAAAAATATTGTGGAGAGTTTTTAGCCTATTTTTTAGGGTGAATTTTTCACCAAGTAAAACAACTTCTATTTTTAGAATGTGGCTAATAGGTGGAGAAAATTGTGGGCTTGGCTGTTGGAAATTTGTGGTACTCATTTATCCTTGCGGCTCAAGTTGTTAGTGGGTGACTTACCAAGTCTTGCGGCACAAGCACACAAAAATTTAATATTGTTTTATCCCACATACACTCTCTTATTTAAGAAACTTTTCTACCTCAGCATTGCTTACGGTTTTTCAAGGGATTAAAACGTGTTGTGTGAGTCATATTTTTAGAAAGAAAAACCTTCAAAGTGTATGCAAAAGTCGAGGCTTCTTCATTGGCATACTAGGCACACAATTGTACCTTACACCCGCTTATTTAGAAGCACTTAAAGTGAGGTGTTCATTTCATTTTCTCTTTTCATCAGTGAGAATTGAGTGTGCCCAAGTCTCGAGAGACTTCGGACGTAGTGTAACTTGTCTTGGGGTAGACGGTTACGTGAGTGTTACATTTATAACGACGTAGGTTGCTTCTGTAACGTATTTGGCCCGTATAGTGGAAGTGTGTGAAAATCCTACAGGGGTAGGTCATGGTTTTTCACCTCAGTTGGCCCAGAGGTGTTTTTCACGTAAAAACACCATGTGCATTTTTTACTTTCTGCTGCTATTCCGTTTTTGGTTCACTGCGAACACTCTGTCCGAACTATTCTTGAGGGTGTTTCCAGAAACTCTGAAAAATCGGCCAACACAATTCACCGCCCTCTTATGTTCGTGTACTCTCAAAACTATCAGGTGGTATCAGAGCAGGTTTTCATTTAAAGGCTAACACCTTGAGAGATCCTAGAAGATGAATACACCACAAGGAATGCTTGAGGGTCAATCTGTGACTCGACCACCATACTTTAATGGTCAACATTATAGTTGGTGGAAGAATCGCATGGAAAACTATGTTCAAGCTGATGATTATGAATTATGGATGATCATCAAGAATGGTCCACTTATTCCCAAAAAGGCAATCGAAGATGGAAATATGGTTCCCAAGGAGCCTCCGGAATTCAATGCCGAAGATTTTAAGATGATGGAAAAGAATGCAAAGGCCAAAAAGCTCTTGTATTTTGGCCTTGGTCCTGATGAGTACACTCGTATTTCTGAGTGCAAGTCAGCCAAAGAAATTTGGGATGCCCTCCAAGTAGCTCATGAAGGCACAAATCATGTGAAGCAATCAAGAATTGAGCTTCTTATGAGAAAGTATGAGCTATTTGAAATGGGTGATAAAGAAACGATGATGGAGATGTTTTCGCCCATATTACTAATGAGCTAAAATCATTGGGAAAGTCCTTCACCACTGAGGAATTGGTAAGGAAAATCCTATGATTTTTGCCACAGTCATGGGAGGCCAAAGTCACGGCCATTCAAGAGGCCAAGGATATGAACAAAATCTCCTTGGACGAGCTCATTGGCAATCTCCAAACTTATGAGCTTAGAAGAAGCTCTCAGCTGAAAGAGGAGACCAAGAAAGACCGAGGCCTTGCTCTAAAGGCCTTGGAAGAGGATGGTTCGGACCTTGATGAAGAAGAAATGGCCATGATCACCTGAAAATTCAAGAAGTTCTTTAAGAAGGCCAAAGAGAACTCCAAAAAGAAGAACTTCAGCAAGCCCAGAAGCAATGAACGAGAGCAGTTCACTGGGTGTTTCAAGTGTGGCAAACATGACCACATTGTGAAGAACTGCCCTCTGCTGAAGGAAGAACAGGAGACAGAATAGTTTCGAAAACAAGGTAGAAAACAGTTTGGGAACAGTTCTACAAGGCGATTCTCAAAGGCAATGCTGGCGGCTTGGGGTGACACTACAGAAGACGATGAGGCCTCTGAAGAAGAAGAAGCCGTCGTAGCACTCATGGCCAGGAGTGAATCAGATTCGGATGATGAGCCAGTGGATAGTCTATCCCAACTCAAGGGAAACGTACATGGTCTTAGCAAAACAAAACTTGAGGAATTACTATTCACGTTGATGGATGAATGTGATGCTATTAATGTTGAAAATTGCATGCTAAAAGATGTCTGTTCTGATTTGAAAAGAGATGTTAGGAAGCTTGAACATGCAAATGAGATCCTTAAAAATGAAAGACTTAAAGTGGATGAAGAGACCCTTGTTTTGTATAAAGACCTTGACAAGCTTAAAGAAACCTTCAGTGTGAGAGAAAAGGTGTTTAACACTGATCTTTCAAAGCTGGAAAGTCAGTCTCTTCAGTTGAAATAAAGGATAGAGTCCTTGGTATGTGAAAATAGCCAATTGCTTGAAAAGCTAAAAAAGGCCGAATCTGACCTCACTGTAAACAGGCGCTGAAACAATTCCTCAGAAGCGCTTAAATGGCTGAATACTCATCATAACCGGAATAAGAAGGGACTAGGTTTTGTGACTAAATGAACTGTTTACCCAGTAAACAGAAAATATGTGGGACTACAAGAAAATATTATTTGTTTTCACTGTGGTGAAACGGGTCACTATCGTTATACTTATCCCTCAAGAAAGTATGCCATGGAAAGAAACATGATTTATGTAAAACAAATATGGGTTAGAAAAGATAAGATTTGCATGTCTAAGGGAATGGGACTCAAGTGGATCTGGGTTCCCAAAACTAACCCCTAATTTGTTTTATAGGCTAAAGTGAGAGCAAACAACCCAGCAAACAACCAACTGTGGTATGTGGACAATGGTTGTTCACGGCATATGACTGATGAAAAATCAAATTTCCTCTCACTTACAGCCTCTGATGGAGGGAGTGTGGCATTTGGAAACGGTAAATCTGGGACAATTGTCGGTATAGGTAAGATAGGTGAATCACTCTCCCATTCAATTGACGATGTATATCTTGTGGATGGTTTACAACATAATCTACTAAATGTGTCCCAACTGTGTGATAAAGATAACCTAGTGGTGTTTTCTTCAAAACAATGCTTGGTTGTCAATATCAATATGGGAGATGTTGTGTTGAGGGGGAAGCGACACAAAAATGTGTATAAAGTTTTTATTCTTCCACTTCTGCAAAATAATCTGACTTCTTTAAGTGCTTTAAATGATGATGTTATGCTTTGGCACAAGAGACTAGGTCATGCGAGTCTCTCTCTTTTGAATAAACTTATTTCTAAAGACTTAGTAGTCAGTCTACCTTCCATCAAATACAATGATGACAAGGTGTGTGACGCTTGTGTTAGGGGTAAACAAGTCAGAACTTCTTTTAAACTAAAAAACTGTGTTAGCACTATCTGACCTCTTGAGATGCTCATGTTGATTTGTGTGGTCCTATGAGGATCACAAGTAGAGGTGGGAAGAGGTATGTGCATGTGATAGTGGATGATTACTCTCGTTTTACATGGACCTTGTTTTTGGCTTCCAAAGATGAAACTTTTGAAAAATTTCTTGTGTTTCTTAAAAGGACTGAAAAGAGAGTAGGACACTCATTGGTCTGTCTAAGGTCTGATCATTGTAAAGAATTTGAAAATTCGAGCTTTATTGACTATTGTAATAAACATGGTGTTGATCATAATTTTTCTGCCCCAAGAACACCCCAACAGAACGGGGTGGTAGAGCGTAAAAATCGTACTCTAGAAGACATGACTAGAACAATACTTATCGCTAGTGGTCTTCCTAGAAACTTTTGGGTGGAAGCATGAAATACATCTTATTACATTATCAATAGATGTATGACTAGACCCATTCTCAACAAGACTCCTTACGAACTTTTCAAAGGTAGGAGACCTAATATTATGCATTTGAGAGTGTTTGGTTGCAAATGTTATGTGCATAATAATGGGAAGGATGCCTTGGGAAAGTTTGATCTAAGGAGTGATGAGGCAATATTTTTGGGGTACTCCTCATACAGTAAGGCATATAAAGTGTTTAACAAACGAATCTTGTGTGCTGAGGAGAGTGTGCATGTGTTGTTTGATGAAAATAACTCCCTTGTTGAGAATGATGCACAGGATGTAGAGTTCGCACTGAGCCTTGTAAGGAGAGATTTGTTGCTCACTCATTCCATGCATAAGAAAGATAAGTCCCCTTGTAACACCCCAGCCCCTAGGGTCAAAAGCGTTACATTTTCTTAACTTTCTACCTAGATTCTGGGACGAAACGGACAGAATTTTCCCTAAAAACTGATCGTTTCCAGGCTATAAGCCTTACAATAAATCCCTGCAATTTAACGGAAGCGTAAAACATTTAAAAGAAGCTCAACGGCCACACGTCAGAGTTCATAACTTAAGGAGCCACTCACTCGGAGTACACCAACCATATTAAATCATGAATAAAGAAGAAATGGAAGATACAACTCAACGGTTCACACAACCGGAGTATTGGGGTTTACATCCTAAAACATAACTAACTTTAACCAAAAGACATATAACTGACTAGATGGTTGGCTCATAAGGCCGTACAGAGCGCCTCATAATCAATATGCATTACATAAACTTAGAATACCTGTTTACAACCATTTCAAACTAAGAATACATAACGTGACTTCATTAAACATGTAAGATCCCCTCAAATGAGTACAAACGACATCTTGCAAGCATGAAAAGATTCCATCTTGACATAACTGATTCAACTTTTTCCTGTTATAAAGAAAACCTGGGGAAAAGGGGAAAGAGTAGTGGGATGAGCAACCACACGCTTAGTGAGTGTCCCCCGACCCCCTTAAAACCAAAAATTGTTGCAGGCATTAATACCTTTACTAGTCACATAGCACGTATCCGTACTTTACTATCATATTAGGCATTCATAAAATTCTTATGGAAACATCTTTAGGCACTCAAACTTCACTTTAGGCACTCAAACTCATTTCCAGGCCTCTAAATGACCAAACTTCTTCACTATCAGGTAGTCAAACACTTAAACAAGGGACGAGGCTAAGCACAAAAACTTTCTTTTTCATAAACATAACTTCTTGGCATTCTATTCCAACTATGCATGAAACCCTATTCATATGATGTGCATATAAGGTTATTTCTTTTCAGAATCATACTCTTCTTGGCATTTCATTCGTATGGTATGCATAAGATACACACATTTCAAGTCTCAATCAATTCTCATTCATAGGATATGCATGAAATATGCTCATGAGATTTACTTCTCATATTCGTATCTTCTTAGCATCTCATTCATAAGTTAAGCTTAGAACATGCATATGTCATACACAGGAAGCTTTCTTTCTTTTACTGAAAACACTTTATTTAGCCTCTTGAGGCTCATAAAACTCTTCTCTTAGCCTCTTGAGGCTCATATTCTTTTAAAAGAATCTCTTTCATTTTGGTCTCATGATGACCCTTAAAAAAACTTTCTTTCTAAAATACTTAAAAAGGCGAAACGCCAACTGCTTTTCTTATTTAATAAGAAACTACTCTGGGCATAAGATCATCATAAAGTGCTGGTTGGGAGAGATCTACACTCAATCCCAATGAGATTAACTCACACTAAGCTCTTACTCCCAGGATGGCAACTAATTTTGGACCTTAACCCTCGTCAGGGTCTCTAGGGATTACTCCCTAGGCTAGGGATTCTCCCGTTCAAGCAGGTTCACTCCCATCTACTGTCCCTAAGCACTTATCTTAGCCATTTAAACTGGTCATAACGACTAATAAGTTTGCTGCCTCTCACAGCGAAATCCTTTATCATGCAACTCACGCCTTTGTAAAATTCTTTAGGATTCTCCCGTTCAAGCAGGTTCACTCCCAAAACTGTACTCATTTAGTTAAAAATATGCCATCATGCACTAATATTTATGGCTACTATTATTTCAAAACATGAAATCCTTTTTTAAAAATTTCGCCCTTATGCACATAATGCAACTTGAAGACATGGAAGGGAAGGGGGTCCACATGTATCACATTTAAGCACTTCATAATCAATTCAGCACAATGAGTCACACATGGCCTCGCAATTCACACGATTGTGGTTAATTCACAACCCAAGCTCCCTCCTCACAAGCACCGTACCACAAAGACCTCGAACCACTCATAGTTCTACCTCAAACCATCCAACTACCATCTCGGTTTCCATTTCGCAATTTAGCATTTTAATCATCATGATACACTGAAAAGCAATATGTAAACTTACATAAACTTACCCATGCTTAACTTACCGAGTAAGCAATTAGCAATTACCAGTGCGCTAAAACCAACGGTTACATCGTACACACATTTATACATATAGACACTCATACGACCTTAATTTTAGTAAGCCAAGTTAAGCTAACCGGGCGCGAAACATGATTACATTCATGTATGGCAGTTAGGGGACGTAAACATGTCATTCTAAAGCTATTGTATAAGCATGATTCAACTGAATAGACAAGTATCGATTCGAAGTTGCATTTAAGCCCATTCATGCCATTCAAGCTTAACTATTCATGCCTTTCAAGCTTAACATGAATCAAGTCTCTATTTAAACATAAAACGATTCACTTCGAAGTTTATGAATGATTATGGAACGACTAAACTTTCATATACGTTGATTTTAAGCTCTTACGATTCACTTTGAAATTAACCAACGATTATGAAATAACTAAGCAATTTACACATTAATTCTAAATAATCACGACTCATTTCGAAGTTCATATATGATTATGATTCATATATGATTATGACACGACTAACCATATATACGTTAATTCTAAGCGTTTATAATTCATTTCGAATGACATCTTCAGGCATGAATGAAGTAAATAAATTCGAATCTAAGCTAAATGTATTTACCTTACTTCGAATTAAAACTTTCAGTTTGAATTAACTAAATTGATTCGAATCGAAACTAAACATACATAATTCGTTTCGAATTCATGTTTCAGGCATAATCTACGTGAATTAACTCGAAATGAAGCTAAACATATATAAATCACCTAGAATTAACATTTTAGGCATAATTTACGTCCATTGATTCGAATCGACACTAAACATATTTAAATTACTTTGAATTAACATTTCGAGCATGATTTACATTCATTGACTCGAATGGAAGCTAAACATATGTAATTCACTTCGAATTAAAACCTCAAGCATAAATTAACTAAATTGATTCGAATCAAAGCTAAACATATCTAATTCACTTCGAATTAACATTTCAAGCATAATTCACCTAAATTGATTCGAATCGACGCTAAACGTATATAATTTGTTTCGAATTAAGAACTTAGGCATAAATTAACTACATGCATTCGAATTGACGTTAAATACATATGATTCACTTCGAATTACCATCTCAGGCATAAATTAACCAACTGAATCGAACCTAAACATGTATAGCTCACCTCTTGACATTTCTAACGCATTTAGTGAACCCTAATATGACATGCAACATTGATTCTGCTAAAACGTTTGCGAAATTAATACTAATTTAGGAGGCGAGGAACACCCACCTGGACTCCAAGCTAGGGATTCGTTCGAAGGGTTTTAGGCTCAACTTTGAGCACTGGAAAGACCCGATTTCCTGACCCTTGCTCACCGACGCACGAACCAACCCAATCCACGCTTAACCCACGCGAAAACAGACCAAATTCGACCCATTTTTGCAGCCCAGTTCGAAGAGCCTTGCCCAATCTGTTTTCTGCCCTCCCGTGTCGCTACTGCTGGTGGTCGCCGGAGTCAGGCTCAATTGCCGCCTGGTCGTCGTCCTCAGTCGCGACGGTCGCCGGCAGTAGGCCGCGGTTCGTTGAACCCCTTTCACTCCCTCATTTTATCGCTCAAACTCTCTCTCTTTCTCCGTTGTGGCGTCGCGGGGCAGCGCCGGGGGTAGCACCAGGCACGACGGTGGCCGGCCGCCAGCCATCGGCGTTCCTCGACCCTCCACTCTCCCTTGGTCCGCCCCCCTCTCTCTAGTGGCAGCAGGTTCGCGAGGGTTGGGGTTTGAGGAACCCCCCTTGCTCGTGCCGTTCTCTACTGAAGAAGAAAGGAGCTTCGGCCCCCTTATATATATATTTTTTTGGACTCAAGCTGATCAGTGATTGGCATCGCTAGTCTAGTTCGTATCTCGAACTTTAAACCCGAATCACTAATACGGCTTTCTATCGACTATTCGTTCCCAAATACGTCAAGGTTCGATTTCATAAATCTCGGAACTAATTCTAAGGTTAAAATCCTAATCGTATTCGGGAAACGACTAAGTAAATCGAATAACGACTAAATTAAACTATCGATATAATTTAAAGGCATAAATGACACGAATTGACTTTGAAATCAATAATAGCAATAATAATCTCTTTTTCAATAAAATTATAGCTCTCAAAAGCACATCGATAATAATTTAACTCATATAGTTGCTAAAAATATGAATTTAGAACGTAAAAAGGAAATTTAGTTAGCTTAACGGAAAACGAAAATGCGGGGCCTTACACTCTTCCCCGCTTAAAAGAATTTCGTCCTCGAAATTCTAAATCTAAGTTCGGTCTTTCCTAGAATGCACACACACAACTAGGATTTACGCGGTAGGTTTCCAAAAGGTAATTTTGAAGACATTACTTCTTTTAAATCGAAAGGAAATGGCTTGTGGTATCCAGTCTCCTCTTCGCCAATCCCCTTCAAGCGTCTACTCACTCTGTTTAGGTGCCGAGGGCAAATCGCATTGAAGAGGGGTAATTGAGTTGGCATGGAAGTCTATATTGAGTTTGTTTTGAAAAATGAACAAAGGTTTTCGAAAATCTAGACTCAGTTCGCACGACAGGCACTAATTCTATGCATATGCATCTATAGGTGAGCATCGAAAGGCATAACAATCGAGACAATGACATCTTAAGGTCATACACCAGCGGTTCATTCTAAAACATGAAGTCAAGTCACTTTTGGGACCACAATGATTAACATGGAGACTCCTATAACACATTTAGAATAACAAAAATGTCAAATGGCACCACATAGTATCAGTTAAGCATAACAGCGTCACATAGCATCATTTAAATATAATAGCATGACATAGTATTGCATAGTATTAGCATTTCAGCATTCTCAAGGTTAGGAATTGGAAGTAACATGCAACCGGCTAATATACATTTAGTAAGAAATTTTATAAACGAAAGCATATCTGACCAGCATTTCTATGTTTTTACATCAATCACGAGTAACCTTTAACATTTCATTCATGGCAACTTAGACAGGGCATGTCAGGTTCGTATGAAAGCAATTAACTTAGTCAGGTCCATTCAAAGGCATCAAGATATTGGGTCACTCTGAAGTCAAATCAATTGGTCAGGGAGCTATCACATCGCACCTAAGCAGTAAAAACATTATATTACATCACATTGACAATGAAGGGACTTAGAGTAACACTCGAATTCATATTGGCATCACGTAGGGTCTACAACAGAGCACTAAAGATGAAGAATCATGAATGGCATGAACTAGCACGGTATGTCGATAGAAACAACTGAGAAGATAACGCTACGGCAAGAATACGTGCATGCAAACAACGAGTCAAAGGTCATGTCATGCCGTGTATTATGAAACTTCATTCGTTTGGATAATCAAGTCACCTACCAAGCCAAACACAAGTCATGCATGGATTGCATAAAGGCAAGCAAAGGTGAAGATAAACACCTAAGGTCACCACATCATGCATTAAGTGCGTATGTATATAGTTGTTCAAACCATATCATGGGATAATAGAACTTGTGGAGTGCAAGTAATGACTCAGAGATCGTACAAGCAATGGTTCGCATAGGTTAAACCACTTAATCAATCCAGCCACTATGCAACTAAAGTTCATGATAAGCAATTCCAATGACGTGTATTTACTGTACCATTCACTCATAAAACGTACGGCTGATCATCAATCAACTAGCATGGATAAGAAATACAGTGTTAATAGTCTTATAGGTATGTGTTGAGGGTTTATAAGGTACACCTATCCCATAGGTGATCATGTGGGTCTCACTGTAGTTCGCTTACCTTAGTAGAGTTCATTACTATGTACAATTCCAAAGTCTGCTAGGTTCTTCCCCCCTTTCGCTTTCTAGGTGTATTAGGGTTCGTCCAAGCCAAAACATTGTCACTCCAATCACGGATAACAATCCATATAATAGAAAGCAAGTAATACACGGATTAGGTAACAATGGCAAGGAAGGAGAACAGTAGGTATACTTACGCGATGTTTAGAGAGGTCCTACCACTAGCATTTAGTCTTTTAAGCATGTATACAAGGGCAGCCCTTAATATACTCAGGAAACTCAGAATTCGAAAACGAAAGGTATCATTTACTAGGATAATCAATCATAGCAGCTAGTTTCCAATCATTCCTTTCCTAGCTCATCACGAAGGATTCTATCGACGTACACATCATAGCACATACACATTTACAAGCAACATCTGATAAACATAAGAGCACGTATTTGTAAGTCTAAACTCCCTCTTCATTACTAACGGAAAGCTAATCCTCCGGTGTAAGATAATCTTGGCTCGATAGTCAAAACGAAATTAACATTTCGAAACTTTGGATCCCAAAGGTGAAAAATAGCTGATTTGTTTTGAGCTTCTTCTCTACCAACCTTTGAGTACGTCTACTCACTCCGTTGTGGGGCCTAAGGAGCAAATCGTACTTGAGGGGCAAAGACGAGCTTAGAAAAGAATTTTCAATCGCTTGAGTCTAATTGAGGTGCTTTAACTATCGATTGCCTTAACAGAGCGCACGAAGAAAACATTTATCATTCAAAACATCACTTAGCTCACATGATACAAGTGACTTGGACTCACTTCCTATCACACGGCTCACATACATCCGATTGGCTCAACCGGATCACCTAAAAGTCAATTAGTGAAGTCAATTAGCACATTAGGAACATATTACACCAATGAAGTATTCACAATGCCACTTGAAGGTGTGGGGAGAGCTATTTGGCTCTTATACTGACGCACAACTCACCACTTTTATTCAATCAACTTTCTCGAACCATACATAACTACTTAAGTGCAGCAACGATCATACAAAGTTCACATTTACACACAAGCAAAACATATGTCACATAACCACAGAGTGTTCCTAGGCGACTATATGAAATGCAAGACTCAGGTCACGGCCTATGGTCGCAGGACCTTTGCTCTGATACCATCAATTGTAACACCCCCAGCCCCTAGGGCCGAAAGCGTTACGTTTTCTTAACTTTCTACCTAAATTCTGGGACGAAACGGGCAGAATTTTCCCTAAAAACTGAAATCCCTACAATTTAACGGAAGCGCAAAACATTTAAAAGAAGCTCAACGGCCACACGCCGGAGTTCATAACTCAACGAGCCACTCGCTCGGAGTACACCAACCAGATTAAATCATGAATAAAGAAGAAATGAAAGATACAACTCAACAGTTCACACAACCGGAGTATTGGGGTTTACATCCCAAAACATAACTAACTTTAACCAAAAGACATATAACTGGCTAGATGGTTGGCTCATAAGGCCGTACAGAGCGACTCAGAATCAATATGCATTACATGAACTTAGAATACCTGTTTACAACCATTTCAAACTGAGAATACATAACGTGACTTCATTAAACATGTAAGATCCCCCCAAATGAGTACAAACGACATCTTGCAAGCATGAACAGATTCCATCTTGACATAACTGATTCAACTTTTTCCTGTTATAAAGAAAACCTGGGGAAAGGGGGAAAGAGTAGTGGGATGAGCAACCACACGCTCAGTGAGTGTCCCCCGACCCTCTTAAAACCAAAAACCGTTACAGGCATTAATATCTTTACTAGTCACATATCACGTATCCGTACTTTACTATCATATTAGGCATTCATAAAATTCTTATGGAAACATCTTTAGGCACTCAAACTCATTTCCAGGTCTCTAAATGACCAAACTTCTTCACTACCAGGTAGTCAAACACTTAAACAAGGGACGAGGCTAACCACAGAAACTTTTTTTTTCCATAAACATAACTTCTTGGTATTCTATTCCAACTATGCATGAAACCCTATTCATGTGATGTGCATATAAGGTTATTTCTTTTCAGAATCATACTCTTCTTGGCATTTCATTCGTATGGTATGCATAAGATACACACATTTCAAGTCTCAATCAATTCTCATTCATAGGATATGCATGAAATATGCTCATGAGACTTACTTCTCATATTCGTATCTTCTTAGCATCTCATTCATAAGTTAAGCTTAGAACATGCACATGTCATACACAGGAAGCTTTCTTTCTTTTACTGAAAACACTTCATTTAGCCTCTTGAGGCTCATAAAAACTCTTCTCTTAGCCTCTTGAGGCTCATATTCTTTTAAAAGAATCTCTTTCATCTTGGTCTCATAATGGCCCTTAAAAAAACTTTCTTTCTGAAATACTTAAAAAGGCGAAACGCCAATTGCTTTTCTTATTTAATAAGAAACTACTCTGGCCATAAGATCATCATAAAGTGCTGGTTGGGAGAGATCTACACTCAATCCCAGCAAGATTAACTCACACTAAGTTCTTACTCTCGGGATGACAACTAACTTTGGACCTTAATCCTCGTCAGGGTCTCTAGGGATTACTCCCTAGGCTAGGGATTCCCTCGTTCAAGCAGGTTAACTCCCATCTATTGTCCCTAAGCACTTATCTTAGCCATTTAAACTGGTCATAACGACTAATAAGTTTGCTGCCTCTCACAGCAAAATCTTTTATCATGCAACTCACGCCTTTGTAAAATTCTTTAGGATTCTCCCGTTCAAGCAGGTTCACTCCCAAAACTATACTCATTTAGTTAAAAATATGCCATAATGCACTAATATTTATGACTACTATTATTTCAAAACATAAAATCCTTCTTTGAAAATTTCACCCTTATGCACATAATGCAACTTGAAGACATGGAAGGGAAGGGGGTCCACATGTATCACATTTAAGCACTTCATAATCAATTCAGCACAATGAGTGACACATGGCCTCGTAATCCACACAATTGCGGTTAATTCACAACCCAAGCTCCCTCCTCACAAGCACCGTACCACAAAGACCTCGAACCACTCATAGTTCTACCTCAAACCATCCAACTACCATCTCGGTTTTCATTTCGCAATTTAGCATTCTAATCATCATGATATACTGAAAAGCAATATGTAAACTTACATAAACTTACCCATGCTTAACTTACCGAGTAAGCAATTAGCAATTACCAGTGCCCTGAAACCAACGGTTACATCGTACACAGATTTATACATATAGACACTCATACGACCTTAATTTTAGTAAGCCAAGTTAAGCTAACTAGGCGCGAAACATGATTACATTCATGTATGGCAGTTAGGGGACGTAAACATGTCATTCTAAAGCTATTGTATAAGCATGATTCAACTAAATAGACAAGTATCGATTCAAAGTTGCATTTAAGCCCATTCATGCCATTCAAGCTTAACTATTCATGCCTTTCAAGCTTAACATGAATCAAGTCTCTATTTAAACATAAAACGATTCACTTCGAAGTTTATGAACGATCATGGAACGATTAAACTTTCATATACGTTGATTTTAAACTCTTATGATTCACTTTGAAATTAACCAACGAATATGAAATAACTAAGCAATTTACACATTAATTCTAAATAATCACGACTCATTTCGAAGTTCATATATGATTATGATTCATATATGATTGTGACACGACTAACCATATATACGTTAATTCTAAGCGTTTATAATTCATTTCGAATGACATCTTCAGGCATGAATGAAGTAAATAAATTCGAATCTAAGCTAAACATATTTACCTTACTTCGAATTAAAACTTTCAGTTTGAATTAACTAAATTGATTCGAATCGAAGCTAAACATGCATAATTTGTTTCGAATTCATGTTTGAGGCATAATCTATGTGAATTAACTCGAAATGAAGCTAAACATACATAAATCACCTAGAATTAACATTTCAGGCATAATTTGCGTCCATTGATTCGAATTGACGCAAAACATATTTAAAATATTTCGAATTAACATTTCAAGCATAATTTATATCCATTGATTCGATTCGACACTAAACACATCTAAATTACTTCGAATTAACATTTCAAGCATGATTTACATTCATTGATTCGAATCAACGCTAAACACATTTAAATTACTTCGAATTAACATTTCGAGCATGATATACATTCATTGATTCGAATGGAAGCTAAACATATGTAATTCACTTCGAATTAAAACGTCAAGCATAAATTAACTAAATTGATTCGAATCAAAGCTAAACATATCTAATTCACTTCGAATTAACATTTCAAGTATAATTCACCTAAATTGATTCGAATCGACGCTAAACGTATATAATTCGTTTCGAATTAAGAACTTAGGCATAAATTAACTACATGCATTCGAATTAACGCTAAACACATATAATTCACTTCGAATTACCATCTCAGGCATAAATTAACCAACTGAATCGAACCTAAACATGTATAGCTTACCTCTTGACATTTCTAACGCATTTAGTGAACCCTAATATGACATGCAACATTGATTCGGCTAAAACGTTTGCGAAATTAATAATAATTTAGGAGGCGAGGAACACCCACCTGGACTCCAAGCTAGGGATTCGTTCGAAGGGTTTTAGGCTCGACTTTGAGTGCTGGAAAGACCCGATTCCTTGACCCTTTCTCACCGACGCATGAACCAACCCAATCCACGCTTAACCCATGCGAAAACATACCAAATTCGACCCATTTTTGCAGTCCAGTTCGAAGATTCTTGCCCGATCTGGTTTCTGCCCTCCCGTGTCGCTACTGCTGGTGGTCGCTGGAGTCAGGCTCAACTGCCGCCTGGTCGTCATCCTCGGTCGCGACGGTCGCCGGCAGCAGGTCGCGATTCGTTGAACCCCTTTCACTCCCTCACTCTATCGCTCAAACTCTCTCTCTTTCTCCGTTGTGGCGTCGCGGGGCAGCATCGGGGGTTGCACCAGGCACGACGGTGGCCGGCTGCCAGCCGCCGGCGTTCCCTGACCCTCCGCTCTCTCTCGGTCCGCCCCCCCTCTCTCTGGTGGCAGCAGGTTCGCGAGGGTTGGGGTTTGAGGAACCCCCCCTTGCTCGTGCCGTTCTCTGCTGAAGAAGAAAGGGGCTTCGGCTCCCTTATGTTTTTTTTTTTTTTTGGGACTCAAGTTGATCGGTGATTGGCATTGCTAGTCTAGTTCGTATCCCGAACTTTAAACCCGAATCACTAATACGGCCTTCTATCGATTATTCGTTCCCAAATACGTCAAGGTTTGATTTCATAAATCTCGAAACTAATTCTAAGGTTGAAATCCTAATCGTATTCGGGAAACGACTAAATAAATCAAACAACGACTAAATTAAACTATCGATATAATTTAAAGGCATAAATGACACGAATTGACTTTGTAATCAATAATAGCAATAATAATCTCTTTTTCAATGAAATTATAGCTTCCAAAAGCGCATCGATAATAATTTAGCTCATATAGTTGCTAAAAATACGAATTTAGAACGTAAAAAGGAAATTTAGTTAGCTTAACGGAAAACGAAAATGCGGGGTCTTACACTCCTGGAGGTGAACCAAGTCCTTGAGCTGATAATGTGGTAGGTGGGCAAAGCTTAAACCAATCAGGGGGAAGCATTGCTGAACCCATTTCGGAACAAAACCAACCCACTCAACCCAATTCTCCACGAAAAGATTTGAGAACAGGCTCCAGGATAGGCCTGGAAACAGGCTCCAGAACAGGTTCAGAACCTGTTTTACCAAGTATTCCAGCAAGAGTAGAAAGCGTGTCTATGGACCCACCTACTCCACGACGTTGGAAGCACCAAAGTTCGCACCCCCTTGACCAGATCTTATCTGACATTCATACAGGAGTGCAAACTAGATCTAAACTTAAAAACTTTTATGCTTTCTATGCTTTTCTCTCTGACATTGAGCCAAAAAGTGTTCATGAAACTCTTACAGATTCTGACAAGGTTATTGCAATGCAAGAGGAGCTACATCAGTTTAAAAGGAACAAGGTGTGGCACCTCGTACCACGGCCAAAGGATAGATCAATCATCGGCACCAAGTGGGTGTTCCAAAACAAGTTGGATGAGTTCGGAACAGTCACTCGGAACAAAGTTCGGCTAGTGGTTCAAAGGTACAACCAAGAAGAGAGAATTGATTATGAAGAAACCTTTGCACTCATTGCAAGGATTGAAGCAATCTGCATTTTGGTAGCTTTTACAGCTTACATGGAGATAAAGTTATATCAAATGAACGTCAAAAGTGCATTCCTCAACGGATACCTAAAGGAAGAGGTGTATGTAAGCCAACCCCCTGGGTTTGAAAATTATGAATTTCCTAACCATGTTTTCAAACTTGACAAAGCACTTTATGGTTTAAAACAAGCTCCTAGAGCTTGGTATGAACGATTATCAAACTTTTTAATTAAAAATGGTTTTAAAAGGGGCAAGGTTGATAATACCTTGTTTCTAAAATCTAAGGGGGAACATTTGTTGATTGTCCAAGTATATGTCGATGACATTATATTTGGTGCAACTCACAATGATTTGTGTGATGAGTTTTCAAAATTGATGAGGAGTGAGTTTGAAATGAGCATGATGGGCGAGCTTAATTTCTTCTTAGGCTTGCAAATCAAGCAAACTTCAAACGGAACTATGATACATCAACAAAAATATGTTAAGGAATTAATTAAGTAGTTTGGAATGGAATCGGCCAAGCCCAAAGATACTCCCATCTCTCCCTCAACCCGGTTGGTAATGGATGATGGGAGTCCCTCAGTTGAAGAAAAATCCTATAGGGGCATGATATGGTCGCTTCTGTACCTAACTGCCAGTAGACTTGACATTGTTTTTAGTGTTGGTTTGTGTGCTCGTTTTCAGTCAAGGCCAAAAGAAACTCATTTAAAGGCTGTTAAACGGATTCTAACATATTTAAAACGTACTTCTGACTTAGCTTTATGGTATCCTCGAGGGTGCAACTTTGATCTTGTTGGGTATGCTGATGCTGACTATGCAGGCTTCTTGATTGATAGAAAAAGCACCTCAGGTATGGCTTATTTTCTTAGACCCTGTTTGGTATCTTGGGCAACCAAGAAACAACACTCTGTTGCCATGTCCACAACAGAAGCTGAATATGTTGCAGCTGCTTCTTGTTGTGTTCAACTATTGTGGATAAGACAACAACTCAAGGATTTTTGTATTGACACGGGATGCATTCCCATATTTTGTGATAATACAAGTGCAATTAATATTTCCAAAAACCCATGTCAACATAAAAGAACTAAATATATTGACATTCGTCATCACTTTTTGAGACACAATGTTGAAAAGGGCTTGGTTTCAATGAATTTTTGTGCCACTAATAAGCAAATTGCTGATATTTTTACCAAGGCACTGAGTAGAGAACAGTTTGAGAAGAACAGACTTGAATTGGGTTTAATTAAAACAACTTGAGCATGCTTAATTAACCCCCAATGTTTGTCTAGTTAAAAGGTTTTTCAGGTCAAACATCTTGATTCATTGGATGCAGTCAACTTCTATGTTTGAATTAGCACATGTGGGGATTATAACCTGCTAACAATCGTTGAGGTCTGATGATATTGCCCTTATTGTCCTATGTTACTGAACAATTGACAGCAAGAACAAGCGCCAAAGAACAGGTATGGCCACTGTTTGTCATTTTGTGCGAATCAGGCAGTTTTTTTTTCAGTTGTTGGACTTTATTTTCTCTTCCACCTTCCCGAGTAAGAAGCGGCTGGGAGACTTAAATTTCCCACTTCCCCTTCTTCTCAGCACCACATCCCGAAAATCTCTCTTCCTCTCCCCTCAAAAACGTTCGATTCCTTCTCCTTCTCTCCACCTTCAACACCCGAAACCCTAGCTCTTCTCTCTCTCAAACCCAGCAAGAACGGTGAAGACCCGCGGCGGCTACTCCTCTTCCAAGCGACGACCATCATCGCCTCGAGCTCCACGCCCGGCGCCAAAGCGATCTCGCATGGTGCCTCCGCCTGCTGCTCCATCTCTGGCCTTGTTGGCGACTGCAGCACTAGAACTGGTCAGAGGTACAGGGTTCAATTGTCTACCCCCCTTTGCCTATTATCTCTACAATCTTTGGGTTTTTGAAGAGTCTAGACTTACGTACGGTGGGGATGAAACTGGGTGATGTTCCTCTCGAATTTGGATGGGATTTGGTGTTGTTTGAGCCTGATGTGGAATTAATTGTGTGTAAGGGTGTTCTTGAACCCAGTGCGGCTCAAACTGTGTCTGACGGTGTTCTTGAAGTAGACACGGCTCCATCAGGGCCTGAACCTGGTCCTGAATAGGGTAAAGCCCGAACGGGGTCTGCGCCTGTTTTTCTTGACAAATTGGATGATCCCTTCATTAATTTGGATCGGGTGGAAGATCTTAAGGAGACTAACAGTGATGGGTCTGATTCAACCATAGAGGTCCTCCGACCTCAGCCCTTCCAGAAAATTAGACCGGATGAATGGGGCCCTAAACGTCGGTTTAAAACCACCACATCCAAGCCTGTTTCTTCACCTGTTCGTAGACCTCGAACCCACAGTTATGGTTCACCCTCTGTCTCTTCTCAGCCAAAAGAAGTAATTAAACCACCTACTACAAACCCTCTGCCAAATCTACCAAGAAATCCACCCAGTCTCCTTCAGAAAAAACCCAACTCTAACCAAAAGGAAAGCTGTTTCAGAACAAGTGCCAGAACAGGTGCTTGAAGAATTAGAAATTGAGGAGATTGTTTCCTCCCCTGATAACACAGCAGCCAAAGACGAAGGAAAAGCTCCTGCCGAACAGGCTTCCAAACAGGTGCCTACTTCCGCTCCATCTGAGAAGCCTTCCTCCAAAAGAGCCTCATCAAAGAGAAAGGCTGTTTCCGAACAGGTGCCCCAATAGGTGCTTGTAGAAGCCAAGCATGATGAACCCAAATCCAAGAAAGTCAAAACAACCATGACCACAACAGCCAAAGTTGCCCATTTTCTCCAAAGGAGTGTAGTACGGGGTAAAATTGTGAAAGTTGCTTATTTTCAGGAACAGGGCCTGGAGATGTTCTTGGATAAACTTAAAGCCCAAGGTTGGTTAGACCTCTTTGCAAACACTCAGAGAGGGTGTTCAATACCTGATTTGGCTGAATTCTATGCCAACTGTAATGTCACCAATGGTGTGGTGATAAGTGTGGTCAATGGAAAAAGATTACGGTTCAATGCTAAGGAATTGGGAAAAATCTTAGGAGTTCCTGCTGTGCGCTTTAGGGTGTATGTGAGGGAAGACAAGATAATGCTCGGAGCTGAGAGATTGCTCAAATTGACTCAAAGGTTAGGTTTGAAAACACCCCGGTCAGTCAAGAAAAGGGAGATGACACCTTGTCACCGGTTGCTCTTCTAGTTTATCATCAAAAACGTCATCCCCCGGGGCCAAGGGCGTAACCTTGCGGCTGCAATAGACCAGTGCCTTATCGATCCCCTGGACCGGAGAGAGCAGATCAACCTACCAGCCATCATCATATCTCCTGCATTGCAAACACGGCTAGAGAACATGTCCTGGGGTATGGTTTTCTCCTGACCTCGGTATTTGAGCACTTTGGAGAAGAAGGTAGGGGTGCAAGTGACAGATGAGATAGGTAGCAGCACCCTGATCAGTTGTGGGTTCAAGATTGCAAAGGGTGAGACTGCTGGTTCCGTACAGGGGCCCCGAACACCCTTCACCCCTGTTTCTGGTTCTTTCTCCAGTGGCACTTCACTGGATACTTTGCTCCAGGACCAAAACCGGCTGAAGGATGAGATCTCTGAGGTCAAGGTGGCTCTTGTAGAGGAGAAGGCTCTGAATGCCAAGCGTCATGAGGATCTACTATCTGCCATCACTGCCCTCACGATCCAACTGTCCTCTCCTCCTTCCTAGACCTGTTTCTGCCCCCTGTTTCCTGCCTTGTTCTATTCCCTATTTTTACTCTTATTCTCCACCCTGTTCTCAACAACTGTTTTTCACTATCTGATTGTGTTTTTTGACTGACAATGGTTTATGCTAATCTTAGTTGGATCTGCTTTAATATTGTGCCATGCTTGTTTTCTTGTTGTTATTTGTTTGTGTGTGACCCGGATGGCCAATATCATTAACGTACCATATACTTGAGTGTATCGCAGGCTGTTTTCCTCCATTACGCAAGTGGTGGTGATTGCCAACACCCTAATTCTCTCTGTTTGACCTGACCACCCTTTTTCGATGATGTCAAAAGGGGGAAGATGGGCATGACCATGATTGTTTTAGTTTGACTTGGATTAAGTTGACTTCTTAAAATTTTTTTCTCTTCTATGGCTTGACTGTTTGGCACTAACTTGCTTTTCGCCTTCTACGTCAATATGGTCATTTGGTTTGTCATCATCAAAAAGGGGGAAATTGTTGACCTCATACTTGTATAAGGTTTTGATGATAACAAACACAAATGTAATACTCTATATGGTTGTGTTTGAGTTATGTGTTGTTGACAGGATCCGAAAAACATTTTTTGAAATATCTTGCTTGATTAATAAGTGTTTGAGAACAGTGTCTTAGAACAGTTGCTGGAAAGTACATGTGTTTCATAACATCGTTTTAGAACAGTTCTAGGAATAGTTCTTTAGAGCAGCTGACTGACAAGGACCCAAGGAGCATCAAAGAACATACAGTACTTCAGAACAGCTCAAGGAACAGTTCTGAGAAGCGTCAAAGCATTTGGAGCGACAAGTCAAATCATATACAAGCTGTCCAGCTGATTAACAAGAGTCATTAGTTTGGTACTCATTTTATTTTATTAGATTTTTGTTACTATGCCAATTAGAAGGTCTTGATTCAACATTTACTTTGAATGGTTTTTGAGATATCTCATAACACTGTCTCAAACCAGTTCTGGGAATAGGGTTCAGAGTGTTTTTAAGCCAAAACTGAATTTCATGATTTTTTTCTTGATTTTTGGGCTAACGTTTTTGAAATGTCTGAGATATACCTTCTGTAGCTATTGAGTCCAAAAGAGTTATTTTTGGCTTGAAAAAATATTGTGGAGAGTTTTTAGCCTACTTTTTAGGGTGAATTTTTCTTCAAGTAAAACAACTCCTATTTTTAGAATGTGGCTAATAGGTGGAGAAAATTATGGGCTTGGCTGTTGGAAATTTGTGGTACTCATTTATCCTTACGGCTCAAGTTGTTAGTGGGTGAGTTACCAAGTCTTGTGGCACAAGCATACAAAAATTTAATATTGTTTTATCCCACATACACTCTTATTTAAGAAACTTTTCTACCTCAGCATTGCTTACGGTTTTTCAACGGATTAAAACGTGCTGTGTGAGTTACATTTTCAGAAAGAAAAACCTTCAAAGTGTATGCAAAAGTCGAGGCTTCTTCATTGGCATACTAGGCGCACAATTGTACCTTACACCCGCTTATTTAGAAGCACTTAAAGTGAGGTGTTCATTTCATTTTCTCTTTTCATCAATGAGAATTGAGTGTGTCCAAGTCTAGGGAGACTTTGGACGTAGTGTAACTTGTCTTGGGGTAGACGGTTACGTGAGTGTTACATTTGTAACGATATAGGTTACTTCTGTAACGTATTTGGCCCGTATAGTGGAAGTGTGTGAAAATCCTACAGGGGTAAGTCGTGGTTTTTCACCTCAGTTGGGCCAGAGGTGTTTTCCACGTAAAAACACCGTGTGCATTTTTTACTTTCAGCTACTATTCCGTTTCTGGTTCACTGCAAACACTCTGTCCGAACTATTCTTGAGGGTATTTCCAGAAACTCTGAAAAATCGGCCAACACAATGCACCCTCCCTCTTGTGTTCGTGTGCTCTCAAAACTATCAAGAATCATTAGCAATCTAGTAATTAATAAATTAAAAATGGGCAATAGATACCGAAAATCGAAGACCTAACATCTGAAATCTGCGAAAAATACAAATCAAGAATCAAATTAAGAGGGGACAAAAAACAAGGATTTGACGGCAATTCAACGCAAAAATACATAGAATTTCCATTCATTTATATCAAACTAAAATACAAGCATAACAAGGAAATAGGAAAATAAAGAGAAATAAATACTGAAGATTTAAGAACTCAATAAGAAGATACTGAAAACAGATGTGAGGGTTGGTGATGTCGGGCAAGCGTGATTGTTGGTTACCCCACTTTGAATAGAGCCTTATTGCTGATCAATTCATGATCATTAAGGAATTCTTTTCCATGATTAGATCCGAGATAATTTGAGTGGAAGGACCCATCCACCTCTATTGGGAAAAGCACAAGCTTTATGAGGCTTCAATGGCGAAAAAGAACTAAGAAACCCAGGTTTAGGGATGAGGGTCTAAATGACTATTTTATAGCCTTAGCGTAGAGGAACGATAACTTATAGAGGATAGAGAGAAGGAAGTCACCACTGCAGCCTCAGAATGTAGGCAAGGGTGCAAAAAGAGGAGTGAAAAAAAGAAGGAATGGGAGAGAGTTAAGGGTGGGAGCAAGAAAAGAGCGATTGCACAATGCAAATGAGTTTTGACGGGTCTTGTCAACAAACTGTCAAGAATTTGCAGAATTTTGATGGGCCCGACAAAATGCGATCCTATGACAAATAGTGAACCCTGAATTTTGACGGACATCCTATCAAAGTATGCCCTGATTAGGTCAAATTCAGCATTGAGATATGTGAATACAGTAGGCTATCAATTTTATTTACTTTTGTTAAAAAATTTCATCAAAATTCAGCCGTAATTTTATAGTATTCGACATTTAATTGAGACCTATTCTTTATTTTCCCCCAACTCTAGGGTGCTCAAACTTATTGAGTTTAGATATTAGTATTCTTTATTGAATAGAGCTTTCTAATGACATATTATACACCCAAATCCAATAAATAATGAAAAAGATATAAGTCGAATATTGAAGACCTGATTTAAATCTTTCATTTATCTCTTTACCTTCTTTTGTTTCATGATTTTTATTCCAACTTTGGTGAAGTTCTGTAATATTTAAGTAGCTCTTCACCTGCTGTAGCTACTTAGTTTATTTTGAATTTTTCTAGGCTAGCATTGGACCTTTGATTTGTGTTATTTGACATGATTGACACTAATATACAAAGGACTATGTGACAGTGTAATTAATATTACTTTCTCGTATTGATTACTAGAGGTCATCAGTGATAATAGGCGGTGATACGATGCACTCCATCATGCCACTGTACCATCGCCCTCAAATCTAGATCCTCGGTGATAAACCTCTATTTGTACCTCATTTTAGCCCCTAGTTGATCCTTTTTTCCCATTGCTTTCATGTATGATCTTGAAGAAAAAGGGTCAAATTAGCCTCCTTTGTTCTAAAGTTTGCTCATATAGTAGTGTTTCGTCTTTTCAGGAGTTTCTGTTAGGAAATCGAGAAAATTTGCTAATATTAGTAGAAAGGAGGGCTAAGAAGATAAGCTGCAAGTCCGAAAAGAGACAGGCTAGACCGAGACTTTCGGCACGGGGACCTTATGCCTACCAGCACGGTCGTGCCATGCTAAAATCCCATGAAGGAGTGGCCAGGGGGGTGGCACGATCATGCCACCCTAGCCTGTGGCGTATGGCTGACCCGTGCCCATTGGCACGGTCGTGTGCCACAGTATTTGCATTTTAATGGCCTTTTTTGGTTCTTATCGGGGGGATTCGACACTTACTTTTTGAGAGCACTTTTTAGAGGATATTTCTAGGTTTTTATTTAAAAAGTTCATTCATGCTTTTGGATTGGATTTATCAAGATTGAAAATTGTTCTACGTTTCAACAACAATTAATTCAAGTTTGTTCTCGATTATCTTTCTCATCTTCATTGCTGTTTTGGGTTTTGGAGGAATCATATTTGTTGAATTAGGTTTTATGATTGTTGCTTACAATATGATTCTAGGCTAAATCCCCCATCTTAGGTTGTGATTGGCCCCTATTATGTGATTTGGAATCAGGTTCTAGGTTTTAAGAATGAATGCCCATGTTTATGATTGAAATCTCACTTTGCACGCCATGCGTTTGATGAATTACCTGAGAGGGATGTATTCATGTTCTTAATTAAGACTTGAGACTTCAACGAAAGTTGAATCCTTTGTCTGGAGTGACTTTATGAGTAATTGAATTTTTTAACGTGAAAATAGTTAGGGTTTCAATTAGGAATTGTTGATTACTCAATCCTGTGGTTTTGTCGATCCCAGTTTCATGAAAATAGATAATTAAGATTGATTAGCCAGTCTAATTACCTGCGTAAGTAGGTGCAGATGCATTCCAATCCGTAATCATTCCATCTCAGTTATTCACATGGGCATGTTTGCATGTTCTAGTTTAGACTCGAAAGAGCATAGTAGTGTGGTGAATTCTAATCTAAGATCCCTTTTAATGTTGAATTAAAAAAGTTTTAGTAGTATTCAGTTCCTATCAGTTTGATGTTTTGCCTAGATTGAGTGTTAAAGTCAATCTGGTGGCTAAAACTATGTTCCCTGTGGAATACGACCCGTACTTGCCATTGCTGACTACAATTGGCACCGTGTACTTACGGTACTTTTGAGAACAACAAGTTTTGGTGCCGTCGCCGGGGACCTTGTTCGTTTTAGAATCAGAAGCAAGCAAAACACTTTAGATTAGGCCTTTTCTTTTCCTTTCTTTTCTTTATTTTTACCTTGCTCTCTTTTCTTCCTGCTAGACACTGTTTACACTGGGTATGGTGTTTGCTTTGTATGCACAGGAGGAGTCAAGGGAATCAAAACCTTGTTCTGTTCAATCCTTGAATCGAAGCAACAGCATAACAGCGAGACGGAGAAGCGAGAAGAAAGAATAAGGCAGTAGTACTTATGGTGGAGCGAGATAATAGAGTGCTGCGAGACTATACCCTACTGTAGGCGTCGGGCATCACTTCATCCATAGTTAGCCCTACGGTGAAGGCTAACAACTTCGAGCTTAGTCGCGCCCTCATCACCCTTGTGGAGAGAGATCAGTTCGACGGGCACCCCTCAAATAACCCCAATATGCATCTTCGCAAATTTCTTGCGAAGTTTGACACCGTCATGTTTAATGGGGTGTCCACCGATGCCATACGAATGAAGCTCTTCCCATTCTCATTGAAGGATAGAGCTAGCGACTGGCTGCAAAATGAGGAGCCCAACTCATTCACTATTTGGGAGGCACTCTTAAAGGCTTTCCGTAGTAAATATTTCTCGTCTGGGAAAACTGCAAAGTTGAGGACCAACATCACCTCCTTCACTCAGCGAGATGGCGAGTCATTATATGAGGCTTGGAAGAGGTTCAAAGACCTCCTGCGGCAGTGCCCTCACCATGGTGTGCCTGACTGGCTCTTCGTCCAGACGTTCTACAATGGGCTAGAACAGTCTGTCAAGATCTTAGTAGATGCTGCCATATGAGGAGCTCTCATGGGAAAGTCGATTGAGGCGGCAAAGGCCTTGTTAGAAGAGATAGCTTCCAATAATTGCCACTAGTCGAGTGAGCGAGCTGCCCCGAAGAGGAGCAGTGATAGATATGAGGTTGATGCTGTGACAGTCTTGGCCAGTATGGTGGACAAACTAGCAAAGAGGTTAGATAGAGTAGGTGCTTCCCCTACTCCAGGAGGTCCTCCAAGGTCATCAGTTGGGGTCAATGCTATTTGTGAGACCTGCGGTGTCTAGGGGCATACCTCCATTGAGCGCTACAATGTTCCCTCTACCAATGAGCACGCCAACCGCCGTACACAACTTCAACGGCCCATCGCAGAGTAATTCTTACCCCAATGCTCATAGTTTGAGATGGAAAAGCTATTCTAACCCCTCTTACAGGAACCCCCACCCGTCACCTCAGAACGCTATACAACCACCTGGATTCCAGTACAGAGCTCCCTACAGCCCACCCCATCTACCTCCCCAACAGCCAAAATCTAATTTGGTGAATCTTATGGAGCGTTTCATTCAGATCTAGACTAAGACTAATGAAACCCTCAGTGAGTCTATCAATCAGTTGACCTCCAAGTTCGATACCATGGTTGTACATCAAAGGGCAATGGACACTCAGATTGCACAGATTACTCAGCAAGTTAGTAGTCTGTCCAAAACTCAGGGGTAGTTACTCGGCTAGCCTGAGACTAACCTCCAGGGCCATATCAATGCCCTTTCTACAGTGGGTGAGGGGTTAGAGAAGAGTCCTGTGATGGTACTCTAGGAGACAGCTTAAGTTCCTGATTCTGTGGGAACTGGTGAGCAGAGGGACAAGGAGAGTTTGAGGTTTACTGGGAAGCTTAGCCCTTCAACTCCAGCTCACCCCTATCAACCGCCTGTACCCTACCCTCAGCGGTTGATCTGGGCCAAGTTCTCTCAGCTTGAGCCCAGATTCGCTTCTGATGCGGGTCTATGTCAATGCTTCTTTCTTGGAAGCTCTCAAGAAAGCTGCAGCCTATCTAAAATTTTTGAGAGAGTTTCTTTCCAAGAAAGCTGCGGCCTATCTAAAATTTTTGAGAGAGCTTCTTCCCAAGAAAGTTGTGCCTGAGGGAGATTCAGTGGCTCGCATTGGAGAGGTGTACAGCGTCGTTTTGCAGAGTCAGACACCATCCAAGCTGCAGGACCCAAGTAGTTTCTCCATCCCCTGTGCTATAGGGGATCTGTAGATTGAGAAAGCTTTCTGTGACTTGAGAGCCAGTGTGAGTATGACGCCTTTCTCCCTCTATAGGAAGCTTTAGTTGCAAAACTTACAATCCACCAGTTTGACCGTTCAGCTAGTAGATTACTCTACCAAGTAACATATAGGCATTCTAGAGGATGCTCTAGTCCAGGTGGGTCAGTTTGTCACCCCCTGTGATTTCATCATCTTGGATATAGATGAGGACTTCTACGTCCCTCTCATTATTGTGAGATTATTTCTAGCTATTACTGGGGCGATGATCGACGTACCGGCTGGCATCATATCCTTTCAATTGTGTGGGGAGAGGGTGGATTTCTACTTCCCTCCACCCACACCATCTTCAATGCCTGCCAACCCTCCACCTGCTGTGGCTCTTGTGCATCATGTCCCTCCTGCAGCTATTTCGGAGACTGAGGTGTTTGATGACAATGGAGACCCTGTATGAGGCCTGCAGTTATGCCCGATGTCTCTCGGCCAATCCCAACCAGTTTTGGGGTCACTTCTGCTTGTACTAGGGAGGTAATGGATCCTCCTTCACAATTCCACACCATTTAGAGGGAAGGGTCAAGCTAAGGAGCTTAAACAAGTGCTTCTTAGGAGGCAACCCAAGCATTTGTAATTCGAAAAAAAAGGTGTGTCATTTTTCCCCCACCCTCCTCTTTTTCCCTTACGCGCTATTAGTTCTCCCGTCCCCTTAGCCTTTTCATATGTCCTTTTCATTGAGGACAATGAAAATCTCAAGCATGGGGGAGTAAGCTTGTAGCTCTTTGGGTGAATTGTGGATTTTGGGGCTTGGGCTGAATGACAACTCTTATATTCGCATCATATAGATAGGACATCATGTAGTTTTAATATATTATTTTTACATTTTTCATTTAGTAGCGCATGTAATTTAGAGCAAATAGGTTAGATTTTGCATCCCAAAAGGCGAAATGATCGAGTGAGGCATTTATAAGCTTTCCAGGTACTACTTCTTACCCTCCTCTTCATTGTCCTTTGTATGTTTACTGCTTTCTTAGTTAGATTTAGTGCTTTTTGAATGAAAGAGTTGAATAAAAGCTGTGAAAATCGCTTCTTATGAAGAGAACATAAGGGGTGGTGATTGATTGATCATGTTGATTTGTTTGTTGAAGTGTGGTCTGTTATGGTGTGAGTTTTATGAAAATGTGTTTAATATTGCCATCTGTAGTTCCCTTACCTTATGTTGCACACCAATTGTTCCTGAGATTCATGTGGTTTGACTTGATTGACCTTGATATGTGGGACATATCTTGAAGTGAGTTGCTTGACTGTGGTATATTTACCTGTGAGATTTTGCGCCTAATGACTATTCATTACATATAGTCTCAAACTTCCTTTCATGTGTGACTCATTCATGACTGCATTTCTAGAACTTGGTTTTGTTCTCTTTGAAATGACATTTAGCATTTGCATGTGTTGATATGATTGAGGCAACTTTTGTTCATTATAGCCACATGAGCCAAAAAACACCTACCCATCGATGTGTACTACCCCTTGTGCTAACCCCTTGTGCCTTTCCCCTATTTTTGTTGTTACATCCCATCCACTTTACAATTAGCCTAAGCATACTCTCTATACCCTTGTCAAGGTCTAGTGGAGCAGAACTTTCATTTTGAGTTCGGTTTGCTCTGGAGGTTAGTTCACCTTGGCTACCTTATTGGTGGTTTGCTTGGGAGGAGTTGTGATGTGATTTTGTTTTCCCCATGCCATTCACATGTTTCCTGTTTTTACTTCTTAAAGAAAAAGTAGGGAAAATGTTAATAAAAAAAAGTGAAAAAGAGAAAGAAATAGAGAAGTTTTGAATAAAGTGGTTGGTATGGGGGCTCTAACAATAAGATTGTTAAATTACTCCCTCGACGTTTTTGTTGGGTTTGATTGCCTAAACTCCAAAGGCGGTGTGAAGATGTTATCTTGTCGCTAGTTGTGGAAGTGTTCCTTACTCCCTAGTCTTTTGACGATTACCTCCACTCATCCCAAATTTGCTCTACTTGTAACCCTTAACCATTGGCCCGATTACATCCTCTTGCAAGCCATCATGATCGACATTTTAGATTTTGCATCGAGTGGTGGAGGATAGAGAACTTTACCAAGCTTATGGTAGTTTGCTCAATTGGATAGAGTATTAAGTACATCCTTGTTACATATTCCAAGCACGTTGAGAGAAGTGTTCCACTTTGCCCTAAAGTGAGGTTCTACTGGTCCTGCTTACTCACCATTTATTAAGAAAGGTCTTATCCTACTATGTGCTTCAGTATAGGGGTGTTTGATGTGTTGCATTTGGGTAGGTGATTTATGGATGGTAGTGCATGTGTTTTATTGAGAATATCTCACACCTTAAATTTGCCCCCTTTAATGCATGATCTAACTTGGTTTGTTGATTGTTCGTCTCTTACCTAAGGGGGGCAAGTGTAGAGGTTCATTCCATTTTATGATCACTCATGAGTTAGTCTTGCTTGGGGACAAGCAAGAGATAAGCACGTGGGAGTGATAAACGTCTATTTCGATCTCATTTTAGCCCCCAGTTGATCCCTTTTTTCCATTGCTTTTATGTCTGATCTTGAGGAGAAAGGGTTAAATTAGCGTCGTTTGGTCTAAATTTTGCTCATATAGTAGCGTTTCGTGTTTCCAGGAGTTTATGTTAGCTAGGAAACCGAGAAAATTCGCTAATATTGGTAAAAAGGAGGGCTAAGAAGACAAGCTGCAAGTCAGAAAAAAGACGAGCTAGACCCAAAAATTCGGCACGGGGACCCCATGCCTACCAGCACACACGTGCCGTGTTAAGATACCACGAAGGAGCACCCAGGGGGATGGAAGCCTGTGGCACACGACCATCCTATACCGGGTGGCACGACTGTGCCACCCCAGCCTGTGGCGCACGGCCACCCTGTGCCCATTGGCACAGTCGTGCGCCGCAGGGTTCACGTTTTAATGGCCCTTTTCGATTCATTTCAAGGGGATTTGACACTTACTTTTTGAGAGCACTTTTTAGAGGAGATTTCTACGGTTTTATTTAAAAAGTTCTTTCATGCTTTTAGATTGGATTTATCAAGATTGAAGATTGTTCTACCTTTCAACAACAATTAATTCAAGTTTGTTCTCGATTCTTTTTCTCCTTTTCATTGCCCTTTAGGGTTTTGGTAGAATCATGTTTGTTGAATTAGATTTTGTGAATGTCACTTACAATATGATTATAGGCTAAATCCCCCATCTTAAGTTGGGATTAGCCCCTATTATATGATTTGGAATCATGTTCTAGGTTTTGTGAATAAATGCCCATGTTTATGATGGAAATCTCACTTTGCACGCCATGCGTTATATGAATTGCCTGAGAGGGATGTATTCATGTTCTTAATTAGGATTTCAGACTTTAACAAAAGCTGAATCCTTTGTCTAGAGTGACTTTGTGAGCAATTGAATTTCTTAACGTGAAAACAGTTAGGGTTTCAATTAGGAATTGTTGATTACTCAATCCTGTGGCTTTGTTGATTCCAGTTTCATGAAAATAGATAACTAGGATTGATTAGCTAGTCTAATGACCTGTGAAAGTAGGCATAGATGCATTCCAATTTGTAATCATTCCATCTTAGCTATTCGCGTGGGTAGGTTTGCATGATCTAGTTCAGATTCCAAAGAGCATAATAATGCAGTGAATTCCAATATAAGACCCCTTTTATTATTGAATTAAACAAGTTTTAGTAGTATTCAGTTTCTATCAGTCTGAATCTGTTTTGCCTGGATTGAGTGTTAAAGTCAATCTAGTGGCTAAAACTAAGTTCCCGCGGAATATGACCCATACTTGCCGTTTCTGACTATAATTGGCACCGTGCACTTGCTATAATTTTTAGAACAATACTCAGCTTGAGCCTCGAAAGTCAAGATGGTCCCCACATTATGGATTACTTGGGGGCCTCTGAAAAACCTTTTTGAAGTAAAACTGCTATCCCATTCAATGTCCTTTTCGGTTGTCCCTATTGATTTACGGTTTGCTTCAAGGATTAGATTTAGTTTATAAGTTTTCCCTAAAACTGACTAGTGACTCTATTAACTAAAGTTTGTTGCTTTTTATATTTTCTTTATTCCTTTCACTTTATCTTTTCTGAATTGTAAAAGCCAATTCGGATCACGATAGCAAAACTGTCTTGATTAGAATATGAGCTCGGTATAGGCTCAGCAACCAATCGGTATCCTGCAGCCCAGAATTTGCGTCAAGCAGGGGTTACAGCTAGGATCTAGGCTCTAGTCCATAAACTCATTTGGGTTCTTGGACTCTATCTGAGGCCCAACATTATGGGCCAAGCATGTAATTCAGCAGCCTAATTCTATTTTATGTAAAAATAAATCTGATTTGATTCCAAAATCAAAGCACCTAGCAAACGAGTTTGACCATTCGTGGGGGACAACAGCCGAGAAAGGTTCCTTGGGGTTGTGGTCCTTACATTATCAGACTAGTTAACAAAGGTTTGCATCTCCTTATTAAAAACAAAGGGACAAGTAATTGATGCATTCAAAGACCTTCACGCTAGTGGAGAGCGTGAAATCGGACAAAAATTGAAGAACATTCAAGCAAATAATTTGTGGAGAATATAAGGGGCCTTTCAAATCGTATTGCAACGCGCTCAAGATTAGGTTTGGAGAAAATGCTACAAAAGCACCTCAACTAAATGTCTTAGCTAAAAGGATTAACTGAGCCATCAAAGAAGAAGTCCAATGTGTGCTTTCTCAAGGTTAACTTCCTCAGTTCTTTTGGGTTGATGCTGTAAGGATTGCTATTGATATAGTATATCTTTCACCATTAGTTCATTTGGACAGTGCCCCCCTAGGCAAAATTTGGTCCCAAAAAAAGTCCTATACGGCCACTAAAAGTGCTTGGTTGTCAAGACCTCATCCAAATTCCCAAGGATAAGTTAGCCAAACTTGTTTAAAAGAAACGGAATTTATTTATCTTAATCCACTAAGAGAACAATTCGGCTATCCACTTTGGGATCCAATAAATAAATTGATTGTTTAAGGTCGAGATGTTATATTATTTGAGTATCAAGCTGTAGAAGATGTAAAGAACATGGAAAGCCCAAACATAAAGTTGGTAGGATTTTCCAAGTTTGGTCAATCTCATATGGTATGTGATGATTTAGAAGAGGAAATAACAAAAATTGATAGGAATACTGGCACAAATGACATTATGGCCTCTTCATCTATCAATGATGAAGATTAAGATCAACAAATTAATCAAATCTAATGCTAAATCTACTAAGGGTGAACCCTAAGAAGAGCCCCAATTAAGGCAATCTACTAGAGAAAGCGACCCTCAATTAAATATAACCTATATGAATATGTGAGTTCCACAGATGAGAGAGAGCCTCAAAGTTACATGGAAGCAATGACTAATAGTCATAAGGTAAAATGTGGGAAAGTCATGTAAGAATAGATGTAGTCCTTGCATGAGAACTATACATATGATTTAGAAGAACTGCCCTAGGGGATATAAGCCTTGGGAAATAAATGGATGTATAGAGTCAAGACTAAGTCATATAGCTTATCTAGTAGTGAAATGGTTCAATTAAAAGAAAGGGATATATTTTGACGAGATGTTCTCTCCCATCATGAAGATGTCATTAATAAGAGTGGTCCTTGGTCTAACAGCTACTCTGGACTTGGATATAGAACAACTTGACATCAAAATAACATTTCTACATGTTAAGCTAAAGGAAAAAATATTTGTGGACCAACATGAGGCGTTTGAAGCTGCAAGCAAAGACCATTTGGTATGCTAACTTCAGAAGAGTCTCTATGGTTTTAAACAAGTGCATAGAAAATGGTATAAGAAGTCCAGTTCTTGTATAAGCGAACATAATTTGAAGAAGACACTTTGTGAAGAAATATGCTAGCGGTGTTTTCATCACACTACTACTCTATGTCGATGATCTGCTAATTATTGGCATGATCTAAGGAAAACTTCTGCCACAAAGAAGGTGGTGAGTAAATCACATGACATTAGGGATTTGAGATTAGAAAAGAAAATCCTTGGGATGAAAATAGTGTAAGATGGATATATGCAATTATTATGGCTCGTGTAAGAAAGATATGCAAGAAAATTGTAGGAATAGTTTAACATACACAAGGCATAGCCTATTAGCATGCCACTTATTAGAGATTTCATGCTATGTATAAAGCAAAGTCCAACAAGTGAGAAAGAAAATGTAAAAATGATGAATGGTCCTATCCATTTTTTGTTGGCAGACACATATAAGCTATGACATACACTAGGACTCATATTTTTTGTTGGCCCGATATTGTTTACATCATAGGTGTTGTAAGTCAGTACTTGACCAATTCAGGAAAACAACACTAGCTAGCGATGAAATGGATATTGTGATATCTTAGGAGAACAACCAACAAATGTTTGCATTTTGGTTAAGGAAATTCAACACTAGTGGGTTACATGGATGCTGACCTAACGGATGATAACAATCCAAGGAAATTGACCCAAGAAATTTGACTAATTTATAGGGGAAGTTGTGTCTTAGTGATCTAGGCTCTAAAACTGTGTTGTGCTATCAACTACTCAGGTTATGCCTATTGCACCTTCTGAAGTATGTAAGAAGATTTTATATACGAAATTGTTTTATGGAAATTAACTCATACGCAAGGAAATGTGTCTTATGATGAGATCGCCAAACTGACATACATTTGGCGAAGAATGCTACTAGTCACTCCCATTCAAAATATGTTGATGTTCATTACCATTTGATATGAGAGGTGTTAGAAGATAAGATCATACAGTTTGAGAAAATCCTCACCGATAAAAATTGGTCTGACATGATGACTTGACCAAGAAGTTTGAAAATTGTTGCACATGGGCTAGTGTAATATCCCCAGTGACTTCAGGAACAGAAAGAATTTTTGGGATTCCTTCCCTATTGCTAGGAATTGTCAATAATAAATAAGTGAGAGAAAAAAAAAGTTGAAGAAGAAATGATAATAGAAAGAATGTTCCAAAATTTTTTTAAAGGAAGTTTAAAATCAAAAAAACATTTTTACGAGTGAAGTTCTCCGAAGTAAAATGTTTCACTGAAATCCTACCAATAGGGGCATTATTTGCCTTTACAAACATAATATAAACAACCAAGTGATAAAAGCACTTGTGCGAAAACAAGTAGGAATTGGTGAGGGTGTTCCTCCAAAATTAGGTAAGAGTAATCCTATGTATACTATCCAAGTAGGCGAGACATTAAGTATGTACCTTCTACTTTTCCAAGGGGAGAAACCTTTGTAATGCTAATATTCACATAGTGGAAGTACTTTTCAGACTGGTAGTCTTGTAGTCCTTACTTTTGTTTTAGAAGGTTATTCATGTAAAATTTGTGTGTCTCTATGTATAATATTTAATTAATTTTTATTATCTATCTTAATTCCACAAAGAGGGAAATGAGTTGACTTTTCACATTAGTAACCCGCCTTTTCCCAACACTTATAATGATAAGCTTATGTTTAACCTTTAAAAAAACTCTAGGAAAACAATTAGAAGGAAAATATGTGTGATGCCTCAACTTTAGTGTGTTATTGATTTATAAAGCTATTTTGTGGCAAAATGAAGGTGAAAGCAACACATTTATCTTCTATTTTTTAAAAAAGAAAGAAATTAAAAAGAGTTTATGAAGCTAAAATCAAATAAAAGATTGTATGAATTTGTACAAAAAAATTCTTAATTCAATGCTTAGAATCTGAATGGATACTTCCCGAATAAATTGCTATTATTACATTAGCCAGATAATTTGTGAATCTTTTTAAACAAGAAAAAGAAATCAAATTTTGGTGCATTATGCATCTTTGGGTATGGTGAACTTCTAATGTTACTATAGATTGAAATAATTTGTGGAACTTTTTTAAACAAGAAAAAGAAAATAGATTTCGGTGCATTGTGAATCTTTGGGGATGATGAACTTCCAACATTACCATTGATTGCAATAATTTATATATAAAAGAAGAAAGAAATATGAAGCTTCCTCAAATTTATTTTCTTCTAATAGTAACATAGATTTTATGATATTTCACTGGTTACTTTTGAATTAAGGATTCTACTATACTCAATTTTTTTATTTACTTTTATAAAAAAAATCCATACCTTTGTTGGTGCTATGATACTGATAGGGCCGTAAGCACACGGTAGTGTTGTAGTAGACCAAGGTCGTCTCACAAAAGGACTAGGTTGATCTATTGGGCTTTTTCACTTAAGATGGGCTAAGCGAATCAAATTTGATATTGAAACTAAATTAATCCATTATCTAATCTAATAAATAAATAATCAAGGAATTAACAAAACTAGCAATCTCTCAATTCATGTATCAATCAAGCATTTCTTCCTCAATAAATTATTCTAAAACTGACAATCGAAGTATCATAACCCTCTTTCAAACTGAAGTGAAATACCTAAATTTAACCAATTACTATTTCTCAAGGGCTCTCGATTTGTTTAGGTTCGTTAAGCATGCGATTATCATATTTGTGGTTTCTTAATCGGTGTGACTTTCTCAAGACTCCATACAATCAAGTCAAATCCTAGAATTTTAGTATCGAATTTTAGCTTTCCATTCTTCATCCAATACCCAAAACATGCAAGAAAGTGATCAAAGTTCTCACAATATAACAAACATCTAGGATCCAATAAAATAATCCAACAATTCCAAAATGCTCAAAGAGATTTACACCAAATCAAGAACATAGTCAGTATTTGCATAAATCCAAAATCAAAACAAAAAAACATAATCAAAATTACAAAGTATAAATCCAAAGATAATCAGAAAAGAGAAGAGAAGAGAAAAGAAATGCTCAGTCAATTAACGCGCTTGAATCTGTTGATCAAAAACACGACATAGAATCCTTGTAAATCTTCACTTCTATTCACTCTCTCTTCTTCTAATCTAAATCGCAATCTAAGTAGAATGGAATGGAGTATGGAGATGGGATGATGGATGTGATGAAAAGAGGTTGAAAATAACCTTTTTATAGCAAAACCTCTTGAAAGTCAAACAGTCCCGAGAAATATGGAATTAAAACTGTGTGGTAGTCGAACAATTGCGAGAAAACAAACAGGCTCGGGGGAAAGAGGTCCAACATAGACCGTGGTGGCAACTGTTTCGACATTCTTCTGTTCTTTCTTCCTTTCACAGGTATAGTGACTTAGGGGCATATGTGGGAAGTCAAAATACACTCAACTAGGGTCAAAACGGGGGTAAAAAGGTCGAAAAACCTGTAAAAAAACATAAAAGAACCATATCCAAGCGTAAAACGGAAAAATGAGTATAAATTATAATATAAAGTGTACAATTCTCCCTAAAAATGGTACAAAATGACCTCAAAATAGAGTGCACTTTAATGACTTATCAGATATCTATCGAATATGGTCATAGATCGGATCTATGCATTCACATCGAAAACATTTAATTTTATTATTTTTTATTATTTAAATATTTTCAACATATCCTATTATTATTAATAGATACGCATCCATTGTAGGCCGATTTCAATGGATTGTGGAAACGCTAATAGCAAAATTGTCTCCATAAGCATGCCTACAATTAGATGCTGTGGATGTTTTAAGCATCTCCCTCCCCTTTCTCCGTAATAGTCTTATGATACTTGTGTGATATAATGTTCCAAGGTTATTGCATTTGCTAACTACAACCCCCCCCCCCTCTTTGATTCAATGATTTCAATTTGCCTTTTGTAATAGAGTTCATCAATCATTTTCTCAAACTCCATCTATGAATGGATCACTGCCAAGGAGAATGTCATAAACAATACAATGTAGAAGAGCTAAACAAACTAAAGTTCATTGTAGAAGTGACTTCATATCAACTACCATTTTTTCATTGGTAAATAAATATGTTGTTATATTCACTTATGCAATCAACTTAAATTTCTATAACTCCACTATGGAGTATTCTTTATGAAATTCTCCTTGGCAGTGATTCATTTTGTATGTGGTATTTCACTAAATAATTGATGAAAACTCTATTAGACGAAGCAAATCAAAATCCTTCAATCAAAGAGTGGGATTAGAGGTAAGCAAATAAAGTAAGTTTAGAACTTTATATCACCCAAGTGTCTAATGATCATGATCATGATTTGCCTCTTTCTCAATGACAACTGATCAAGAGAACACTAAGGCAATTAGCCTTTTTATATGAGTCTACCACCATTGCCACTGCTACCATTACTTCAAGAGGCAAGTCCTCCCCTTACTCTTTTCATTGTAGACAATGTGCATGGCAAGTATTAATTCATTGTTGAACTCTAAAAGAATCCAATATAATTCTATCATCAGACAAGGGGAACAAATCCACCATCTATAAATAAAATAAAAAACAACCCTTTAAACTTTTGTGTGCGTAATTCCATATCTCTAACTAATATCTCCTAAGAAAGATTATTGTATATACTAATGCTGATGTGGAAATATGACTTCATTCTACTTTTGGTTACTTTTGATAAGATTGATTTGTTATATATTCTTAACTTGAATTCCCAAACCAAATTGAAGTTAGATTTGAATCCCCAAAATGTTACCTATTCATCCCAACCCATAGTGTTCAAAAGATTAATTGTGTACCCATCCTTCATTGTTGATTGACAAGTCACTACAACTTTTCAAAGTGGAAGACATCATTATTTTGCATAGAGAGATAGGGTACATTATAGGACCGAAACATTTGATGACAAAGTTCCAGAAACTCAAAATAGTTGCCCTTTCTTGGAAATTTGTTTTAAATTATCAAAATCATTGGTCAAATGTATGAAATCATCCAACTAAACAACTATTCATATAGCGAATAGCTAACAATTAATTCAAATAGCCAACAGTTAACAACTAATAGTTGTTTGCCGAATAGGGCCGAACTCCTTTCTATATTTATTTCATGGTTGTTTCATTTGCTAGTTTAATATACTTTAGTTTGCTTGTGTTTTGATGATCAGTATTAGTTAATTCTATATTGCTTTTGGGTGTGATTAGCCTTCTTGATGGCTAACGGACCCCGATTAGTTACAACCTAATTTATACTTGTAATTTAGGATTTCCTTTCACACCCTTCTGCCGTTTGCTAAAATTTTTGAATGAGCTTTCATATGTCTTTTTGGGCAGTTGGTTTGTGTTGAAAAAACCACTAATTTGTCAACTTGGGTTGAGAGAATAGTTAGAATTTTGACATCAAAATAGTCCAAATCCTAGCTATGTCCATAGGTTGCTAATCTTATGGTCCAGTTAGGCTAACACCATGAAAATAGGTGGTTAGAACAATTAAACTAGCGTTCAACCCTTGAAAGAGAGCTTGAGTAGTCTCTAATATTGCAACTGACAATTCCTAAGTACTAATATAAGCTTAGGTAGGTTAGGGCTTCTACAAATTAATTGGTTCATTAAGTGGTGAAATGACAATCTGAGCCTCTCTTTATTGCTTTCTTAGTTTAGTTTAGTTTTCATTATCATCACCTATTGTCTTGCCTCACTTGAGCACTTGAGATAACTCTAGTATTTGAAAACACAACTTGAGTGTATGTGACTCGTACTTGTTGTTTGCTAGTTACAGCTACTCCATGCATTTATGATTTTGACACATCTCTGGAAAGTTTATTGGTGGTATGTGCTTTTCTAAATGTACAGAATCTAGTCATTTTATTGAGGGAAGATTGAGGCGTTTTGAGCTAAGACGCTTGAGTGCTTTTGTGGTGAGTGGCAAAACGAGAAGCCTCTTGTTAATGGCGAGGGCTGAACACTCATCTAATTCTCTCTACGTACTTAACATTGGTACATTGATGAATGATGAATAATTGAAGACTGAAATTCATAGGACTAGGCTGACTAGCACTTAACATTGCAATTTGATTATTTTAGATGGGAAGATGACCGTAGTAAATAGACTCGAACATACACATGCTCTCAATACAAAAACATATATTAGTGTTGCACTGCGTGTCAAACCCGCAGTAACTTTAAACTCCGTAGCAACTGTGTAACTAACACAGCCCGTAATAGTTTTAAACTCAGCAGTAGACTGTAGATTTTATGGGGGATTTGCATACTCTTTCGATGATCCCTCCCTTTTCAGTGTCTTCAACTGGGTCGTGTTTCGAACTTTTGGTGTTGAAGTCATGAAGCCAAATGCAGAAACAAGACTTTCAACATAATCAGCAGCATTTATATTTGAATGGCGGGCCTGTTGTAAACGTTACGAAATGGATGGGTTTAATAAAAGAAGGCAAGCATATATATCTAGAAATATTGAGGAAATACGCGAAGAAAGATGATAAAGCAATCCTACATTTTAAATTCTACACCCCGATAAATAAATAAAAAATCATTCCCCTTTACCCATTCCATCACAAAGAAATATTATGTAACTACTGACTTCAAAGGAGCTAAGCTAGCCTGTCATGTAAACTAAACTAAAATCGAGCTGAGACTTGGTTCAGGCTTGATTCAAAAAGGCAACTGAATTGGCATAGATACACAGAACACAGAACACAGACCCTTTTAATACTAAGAAGCAGATTAAGTGTTCTATGCATATTATATCCGAAGTGAATCCTAGTCATAGCATCAAGAATTGGCATTCATACATAGAACTAATTTGTTTTAAGGCATGTTTTCATACCTTTGATGACCTGTTTCCATTAGGTCCAACAGCTTAGTCTTCTTTCAGCTCTTGTGATGTAAGAGCCATTATGCCCCATGGGGATATAAGACCTCTGACATAATCAACAATAGAGGTAATTCTCTCTTCACCAAAATGCTTCAAGAATTCAAAAGCAAGGAACTGAATTCAATCAGCAAAGAAGGAAAATTGATAACACTCCTAGCAACAACAAATAAGAAGTCTCCTTTACTCAATAATCATAAAGACTCCATAATGTTGAATGGATTCCTCAAGGAAATTCACCCAAGAAGGTGTCTGCCCATGTTGCACTTTGTACCCATATTTCGAAGCCCTTAATTAGGCTCATGGTACATGCACCCAGGTATCCACCTATTGCAAATATATGATGCAATATCGCTGTATTTTGAAACTCGGATCTTAGCTCCTTGGGAACCAGGAGTTCTTCAAAAACCTCATGGACCAAATCAATTACGAAGACACGACATCTAAATTCGTTGAGATTTTCTGTTGGTGCATTCGTCTAGTATAAATGTTCACTGATCAAGATTCCATGTAAGATATGTATTGAATGAGGATAGAATATGAAAATGATGGCTGCCTTGTATCACTCTCCAATAATTCCCTCACTTTGAAAATATGAACACTACGGGAATTTCGTGCAATTTCCCTCCCAAATCAAAAACAAGCTTAAAGTCATGTTTTAGTGATCTATATCCAAATCCACAAAGAAGACCCCTTATTACATCGAATGAATAAGGGCCATTAATTATCTGTTATTGTCACAAGATTGGATTACACATGCTGATTTTACTGTCTTGGGTAATCAAGGAAACCAATATGCGTGATGAACCAAAAGCATAGGCTGTCCTATTGGGGGGAGGAGATTAAGCACATTCGCTAACGAAACTGATTGTAAAGTTTTGTTGTCTTCTTCAAAAGAGAGTGCAAAAGGATCTTTATCGTGATGATCAGAAGCTTCATAATTAAGCAACCATGAATCACGCTTAACTTGAAAGATCTAGTTGGAATTAGAATTGAACTGCTTATTGAAATTGAGGTGAGCTTAGGCACATTGGTGATAAGAGATCACAACATTTCAAAGCTTAGAGATAGCCTTCAATCAGCAAAGATTGTTCACTGGAAATCTCATTGATATCTCTTCAAATGATTATTTGAAGAAATAGACCATTAATTTACTCATTTTTGGAGATTGAGCACAAGGAACATGGAGACAGGGATTGAAGAGTGGAATAGAGGGATGGATGGTTGACCTCTTTTTTTTTAAAAATGTCTTACTAGATGGATCCTTGTTTTTGAATTATTACTAGAGCCAGGCCTATACGTGGCCAACTCAAATTAAAACAAAATATACAGACAACTTTTTTTTTTTATATGACCCAAGCCTAAATGATTTTTTTCCTTCGCTAAGTATTGTAAGTTTTCTGTTGATAAATCAATATTCAATGGCAGACCTAAATATTTCTAGAATTCAAAAATAATTACCATTTGCTTCATGTATGTCACGCTAGCTGCAGTCACTATTGAGCCACTGCTCTCACGGCTGCAGTTGGTTGTACTACTGTGGTCCTGTCCTGTCATGACAACTAATTCCTTTTAGTTAGCGTCACATTTTTCTATTTTTCCTTTTTTTAGGGCGAGGAAGGGGATGGGTGACTGAGACGTTTCTAGGCCTGGTTCTATTTTGTTTTTCAAGGTCATTTGAAGGTGGAGGATATGAGCACAAGGTTTGAAACTCCATAATGAGCCAAAAGCATAGGCATGTACTCCTTCGATCATGATGGGCCATTCGGAACACCCAATCTCTCTGCTCATGAAGAAGGGCTTTGACAAATTCAGTATCCGAGATGATGGCATTCCAAAACTTAGAGATAACCTAGACAATAAGGATACAGTTCACTTAATTGCTCTTATGTACTGGATTACTATTTCTGTGTAATCAGCTCGTGGTTGAGTGGCACACATTTATACTACATGTCTACATCCCAGGTAGAGTTTGTTCTTCTAAATTTAATTTTTAATTATTTTGCTCGTTGAATTATCGAATACATTCGTCAAATACTTTCTCTCTTCTGAACCTTTCTATATACCCTTTCACTTTCCCTGATTTCTTTCCTATTGATTGGAATTCATGGGCGATTGAAAGGGTGGTTGGATATGCTGATAATGAATTGATTTTGTTCATACCAAGTGGCTATGAACAATGAAGGGAGGGTTAGATTAGATATGCTGATGATGAACAATATGCACGTGGCAAAGAGGCAAACCTATTTCCAAGTCTCAGGTTGCATCTTGTCATTAGTTAAAAAAATTTACAGTAAGAGTAAACGTTAATCTTACTCTCTGTCAGCTTAACTATGTGTACGTGCATATTGGTGAACAATGATAAATCCTGAAATTCATAGGCCGTCATCACAGTGTTATTTAAGTGAAAATATGCCAATGGCAGCGAACATACAGATAAACTCCCTCTTAATATACAAAACCATATATTTGTGTTGTAATATGTACACGTCAACTTGCAGTCATTAATATGTGTCTTCGCAGCAACTATAGTAATTCACACAACATTCTTAGAAGGTATGATTAATGAACATTTTTGGTTGATCACCTCTTCCTCCTAAATGGTGTCAGCTCAATCTTCTTCTGTATCTTTAGGTGTTGATTTCGTCAATCCAAATGGGGAAGCAAGACTTTCGACGTAAGGAACAACAGTTTTCCCTTATGGACTAAAACTCTTCAACATTTCCAATCTAAATGGTTGACCTGGATCAATATGATAGACAGAATCAGAATATCTACCTGGAAAATAAAGTGTAATTTTCCCAGTTTTCTAAATCTAAGGAATTCAGATCCGAAGCCTAGAAAAGATGATTGGAGATGGAGGTCACATTGTTTCACCCAAGCCTCAGATTGCCCATATTGCATTGAAATCCATATCTCCTAATGATCAAAATATTTCTGCTTCAGCCCTCATCTTCTTATTGGCAATACATAGATATAAGTGTGGGTCCACCTATGACAGATGAGGCAACAAGTAGCATCATCTTTTGGAATTTGGAACTTAAAACCTAAAGAATTTGTATTTCTTCAAAATCCTCATCTGGCAAATAAAATCTGAAAATATTACCATCATTGTGCCATGGAGCTATGTACAGTGTAGATGTTCATTCACCAACATCCCCTTACCAAAACATGGACGATATGAGCACGTAGTTTGAAACAGATCACCGCATTCTACCATTCTCCAATCATTCTCTCTCAGTGAGAATACAAACCAACATATCTAGTAACCTTGACATCCCTCGCCATCCTGAAATAAGTTTATAGTCTTCTTTTGATGATACATATCCAAATCCACGAAGAACAAGGCATTTGCCATGACAAGAATCAGGAGTTGCAATTATCCGAATTTGGCCAAGTGTTGGATTACAAAGGCATATTTGTCTACCAGTAAAAAAGGAAACCAATCCACATGATGAGCCAAAAGCATAGGCTAGTGCCCGATTGAGATGGGATTGAAGGAATTCACCAAGTGACACTTAAATCATAGGATTTTGATTTGGATCATAAGACTCGCAATCAAGCACCAATGAATTCTGATGATTCTAGATGAAGACCCATTTAAAATGAATCACATTACTTCCAAAGGTGGCTGAATTCAGGACTTGATATCACAAATCTCCAAAACTTAGAGACAACCCTGAACCGCCAAAGACTTTTCACTAGAATTTTTTTAATATCTCGTCCAATATAATTTGCTCTGTCAAACTTCTAATTTCCTCCATTTCGTTCGTCCTTGCACCAAATTTAGGTTTTTTTTTAGGGCAATTTAGGATAAGTTGTGCACAACAAATCCTGAGGGAAATTGAAGAATGAAACAAGAAAGGGACAGTTGGCTTAATTGGTCTTACGAGCGTAGAGCTTCTGTAATTGAGCGTACAATGAGGATGTATAATATTTTGTTGGACTTAGAACATGATATACCCATAAGGGATGCAAGTCCAATAAGTCGACGATTTGAGTTCCTCAGAAACCCTAGCTCCTTAACTATCCTTCTAATATAAAAATGGGGTCAGTCTATAAGGAAAAACATCTGAGAGAAACATTAAGAGTTCTCTAAAGAGAGTTTCTGCACAAAACCTAGGCTCTTAGGCTGTGGGATTGTGAAGGTTCTCCGTATTGTGATTTCCTTCCATGACCAATGATTCAAGCTAGGCTGGATCGTTTTCCGCTGCAGAATTAAGGTAAATATATGTTTACACTTAATTCATTATATTAATTCCTTGATTGGTATCAGAGCCAATTGGCTTGTTTTCTGGTTGGATAGTTTGTATGATTTCTTGAAAATCGTGCCTAAGAAACTAGGTTATATTCTATTCATCATGAATAAACTTGAAACTTCATGCCCTTATTACATGTGAAAATCCTTGATGAATTTTTCGTAAAATTCCAGATTCTGATAGATCCTGAAGATAGCTTTAATTTAAAATATTACATGCATTATTTGGTGGTGTAGTTTGGGATTAATTATGTTTCAAAATTCTAGGGTTCTTCGCATGTAAAACCCCAATTTAATTTCTACAATCAATGATTTCGTTCAATTAAAGTGAAAATTGATGTATGGAATGTATTACCCATTCAATTTCAATCAAAACCCCTCAATCTATTAGTCAATTTGATCGAATAATTGCTCGAATTTTGGGAAAGAAGTTGTCGTGGGCTTCGAGGGCTTAAGTCGCGTAGTGAAACTCGATTATCGGTCAAATTTGGACAATTTTTTCCTCAATTGATGATGAAGTCGTGTTTATCTTGTGATTTTGTGTAAAAGCCCACAATAATTCAATGCAATCTGGCTTATTTTTGGCCGAATTTTCGCAAAAGGTATGCAGTGAAGGCTAGGGCTAGGGTTAGGGTTTGATTTTTTCGAACCGTTTTTTGTCAATTTTAAGCAATTTCGGCCATTAATTCAAGCAGTTGATTTATGGAAAAGGTTTAGAACATCATTGGGAGCAAAAACCCTCAAACAATTTCCCAAGTAACGTTGGCATGTTGCCGGAATTAGGCGAACTGTCGCCGAAAATTTAGGATTAGGGTTCGTATATTTCACGTCGATTTTAAACCCCTTTGGTCATTATTTCTTGGAATTGTTTTATGAATTTTGTTGCTCATATAGCTAGGATCAAAAACCATCTAAGATGTGCTGAAAATTTTGTCGGAATTTTACCGGATTTTTCGAAAATGTTGTGGCAGTACTGCGTGATTTTTTGGGCATTAAGGCTCCATTTTGGCATCAATTGTTGCCCATTTTTTGCAATTGATTATCTAAATAAATCTTAAAATACATTTAGGGTGAATTTAACTGGCAATTCAGATGCATTTGTGTGAAAAATGCCTTTGTGGAAGTCGAATTATGCGTTTGGTGGTGATGGCCTGTTTCTGTTGTTTTGGGTTGCAGCGAGGGTGGGGCTGAGTGCCCCGCCTCCTCGCCCCTGTCACGTGCCGTGCACATGCCCTTGAAGCTACTCCCCTTCTATTTTTTATTTTTCTTTTATTTTTTTTGAAAAGGGTCAAGAGTACTTGTGATTGAGTTTGACTGTTGACTAGTGGTTGACCAAGCGGATTGATCAGTTGATCATGGGGGTTGACTAAGCATACAATTCTTGAGAAAATATGTAGCTTATGAATTTATATAATTTGATTGCAATTTCTTTTGAGATTTCTCAAATATTCTCCTTTTGTGAGTATATATTTATCATACTTATTATCATTGTTTTGAGAATAAAATATGATGTGATTCTCAGAGAATCTTTTATTTGAACATATTTCAGTCCATTGAATTTCACGAGAAATAGGAGTACATTCATTTAATATCATTGAGATTATTTTGAATGAAAATATTATAAAATCTCTATGACATTTAGCTCAGTTCTTTTAATTGAAGTTCATGCTATATGTAAAAAGTATATATATGCTTGATTGAAATTCATGAAATATTATTTTACATATTATGAGAATATGTCTCATATGTTGCACTTATAAAATCTATATATGTACCCTCCCTAAATAAGTTAGGTGAGAGGACATTGAAATTTCTTAAAAATGTGTTTTTGAGAATTTGTTTTTTTCAAACTATGCCTAAAAGGATTAAATTTATTTTCATATATTTATGGATATACGTTAGACTTTCTTGAAATATTCTTGACGTTGGCATATCCTCTTTGATTAGAAATTCGGGAGTTCTGTTAGAATATTTCAATATATGAGTGTTCTGGTCACTTGGAATGAAACGACAAAATTAATTACACTAAAACATTCATTCTTACGACAATGTTTGGGACCTATACAGGAACATTCAACTTTAGGGTCTATATTTGTATATATTAACTCAGCTAGTTATTGCCAAGTTATATGGATAAGTGTATGCTAAAATATTAGACGTGTGTGTGCTTCTGTACTAATTGTAAAACTCGTGTTTTACAAATATCATGTCAGCTACCGCAATTGCTAAATTTAGATATCTCGCTATCAGGTTTGAAAATTCTAAAAAGAGTTCATATGTCTCCATGAGGGAGCACTTGAAGCACATACTAAACATGATCAGTGAATTGACTGAAATGGGCAGTGAATTGACTAATGAGCAAAAAGCTCATGCTGTCATCCATTCCCTGCCAAATGATTGGGTTCATATTAAGATGACCCTATCTCGAACTAAGTACATTGTTACTTTTGAGGACACTAGGCGACGACTTGAGTTAGTGAACGAGCGGTGAGAGGAGATTGAAGTGATAGGTGCAGAAGTGCACATGTCAACCTCTATTTCAAGAAATGGTTCTAAAAGAAAGGACCAAGGGAACTGGATTGGCAAGGCTTAGTCAAATGAGGAACTTGAGCATGACCAACAAGGCAAAGAATAATGTACAAGGAAGAAGGATTTAATGCAAGTTAAGTGCCTCAACTATGACCAAATGGGTCACCATGATCGTGATTGCACTAAGCCCAAGAAGGCTTAGGAATCCGAACCAAAGAGCTAGGGACCATGAAACTTTACTGGGCTTCCAATAGGTTCTTACATAGTTTGATGAGCACACATGAGGAGACAACGACAAAATGGTTGTTAGAAGAATCGGAGCATGTAAGCTAGTCCTGCATAGCAACCGATACCCTATCCTATGTAAAAACTTACTCATGCCTAAGATTCATTAGAATAATGTTGCTACATTGTTTTATTTGACTATGTTTATGGCTTTGAAGCCTAGTTAGTTTTCTTTTAAGAACACCTTTAATTTTTGTTCTACTTTATTAGAAATGGTTTACTTGTAATGGATTAGATATTTGTTCTATTAATATGAGTGTTTGTTTTTTCATATTTACATAATTATGATGATGTGAAATGTTTACTTGTCATGCTAGACTAGACCATAATAGTCAAATGCATATATATGAAAAAGCTAGCAAAATGATATTTGTTAGTAAATATAAGTAGACTAGCTCACTTGCGAACACAGTCTGGCAGGAAAAACAAGAAAACCATTTAACTTTTTAAAGGTTACTAAGAGCCTTATTTCCATTGTAGTTAATTCTTTTGAATACTCAGGTCCAATGAATGTGATAATAAGGCTTAGAGCTTCTATGTTTTATCACATTTCACTTGATTTGGTCTTACATATTTGACCTCATATGAGTCTGAAGCAATAAGTGGCTTTAGAAAACGTGTGAGGTTGGTTGAAAATCAAATAAACCCAAGAGGGTAAAGCCCCAAAGACTAAATCATTGCGAAATATTTGTTGGCATTATTTTAGTGGATATTGTGATGCAAATTGATTATTTATTAGCTAACTATCCTAAAAGCCTATAACAAAATGTTATTGAGGAGAAAGAAAATAGAATGGTCATTGACATGGTCGGATCAATAATTGCACAAAATTCGTGAATCTCCTGTTAAGGAGATCTCCTTTTGTTGCAATCTATAATCTTGATCTTGCACTCGTAAAGGAAGTTGTTACCACTCCATATGAGCATATGGAGTAGAGCGAAGTTTGAGAGTCTTTGGACCTCAGGGGTATACGGCCCATGAACACAACCCCTCATATGGAAATGCCAAAGGGGGAAGGAAGAGCGTCTTCATGGGATACTCCAACCATGAAAGCTTTTTGATTCATTGGGCTATAAGATAGTGGAAGTGCAACTAAAACTTAAACAATATATATCGCATTCTAAGGAATGGATTTCCAAAGAAGGGTGAGATATATCAAGGCTTATCTCTATTAGCTCTCCAAACCAAATCAGATCCCTCCATTCGAGTGGGAGGATTTTAATTAATAATGAATAAGTTTATTGTCAAGACCCACCTTCATTATTAAAAGCGAATGAAAGTGATCCTATTCTTGTTATTCTTATTCCAAATGGGAGTAAGATAATTAGTCTTAGTTTGAGTGGAAGTAAAATCAATCCCCAAAGGAACGATCTGAAATTATATGAATCTCTGCTAAGACATGATTGTCAGAAAGTACTTTCCACGTCATTTGGGCAATGAGGTACATGAAAATTTTATGGCATTACTACAGAATGGAAATGAGCAAAGATACCTTTTCCGACCCTTCTAGGGACAAGTGGACTAAGGCAATGGAAACAAAATAGAGTAAATGAAGGTAAACTATTGGTTGACCTTTAGGACACAAAGTTATTTGAGAATATATTGATTCTTAAATTTTTAGGCCAATGGATAGCTAACATTAGGCTCAACTTGTTGCAAAAGGATACACAGAACATGATAGGACCAACTACAAAGAGTTTTTCCCTCTTATTGTGCATATTATCCTAATTTTACCTTTCTCTAGCTATTATTGCTAGTTTGGACCTAAAGACACATCATGTAGGTGTGCAAATTCCAATCTCAAAGGGGTCTAAGTGAAGTTCCACTAAAAAGGATCACAAACATGAGGTTTGTGGACAAGTGACATCAATTGTGAGCTTAAAGAGTCTTCAATGGATTGGTATACTTGTGGTTATCTCTAGTGGCTACACAATGATTGATACCAAAAGGTTCAAAAGCAATTTCGTAGTCAAGTCATTATATGTAGATGACTTACTAATAGCTAGAAATGGTGCAGAGATACTAAGGCAAAGGGCCTTGTCATCATCTAACTTTGAGATGATTAATATGGGTAAAGCAGCGTATTCTCTTGAAATAAAGTTTTTGAGAGAATATTCAAAGAGGTTATTCTTTTTCCTAAAGAGAATGACATCAAAAGATCTTTGAATAATCTAATACGCAACCTATTATCATATTAGTACTCATATCAACAAAGGTGAGACCTTATAATTAAATATGTCATACTTTACTAGAAAAGGACTAATAAGCAGAACTTACTTTGTTAGGTGTGGTTAGAAGTCTAATGCATCATTTGGTGCATATTAGACATGGTATCTTTATATAGATATCAACTGGACCTGAGACTAGCATAGTGGCAGACAGTTGACTCATGAGGAACCTCCGATCATGTGTTTGTGGCACATAGACTAACTTGCATCAAAAGGGTGCAACGATCTTGACTATGGTAGGTTCATATGAGAAATGAACCCCCCAATATGCCTTCCAACTTATCAATGGTGCTGAAGTGGTAAGAAACAGTCATATGTTGCCTTGCTATAAGAGGAGTTTATGACTCTATCCTTAAAAGCCCAAGAGTCTCTTTGGTTAAAGAGGTACTTGAATTATTTGTTGGTGGACCAAATGGTACTGTC
>JAKOGI010001532.1:117500-157500 GCA_029747015.1 Carnegiea gigantea
ATAGCAAAATAATGAGATAATTGAGAGATGAAGTGGTGTATAAGGGTAGGATAGTTACTAGTGAAAAGCATATCATCAACATAGAGGAGCAAAACCAAAATATTGGATTTATAGACATGGATGTGTCAACTTTATTGCAAACGAAACCCTTGGAAAGTAGAAAGGAATTGAAATGCTGAGCCAACTTCAAGGAGCTTGTTTCAAGCCATACAAGGACTTTTTAAGATGACAAACATGAGTTGGAAACTGTGGTTGAAAAAAATTAGGAGGTTGTTTCATGTGAACTTCTTCATCAAGCAACCCATGTAAGAAAGCATTCTTTGCATCCAATTGATGAATAAGAAAAGTACATGAAGCAACAATGGATAGCAAAAGACGAACTATAGAGGACTTGAAAACAAGGCTAAAGGTTTCGTGGTAATCAACACATGCTTGCTAGGGATTGCCGAGAGCCACAATATGAGCTTTATATTAACTAATAAACTCATTAGACTTAAACTTCGTTTTGTAAATCCACTTACAACCTACCACATTTATAGCTGGATTACGAGATATAAGCTCCCAAGTATCATTTTTTAGAAAAGCGTTAAACTCATTGTCCATGGCTTGACATCAATGAGAGTGTTTAACAACTTATAAAAAATAAGTAGGATCACCATCCGTATGTAAAGAGCTTAAAGAAGGAGTATTTTTAAGTTTGAAAATACCTTAGTTGGACCGAGTTTGCATAGGATGGTGATTAGTATGGAACTGTTGAACCCATGAATCAAACATGGAGATCTTACGAGGGTGAGCCTGGAAGCAAGAGTCTAGTTGGGTAAGAGGGGTGGATAAATTGTCCAAAGAATTTGGAGAATGGGCCAAGGCAGATGTAGGCTGATAGGGAGAAGAAGGCATGGGCGATTGTAGGCCATGTGATGGTGAGGTGGGTAGGCCTAAGTCGGTCGAAGGAGGTGGCAAACATTCAGAGTGGGATGACACACATAGGAAGATGCCTGGTGGGCCAGTTCTTGCAAAGCAAGCCTGACGGGTTGTAGAGAAGGCAGCAACGCAGTACATGTACAAGTCCAAGATGGGAAGTACGCAGAAGGCAATGAATTGGACTGGACTGAAGGTTCGGCTTTGGGAATGTCTAAATAAGGAAAAATATGTTCATGGCAAATAACATGTTCGCTTATATAGGTACGACCTGATAAAGGATCAAAACACTTATAAGCCTTATAATGTGGAGCATAGCCAAGAAAGATACAATCTATTGGTCGAGGTTGAAGTTTGTTTTTAGTGTACGAGGTTAAATTTAGGAAAACAATGTAATCTAAGTATTTATAAGAAACTATAATCAGGAACTCAAGAAAACAATTTCTGAAAATGTGAAATGCCTTGAAAAAGAGGTATGGGCAAACGATTGAAGACATAAGTAGCACTGGAGACTGTGTCATCCCAAAAAAACATCAGGAAAGGAGGCATCAATTAGAAAAGTCCTAGCTATTTCAATAATATAGAGATGTTTTCTTTTAGAAACACCATTTTGTTGTTGAGTGTGAGGAGCATATTTTTGAAAATAAGTGCCACGAGAGGCAAAATAATCATAAAAATGAGTATTATCGTACTTCTTCCCACCATCACTTTGAAAGTAGTTGATTTTTGTCCTAAAAAGGTTTTCAACCATAGTACAAAAAGCACGAAACATAGTAATGGCATCGGACTTGAATTTAATATGATACTGTGATGCATATCTTGAAAAATCATCCACAAAGATAATGTACTATTTATATCCATAAATGGAATAAACTAGAGATTGTCAAACATAACTATGAATAAAAAACAATTGTTTATCAGCAAAATGTTCAACCTGTAGAAAAGGTAACTTGGTAGAGTTGCCTAAGCAACATGGAACACAATCCTTAACAATCTTAGACGTAGCCACAATAAACTTAATTATTACAACTTAATGTAGCTATGATGTCCTAACCACTGACGCCACACTTGTGCAGGTTGATGGATTGAAAAGTTAGCCATGAGAGTAGGTGGAGATGATGGTAGATGAAGAAGATAGCTGTCTCCATTACTTGCAACCTGAAGTAGAACAGTCCCCATGGTTTTGTCTTGAATAGAAACAGAAGAGTCATAAAAAAACACCTGACAATTATCATCATGATACAAGCACTTGTTAGAAATTAGATTATGTTTCAAATGAGGAACATGAAAAACTACTTTTAATTACAAGGGCCGTGAACTAGTAGGAATACAACAACTGCCAGTTTATTTTATAGGCAGCAAATTATCATTCACAACTATGATTTTAGTGGATCTTCTAAAGAGATTTAGAAACTAAATTACCATTAAATAAAGTCATATGTGCCCTAGTCCAAGTGTTTGGACACCAGGTCTCTTAACCACCAGCAAGAGACATTTTTTGTGTTAATTTACTACAAGTGCATGGTGTAATTGTAGGCAGCAATCAACAAATACAGGTCGTATCCACAAGGAGTTGTGTTCCCAAGTACCTAAGCTAACTACAGTGTCTTATTCTAGTTTAAAAAAATAGGTGATAGGAAAAGGAACTAAACTACTAAGCAAACAAAAAGGACTTTGATTATAATTAAACCTAAGATTAACAAACTAATGGAGTCAAACCTTAATGTTTCCAAGTTATGCTAGCATTTAGAGATGATCAGTAGCACTATGAAAGCTCACACAAGCCCTCTTTTAAGGGTGAAAGGAGAGTTTAATTGTGCTGACTACCTATTTTTATAAAGTATCCTGATTAAATTACAAGGATAGCAACCCTGGACCTAGTTAGGATTTAAACTATTTTCATATCCAAACGCTAGCTGTCCTCTCTACCCAAACTAGACAATCAACCTCAACTTTCAACGCAAGTCAATTGCCCCCAAAACATGGAGGAAAACGCTTTCAAGTATTTCATAAAAGACTTGGTGGGTATGAGAGAAAGATCTAAATCCAAGCACAAATAAGGTAGGTTAACGCTTAAATAAGATCAATTACCCATCTCAATGGCTAAACATAACCAAAGAACATAACTTCAATTATACATAATAAACATAAAAAGACAAGCATAACAATGAACCATTGAAATAGCAAATAAATTAAGAAGCATGAAATTAGAGAGAGAAATAGAATATGAACTTAGTCTTATATAGTGAAATCCACAATCTTATACATGGTCTACATATATCTAGCCTAAGTTATTCTCCCAACTTATAGGGTCTTGGTGCCTAATAGAAACCCTAGAAATGGCTGAAGAAAAAGTAGCTAAGATAGTGTTAAAAATGTCTCAAATAAAGTCCGTCATCTATTTAAATATCACGAAAATAGGCAAAACGCACAATCGTGCTTCGACCGGCACCAGTGCACTTTTGAGACTAGCAGACTGTACGATCATGGACTTCTGCACTGCTGCCCCTATACAGCTTTAGAAAAAAGGCTAAAATATATAGGTTTCTGCACGGTTTGCCTTAGTGCATGGCCAGCTGTGCACTTTATTGGGCCCCCCCATTTTGCTCTTTTTGCCTTCGAAACTTCATGAGACATCTTTTCTTTCTTAAAAATCAACCCCATGGCCTTCCTTTGCATCAACACTTGTAAATTTCTCATTTTCTTGACAACACTTCCTAAAAATAAGAAAACACTTCTTTAAGCACAATTTGAACAAAAGGAAGCATGTTTAACCCTTTCTCATCATAGTCCAACATAAAAATATGGGGAAAATGGGTCAAATAAGGGCCTCAATGAGGTTAAAATAGAGTTTTATCAACTCCCCTATACCTAGCTTTTGCTCATCCATAAGAAAAACAAAGAAAAACTAACCTAGGGACCTATCTTAATTTCGTGGGAATCATAGTTGCATTCAGCATATGTAATAAGCCCTTTAAACCACTTGGTTCCTTCAAGTGGACGAGTGAGGTTTCACGGGGGTTTGCACAAGACATACTCACACAATCTTGAAGAAGAAAAGAAATAGAGAAAGAAAATAGGAAATTTTTTTGGGTTTACTAACAAAACACAAATATATATAGGGGGAAAACTATACACATTCCAACCAACCAACCCACTCTTATAACAAAGATATTACCTTGTATATAAAATACTCACAATCCCCATGGATGGCATCAAAGCACCAGCTTTTCGCACCACAGTACTATAAAACTTTGAATCCATCATAGTGCTTGATGTGTAAGTACATCATCATCTTAGGAGTTAGGCTTATGACAATATAAGTCAATCCCACTTGATTGACACAAACTATAATATTGAGTTATCAACTTGGAAAGCAAGCTTTCCCAGTAGCAGTATTACCTCAAAGGGTAACGCCCAGTGGTGTACATCTTAAAGAGATACTTGTCATTTCCGACTCTAATTCTATTTTTAACTATTTTTTCTTTTTATTTTTCTAAAAGGTAAAATCAAAATAACTATATACATACTTAAATGGGGGAGTAAATTATGGAAGACTAAAACCCTAAGATAATGGTGAAGAACAACTATAATGAACTATCAAGCTTAGAATTAGGGCCTAAAACGATAATTTAGGATAGAAATATATCGTGCACATCATGCTTGTATACAAGGTAATAATAAAAGTATAAGGGATCACAGTCGATCAAAATAGAACAAAACTCCCCAAAGTAGCTAATAACATAAAATCTTTTTAGTTTTTTTTTGGAAAAATTTTTCTCCTTTTTTTTTTCCTTTTTTAAAAGCCTGATGCATGACTTCTCCTCCTCAACATCTGGATCTCACAATGTCCTTATTGGGAGATAATGACTCACCACACCAACAAAACACATATGTACATAAAGCAAACCCATAATGATAAATGCATAAACATAAGAAACAAACTAGAAAAAGGAAAAAATTTTTATAGAAAATAAAAATAAAGAAAGAGAAAAGAAGGAACAAATTTACCAAGTTAGGTGTTGGGTGCACTTAAACTACAACCTCCTTAAGATGATACTACAGAAGATTGGAGCAGCCTCAGCCACTCCTCCTCATCTCAAGATCCAAGCCACCAATTCAGATGTCGTTAAAGCTGGCAGGAGGTTATCGAACACCTAAGCATGTAATGCGTATGAATTTAAGTAAAAGCACACAAATATGAATCTAAGAATGATAGTAAGTGCTCTCCTATTCTTATCGAATGCCTTGGAAAAATCAGTAGAATAATGGAATGTAGTCAACATGATTTTTCCAGGCATGTTCTCTAGGTATAGACTATACAGTTTAAGGGAGGGGGTCATACCCTCTACAGGTACATGGGGACTCAGAACACTCAACCTCATTCCCCTCAAGCACAACATGAGAATCAATGGGTGATAGATCACAACACTTTGGGGGAAGCATGGGTAGTGACAAGATTAGGGCTAGGTGAAACTGCAACCACAACATCCACACATGACCTCCCTACGAGAGTCTCATTAAGGCAATGCACCTCAATAAAAGCATCACCTGACTCAAAACATATATCTTCCTTATCAATACTAGCATTAACACCAAATTTTCCACCTACCCCAAAATCCGTCGACTGAACTGAAGGGAGAGGTGAATCACAAAAAGTCATGATCATGCAGTGTTGTCGCTACGGGTGCTAGGTAAGGATGGAGCAACAAGGCGTAAAGTAGTCAAGGGAGGGTCAAGTACTTCCTCTAGTCTGGATTCCAGAGTAAGAAAAGACGCTCCATCATCACATGAATTAGCATCAAGTTTAGAGAACTAAATCTGAGGTTGGTCTGATATAATAGGTCACACTCCCGCATATAATTAGAAAACTCAATTTTGTTACTCATTATCTCTATCATGCTAGCAAGCTAGCAAAACTATTAGTAGAAATATGATAAGGACAAGAATTACTATCATGGCTAGAACAACGGCAAATCTCACATACAAGAGGGGCATAATTAAGGGTGGAGAGGAATGGTGTATAAGAATTAGCACAACTAATCTCAAATTAATAAGTATCCTGAGCCAACCACTCAAGCAAATCCCAAGATTCATCAATATTTCTAGTGCAAAAATCCCAATGCTCCAAAACAACACGGGTCTCATAATTCATACCCTTATAGACTGTATTCAAAATTTCATACTTCTCTAGGCAATAACCACAATGACCAAGAACAACATGTAGTCTATCATAATATATCCAAAATAATTCATGCTCACATTAAGGAAAGTGGAAAATTTGTATATTTTTCAAAAAAAAATTTTCAGAATTTTTTTTTTCAAATAAAAGCCTAGTCTCGAATACTCAAGTGAGCTTTGACATTAAAAAGTGCCAACTACCCCACAATGACACCAAAAACTTGCTATGTAGATTTACCACAAGTGCACAGTGCAGTTGTAACTACTAACTGGTAAGTACAGGTCGTATCAACAAGGAGTTATATTCCCAAGTACTAAAGCTATCTCAAGTATCAATCTAGGTAAGACAAAGAGGTGATTGAAAGAGAAACTAAACTACTAAGGAAAATAAAACGCACTTTGATTACAATTAAACCTAAGATTAATCGACTAATTGAGTCAAACCATAATCTTTCCGAGTTATGCTAGGATTTAGAGATGATCGATTGCACCATGAAAGCTCATGAAAATCCTCTTTCAAGGGTGAAAGGATAGTTGATTTCTTTAACAACCTACTTTTATGGGTTAGCCCAGTTAAACTACAAGAATAACAACTCCGGACCTAGTTAGGATTTGGACTATTTTCATGTCCAAATGCTAGCTATCCTATCTACTCACACTAGACAATCAACCTCACCTTTCATAGTAAGTCAATTGCCCTGAAACATAGATGACAAATCTTTCAGATTTTTCATTGAACACTTGATGGGCATAAGATAAAACTCTAAATCCAAGCATAAACAAGGTAGGTTAAGGCTTAAACAAGACCAATTACCATCTCAACGGCTAGTCATAACCAAAGAACATAACTTTAATTACAATTAATAAACATAAAAACACAAGCAGAACAGTGAATCATCAAAATAGCAAACAAATTGAAAACAATGAATTTAAAGAGAGGAAGAGAAGAGAAGCTTAGTCTTGAAGAGCAAAATCCATAATCTTCTACATAGTAAACACTAACTGAGCCTAAGTTATTCTCCCTGCATGATAGTTTGGTGGCTAATAAAAATTGTAGAAATGGCTGAAGGGAAAGTACCCGAGGTGGTGCAAAAGAAGTCTCAAATAAAGTTGGAAATATGTTTAAATATCATGAAAACAGTAAAGCAAATGACCATGCTGCAAATCATAGGCACCTATGCACTTTTGGAGCTACTAGACTGTACAACTGTGAATTTCTGCACAGTTGTGCATGTGCAACTTCGGAAAACAAGACTGAAATATGTAGGTTTTTGCACAATTGTGCCTTAGTGTACCGTGCACTTTCTTGGGCACTTTTGTGTTGCTCTTTTTGCCCTCAAAACTTCATCAGACATCTCCTCTCCCTTAAAAATGATCCCATGGCTTTCATTTGCATCAAAACTTGTGAATTTCTCATTTTCTGGACAACACTTCCTAAAAATTAGAAAATACATTTTTAAGCACAACATGAACAAAAGGAGGCACATTTGATTATTTTTCATCATAATCCAACATAAAAAAAAATGTCAAAAAGAGTCAAGTAAGAATCTAAATGAGGTTAAAATAGAGGTTTATCAACATTGCAGTAAAGGATTGGGTAAGACTATCAAGCGCAAAACCTGTAAAAGAAGGCAAGTGGGGATACTATAGAGCAGTATGGCCATATTGAAAACAGAGTTGACAAGTAATGCTACCGGGGTTCGAACCCAAGATGCCTATCTGACATGAATTACCTACAAACAAAGGGCCAGAGTAGCCGGTACAAGTAACAAAACATAACAAGACTGATTTACTGATACACGTACCTGTAGGCACACCCAGAGAGGAGCTGGAAGACTGGAAATTTTACGATGTTGCTAAATTGTGGTGCTTATTATTCCTCCCATGGCCACCCCCTACATTTATATTATTATTCTATTGATTATTGTTTCTCTTATTACTATACCCATGATTATTTTGATGACCTTCATTAGAATGCGGAGCGGATGTACCTTGAGATGAAGAGCCCAAACCAATAGTGGTAATACCAAGCACAGGATGTGAAACTAGTGACTCATCTATCTCTTTCAAGGCCTTAAGCCATTGCTCTTGCAATAAGAAATGGGGGCACAGATCATCAAACATTCAATACACAAGAACAAGAGTAAGAGTGGTGACAAGGTCTCATATTCCCATCCATGAACCAAAAGACCGTAGTGTACTAAATTTGATGAAGGAACATGACTACTAACAACAGCAAGGCCATCAGTAATTTCTTAATTTCACGTAAATAAGCATCCATAGATTGTGAATTAGACTTCCTAATATTAGTACACATACATTTAATTCAAGTGCATAGGTTATACTTGAATGCATGAAACGTTGATTAAGTCATTCCCAAAGATAAAAGGATGTGGGACAATTACGTACATTAAAGAGAACATCAGTAGATATAGTACTGAAAATCCAAGGCCACAAGCTTTGATCAACATGGAACCACTCATAAAAGTCAGAATTAGGAAGTAACTCATCTGATGCCGAAGTAATAACAACTGCTAGTGGCGGGAAAGAACCATCAGCAAAGTAACGAGACCCATAAGAACCAACCACCGTAGTGAATTGCATACGCAATGTTAAGAATTCCTCCGCAGAAGCCATGTGAGCCGTGACCAAATTTATGATGTTAGGGGCGACTAGAGCTACATTAAAGAAAGATGTGGTTCAAAACTGAGAGAAGAAGGATGACAAACCCGACCTGGAAGTAGACCTAAAGGTTGGTATAGTACTGGAAGACTTAACTTCTAACTAAGAGTAACCCAAAGGAGGTCTGAACAACAACGATGTAGGTAGCATAAGAAGAGCATTAGCAACAACCGGAAATTATTATTGAAGTAAAGCAAATCATTCAGCTGAGTATGACCCAATGTAGGAACAATGTCCCGCACAGGCATGGAGGCAGCAGCATTGTTCGGAGTAGCCATGAAAGAGGAAAGCAAAGGTGTTGACATTTGCATGGTAACCAATGCTCCGAGAGGCATGGCCATAATACTAGAAGTAATAGTTCAGGGTACCGTAGAGACAGTTTCATCCATGAAAACAGAAGAAGTAGTTGATGTATGCTGTGGAGTTGAAAGTTTAAATATGGGGGGATGAAATCCCAAAGCAATAATGTGGAATCTTAGCCATGGAACACGAAATGTAGGTCTAAGGTTTCAGGTGAGGAAGCGGCCGTGTGAAGCTAGGGGTTGTTTTTAAGTGATCGGTATGCTCTGATGATGAGGCTCCCTATCTTAACATAGGTAGCTAGGAGTGTATTTATAATATAAATTAGGGTTATAAGAAGTCTACGCACATGGCCCATATAACAAACAAGTATATATGATGTATATACACTATTAGTCTTGTTCCTCCCTCCCCACCATTACGTAAGCCACTGTTGGAAAACAAATTTTGACAAATGCATAAAATTTTCTCGTCATTTTAGTTATCAACGTTATTGTAAATATTACTAGATACACATGTAAGGGAAGAAAAATAGTTATCTAAACCCACAAAATATTACAAAGGTTATATTTATGTTTGATGCAGTTCGCACTAGGAAAAATTGACATATGTAAACGAGCTACTTCAAAAGAAATGAACCAGAGGAACCATGTCAGTATAGTAAGCCAAACACTACAAGAATGTATAGTGCCCCTGGGTTTAGGTTTCACTACTAGAAAACATATCCGTGATAGATACTTATTTATGCATATCTCAACGGTTGACTCATATCATTGTCAACGTTTATTTTTCTAAGACTTTAGCAATGTTTTTATTGGTCGAAAAACCATTTCAACAATATGAATATATTTAATACTTTTTTTGCACATTCCTTAGACTTAATCAATAATATAAGACAAAGGGAGTACAATCTAATATATAAATATCTAACTCACAAGTATTAACTTGCACCATGCATATATAATGGGGGATAAATTCTATTCCGACCCCCAAAGTTTGGCGTTAATAATTTTCGAGGCCTATAACATTAGAAATGATTTCCTGGTCCATCTAGCTTTGGTGCAAATAATTTCTGGAACCAAACTTGCTAAAACTAGTTTTTTAAATTGCAAAAAGACATCAAGGTGTTTAAATTTTCATTTTAACCTCAATCCTTAAAAATTTACTTTCGAAAATCAAAAATTTGTGCATGTGTAATTTTTCTTATAAGTGCTACTCAAGGCCTTCTTTCAATTGATATCAGAGCCACGTGACCAAAAATAATTCAAATAACTAAGCTAATTAGTAATTAATTAAGCTAATTAACTATGATTAATGCTTGAATCCTCACTTGCTTGCCCGGGACCAAATTATTCACACATTGTTCATTCACCAGAAAGCATTACTCCTGTAGCACCTCAATTAAACTAGATAACTGATATAGTTTTAGAATTAAAAGTAGAATTAGCTAAAATTAAGATTGAAATCAAGGAGCTTAAGAAGTAAATATCTGTAATCCACCTTTCTCCAGTTAACAAAGATAGACATAGCAGAAAATCTACTTCCAATATTAGTATTCCATTTCAGTATAAATATCCTTTCCAAACCCAAAAAACAAGAATCCATCCTTTATGCATGATATAAAAATCTAAAAAGAAGTAGGAGAAAAATCAAGTGAAAAATCAATTGAAAAAGCAGAGAAGGAAGAAGATGATCGAGCATAAACAGTATACTCTTGAAGAGCTATAGAATATGTTTAAAAAAAACAAAATCTAGAAGAACTAAAGAAGATTATGGGCGCAATTAGTGACAAACATGACATGTTATCCGATGATAATGAAGAGACTAATAACGTCCCGTTAGAAGAAGAAATATATCAGCATATGAACCTTTTTAACTAGAAGATCTGAATATGTTACATTTAGAAGAAGTCAAAAGAAAACTGGATGAAAAATATGATAAAATGATTGTTGAAGATGAGATTAATTTAATTGGAGAAGAACTCAATTTAGGTGAGATAGAGACCAATCTGGTAACAATTTTGTTTCTAGACCTAAAGAATTTGATGAACCTTCTAGAAGAAATACTCATTTTATAAGACCTAGGTACATTCCAGTAAGATGTACAACTAATTTTTCCTTCAGATTCATCCCAAAGAAGAATACAACTTTTGATGAAGTTGGCCTTGCCTGAATTAGTCAAACGGGATACATCTTAAACATAGATGGAGCTCGTAATAGAGAATAAATATTTGAATATTGGAAAAGAACCATGAATAGTGTCTTAAATCTAAATACTAACTAGACTGCTACAAATTTTCTAAACTACATTGAACATAGTTTCTCTGGCACTGTAGCTGACTGGTATAATTCATTAAATGAAGATGGTAAAAACATATTAAGAATGATGTAAACACCAGCTAAAATGTTTAAGAATTTATGTAAGAAATTGAAACTAAGTTTATCGAAGCTAAACTTGATTCAGGAGAAAAACTAAGAGAATGGTAGAGAAAGATTAATAACATAGAATTTTGGGATATAAGATATCTGGAAAATTATATTGCTGAATTTAGTTAATATTATTAGAAAATTGTGCGTCGTGAAACTAATCTTGGTATGTTCTACAAAAAATTACCGTATCCGATGAATTCCATAGTTAATGAAAAATGCATTGCATGTCTTAAACGAACAGATATCATTGATACCCTTGGTTCAAGAATCTCTTATTTAACAAAATGGGTCAATGATCAATGCTTTGATTTCCAAAAGCAAAAGAAAATTGAGAAGCAATTCCTAACTTGCTGGGATTCTCCTAACCAATGGGAAAAAGGATGTGAAAGGAGAAGAAAAAGAAAACTTTATAAGAAAAAGGGTTTTAATAAGCAAAGGGGAGAGAAGTATAGAAGAAAATACTATAACAAACCAAGTCCTCAAAAACGAAGATTTTTAAGGAAAGCAGCTTATTGTCCTATAAGGAAAAACAACTGTAAATGCTGGATATGGGAAAAAGTAGGACATTATGCTAGTGAATGCAAAAATAGGTAGAATAACAAACTCATTGAAACCGCGGGAAGCCTAGATTATGTTGAGCTTAGTGAAGATGAGGCACTAGACCTAGCCTTAAATAACAAAGGGATTGTTGAAATTATCTTGGACAATGAATATGAAGAAAGTGATTATGAAGAAATAAGTCATATGATGAAAAGTAGCTCGATTAGTCTTGGTGATTTTCAAGGAGAAGAGTTTGTTGTAGATAATGATAATAAGAAAGTCAAAGGAGATTGGGTCCTTCCCATAATCCAAAAGGACATGATCTATAAAAAATCCATATTTCAATTAAAGAGCAAGTATGCTTGCAAGATGATGGAAGGAGATCTTGAAATCAAAGATTGTGAGTATGATGTGGGGGATGCTAATCTCATCAACTGTGAAAACATTCTTAAGTATAACAAAGATATCGGTATATCTACGTTGAAAGTGTCCAAGTTCAAATTACTCAATTACAATATTATGGCAAAAATATTGATCTTTGTACTTTGCTCTGTGATATCAGACATACCAAATTTAATGATCAAATTATCACAGGGATTATGGATTGGTACAATTCAATTGTCGATTAGGATACTATGTGAGTCTGAAAGATAAATTTGCTAAAAATTTCCTATCCCTTAAAATAAAAATAGTTGGGATCGATATGAAAAGATAAGGATATTCATTAAGTATATTTTGGAAAATTGTCTACAAATTAGATAATACTATAGATCCAAATACTAAGGTCATAATGATAGAGGTCGAAAAATTTAAAAGTCCTACCTCTATGCAAAAGATTCACATGATTAAATCTAATTCACAAGAGATAAAAATTGATCGTTCATGGATATTTAGCTTTGCAAACCCTACTAAAATCAATAAGAAAAATGTGATAAAAATTGATGAGAATGGTAAAACTACCATTAAACCCCAATTATTAAGAAGTATGAATGCAAGATCGGAATGGGGAGAGGGATCTTCATCAGCTAAGGAAGAGCTTTTATGAAGACGATACAATTAGGATGACTAGTGAAATAAGTAGAATGAGTTTTGAATATGCAAGGTCCAGTGTAGATTGAAGTATGAGTCTAGAAAGAAAGGTCATTATTAGGTTTCAAACCGTAAGTGCACAGCGTAGCTGTAGCTAGTAACCGGCAAGTACGGGTCAAATTCACAAGGAGCTTACTTTCAACTACTAGAACTAATTACTTTCCTCAAGCTAGGCTAATGAATGTTCAGGGTTTAAGAAATAACTAACGACAAGAATAATAACTAAGAGTTCAAATAAGATAATAAGAATGGTAAACACCCAGATTGGAATTAACAACACGAATATGATAGTGAATTAGTTACTAACCCCGTCAAACAAATCCGAGTATGCATCGTGAGTGGAATGATTGTCAATTAAGTCTATCTCCTCCCTCTCTCAATGATTAAAGACTAATCCTAGAACCAAAATTGCATATTCTCATGGGATTAAAGGTTAGAGGATTACAAGGTCTACAATCTTGAATCCCAATTAGAACCTTAATTATTTTCGTATTAAAATTCTAATTGTCTACTAAATCACGCTAGGTGAAGGTTTCGTTTTTCAACGCTCCCCCAAACCTCAATAATAGATGAAATGTCTCTCGAGCATTTCATCGAACACGTGGTGCGCAAAGAAAACATTAACACAAACAAGGGGGAAGTAAGGGGTGGGCCAATTGTTGATTCAACTGCATATACTCGGCATTGATCCCAACCTAAGTTAGGAGATTAGCCATGCATCATCATCGAAACAACCAAATCACTTGAAGGAAAGAGAAACATGAATCGTATAGAAACCAAGAACAACAATAAAAAGTAGAGAGAGAGAATCAAGCAACTCACTTCAATTAATCGTCAAGCAAATATAGATCAATCTTCCAAGTAGCAAATTCAATACAAAGATGAAAGCCAAAAACGTTGATGAAAACCCAAAAATCACCTAAGAGAAAGTCTGTGAAGAGAAAAACTGAATGATCTCTAAAACTGCCTGAAGGAAATATTAACTCATGCAGGCGAAAGTAGGCGGCACGGTCGTACCTAGAGGGACAGTAGGACCGTGCCAGAAAACTGGCATAACCAGCCAGCGATCAACACGTGGCACAGATGTGCCACGTGGCATGGAGTGATCGTGCCACATCACTGGCCGTGCTGCGTGTTGATCTGACGTGGCACGATCAGTGATTCCCGGAATGGGGCTTCCGTCCAACGCCGAGCGACTTCTTCCGTGACCTTAAACTCCCCTCTTTGGCACTCCTTTCTGCTAATTATCATCAATCCTTTCGTTTCTTCAACAGAACTCCTGAAAATACGAAAAGATGTTAGATGAGCGAAATATACACTAAAGGAGGCTATTATGACCCTTTCTCAACAAGATCGAACATGAAAACAGAGGAAAAAGGGATCAAATCGAGGCTAAAATAAGGTCCAAATATAGGTTTATCAACTCCCCCATGCTTATCTCTTGCTTATCCCCAAGCAAGACTCATTCATGAAACACCAAAGAGGGAGACAAACCTCTATCTACGCTCCTCCTCAGGCAAGGCGTGAACAATCGATAGACCAAGCTAAATCATGCATTTAAAGGCAGTCAAGTCAAGGTGCGAAAAAATTTCAGTAAAGCATGCACACTCCCATCCATGAGGCCCTCTACCCAAATGAAACACATCAAATACCCTAATATTGAAGCACATAGCAAGACAAGACATTCCTTAATAAATGGTGAGTAAGTGAGACACATAGAACCTCACTTTAGGACAAAGTGGAGTACTCCCCTCAATGTTGTTTAGAATACGTAGCAAGGGTGCACTCAATACTCTATCCAATCAAGCAAACTACCATAAACTTGGTAGAGTTCTCGATTTTCCACCACTTGATGCAAAATGCAATATGCCAATCACAAGGACTTGTAAAAAGGATGTAATAGGGCCAAAGGTAAAGGGCAAGAAGTGGAGTAAGTTTGGGAAGAGTGGAGCTAATAATTAAAAAACTAGGGAGCAAAAAACACTTCCGCAACTAATGCCAAAACAACAACTTCACACCACAATTGGAAATCGCGCAACAAACCCCACAAAAACCTCAAGGGAGGAATTAAACAATCTTATTGCCTTACCCTCATGCCAATCACTTTATTTGCAACTTTTCTACTTCTTTCTTTTCTTTTCTTTTTTTTCTTTTTTTTTTCTTTTCCTTGAAATGAAAGAGGACATGTGAATGGCATGGAAAATACAAATTCAAATCATGAATCCTCCCAAACAAGCCACCAATAAAGTACACAAGGTGGACTAACATCCAAAACAAACCCAACTCAAATAGAAGTGTTTCTCCACTAGATCTTGACAAGGATATAGAGAATATGGATAGGCCAGGTGTGTAGTGCCTAGGGTGCAACAACAAAGACAAGGAAAAAGGCATAAAGGGCTAACAAAGGGGGTAGTACACATCAATGGGTGGCTTTTTGGCTCATGTGGCTAAATAGAACAAAAATTGCATCAATCATATTAACACATGCACCTGCTAAATGCGATTTCAAAGAGAACAAGACCAAGTTCTAGAGATGTAATTATGGATGAGTCGCACATGAAAGGAAGTATAAGACTATATGCAATGAATAGTCAATAGGCTCAAGATCTCATAGGTAAATCTACCACAGTTAAGCAACTTACTCCAATGATATGTCCCACTTACTAAGGTTAATTAAGCCAAGCCACATGAATCTCAAGGGCAATATGATACACAACATAGGGCAAGGGGACTACAGGTGGCAATGTCAAACACATTTTCACAAAAAATTCACACCATAACAAGCCACACTTCAACACATAGATCAACCTGATCAATCAATCATCATCCCTTGTATTCTCTTCATAAGAGGGGTCTTCGCAACTTTTATTCAAAAATTTTTCCAAAAGAAATAAATCTAACTAGGAAAGAAATAAAAGATATAAAGAATAATGATGAGGCAAGTAAGAAGTAGCACCTGAAAAACTCAGGAATACCCAACTTGATTAATTCTCCTTTTGAGGTGCAAAATCTAATATGCTCTAAACTACACGCTCTATTAAAGAAAGAATGCAAAGACAACCTAGTAAAACTACATGATATCCTATCTATATGATGTAAATGTAAGTGATGTCATTCAACCCGCACCCTAAAATCCACAATTCCACCCAAAGAGTTAAAAGCTCAACCCCCTCCTGCTTGAGATTTTCATTGTCAATGAAAATGACAAATAAAAAGACCAAGGGAAAGGGAGAACCAATAGTGCCCAAGGGAAGAGAGAAGGGCGGGGGAAGAATGACACACTTTTTTTTTTTTCAAAAGCAATGAAATAATTGGCTTACCTCCCAAGAAGCGCTTGTTTAATGTCTTTAGCTTGACCCTTACCTCCAAATGGTAAATAATAATGGTACGGGAGGTGGATTAGGGGAGGTGTGGAAATGTGGAGTAGAATCCACTACCTTCCCAGTACAAGCAGAAGTGATCCCAAGACTGGTTGGGATTGGCGGAGGAGGATCAGATAGAACTGCAAGCCTCACACAGTGTGCCTCATCTCCATCAAACACCTTAAGGATTGAAATAGCTGCAGGAGGGACATGATGCATAGGAGCCACGGGAGATGGAGGGTTGGCAAGCACTGAAGATGGTGTGGATGGAGGGAAGCAGAAATCCACCCTTTCCCTACACAACTGAAAGGATAAGGTGCTAGCCTGCACGTTGATCACTACCCCAGCAGTAGCTAGGAACGGTCTCCCCAGAATGAGAGGGGCCTAGAAGTTCCCATCCATATCCATGATGATGAAATCGCATGGGATGACGAAACAACCCACCTGAACTAGAACATCCTCCAAAATGCCTATAGGTTGCCTGGTAGAGTAATTTGCTAGCTGAATGGTCAAATTGGAGGTTGCAGGTTTTGCAACTGAAGCCTTCTATAAAGGGGGAGGGGCATCAGACTCATGCTAGCTCCCAGTTCACAAAGAGCTCCTTTAATCTGCAATTCCCCTATAGCACAGAGGATGGAAAAACTGCCTGGGTCCTACAGTTTAGAAGGTAACTGACTCTGTAGAATCGAGCTGCACACCTCTGCAATGGGGACCACTGAAGCTTCCACATGTTCCCCCTTCCTAGAAAGAAGCTCCCTCCACTACAAAAAAAGGTCATACTTTCACTCTTATTTAACCACGCTTGATTAAGTATAGCAGAAAAATAAGTGAAAATGAGCGCCCAGTTTTTTCCCCACACAAAATAAGTGAGGAAAAATATAACCACCCTTATAAGAGTGGTCGTAAGTAATTAAGGTTTGTCTACACATATTAAGCATCGGGACTTGTATCTTGTAAATAAGGCACACTTAGTGCGGATATTAAGTGTGGTAGCATAAAACTTTATTTTTCCAAATTTAATTTTAACTTTCCGCCTAGGCCATGGATTTTAAAAAAAAGGAAAAAGCAAACAGATTCAGTATACGAGAATCGAGTCTTGGACGATTGCCCTGCTCTTCGTTCTCCTCGGTGCACGCACGAGTAATTCTCTAAGAAACCTTGCTGCCAAGTTATGCGCCCTTCATTCTCAGCACCGTCGGTGGTCATGTTTGGCGGTGACAATTCCGGCGCCCTCCAGGCTTGCTCCTGTCGCTGCTTCTAGGTCTGACGGTGCATTCAGTGCTCGTTCTCGGGCTTGGTGACAACTCCAGGCAATTCGCGCTCGCCGGCTGCCCGTCTGTCACTCTACCAGTGGTGATCACCTCTTTCTTACTGTGCAATTCATTATCTTATTGTTGATAATATGAATTCAATATTTGGAGTCACTAATTGTTGGTATAATAACCCTATTTCTACCTTCTTGTTGTTATGTTAATATCAGGTCTTCTTGTTAGTAATATGAATTATGTGTTTGTGTTGATTTGTGGACTGTCTGATTTGTGAACAAGATTCGTCAATTTGATCAGTGTTTTAATATGAATTCAGTAAGAGTTGGGATCTGTTAATTTGATCAGTGTTTGTGCCTGATTCGTGGAGTCACTAACTGTTGGAAGTGGGCAGTGAATGTTACCCTTGTTGCCATTGATCTGTGTTTGTTTTCTTAAATCTTGATTAAACTAATGATTAGGGGTGGGATTAGAGGAGATTTTGGGTGCAAATTATTTGGTTAAGGATGGAATTTCGATAATGGTGGTGATTTGGGAAGCAAGAGAAATTGTGAACTAAAAAAAGACAAAGGGCTTCGGTTTTTGTTTGCTCAATAGAACAAAGGGTGTGTGGTTTTGTGGAGGGGATTGAATTTGAATTCTAAGGGCCTATTTCTCTTGGCAGTTAGCTCGTTCTCGTTGGAGTGAAAATTATCTTCTTATTCATTAAAAAATAATATTAGGAACACAATATTCTTGGATAAAAATTCATTTTTAGTAAGGTTTATTTTCAATCCTAATTCACTGGATTTGTATGGTAATTTGGTTCAACTGCAACAAGAATTTTAATAGAAACTTTAAACACTGTGTTTATAGGCTTAAATTCTCTGACATTCTGCTGTTATTTCCTTATCTGTGTGCATATTAAGGTTAAGTCCCCATTTTATAAAGCTTCTTTGAACTTGATGCATTAAGTTTTTCTGACAGTGCTTTGTGAAGAATTCACCTTTTCTATCACATAGAAAACTTGGCTGCGTCCACTAATGGCTCACGAGAATCCCCTAGGTAGGAGACTATCATGGCTAATATATTAGCAAATGGGGAAAAGGATGATCTGCTACTCCTTTCAGAAGAGACACTTCATAAAACTACTTCTAAAGAGCTCATTATTTTATCTTGCCCCTTTCTTGCTCCTAAACTTCAGCTAGTTGATGCGAAGATAAAGGCTTACCCTATCATCCCTCTTTCTAACTTGGAATCCCTCAATGCTGAAATTCCCTTCTAAAGGTCAAACTTCAGGAATCTAGGAGGCCTTTAAGAAAGTGCAGTTTGAGAATAAGGATTTAAATGGGAAACTAGAGAGGGAGCAAGAGGTTCCTTACTTCTATAGGGAGGACTTGACCAAACCTCTGGCTAGCTAATTGCTCAACTTCTTGAGACAAGCTGAAGCTGAAGCTAGTGCTAAAGTCTAACAGGAGAATTGATTGATCAGTCTCTTGCAACACAAGTTTATATTCATAATTTCTACTCATTCTATGAAGTTTTTAATTTTGAGTATTGTGTGGTTTATTTAGATGAACCTCTTGATTTCGATCAAGTCTTGATCCACTCTTATGGATTTTACTATGAATTCTCAAGTTCAATTTATTATCTTGTCTTTAAAAATATTCCTCGTGATAAGTCTTGATTCACTTTCAGTAGAATATATTGGCTCATCTTAAGAAAGTATTCCACTTTTTCACGCACTTACCTTCTTCACACTTACATTAATTGATATAGTATTAGGGAATGCAAAATTGCTTTATTAATTTTGCTATAATTTGAAGCATTAGCCTAGGGATAAGCAAAATTCTAAAGTTGGGAATGTTTCAATTCATGGCCTCCCATCTCGATATCCTTATACCTTCAGAATAACTGTACCGGCTTCTATATGTGTCAGGTTTGTTATCCTATATATCTTCTTGGTGGTTTTTGCTAGGTCATATCTTTAGTTTTCTTAATGGATATTGACGCCTACCTACTTTTCATGTCATTTCTTTACAGTTGATGAACATAAACGTATGTCTTTCGTGGTGGAGTTTTGATACTTCTTTTTACGCTTTTTATCCTCACCATTTTTCTCATTGAAACCATGATATGCATTATAGTGTATCTCCATGTTGTAGATAGAAAGCTTTTCTCTCAAAGAGTATAGAGGTGATCTTTCCATGATTATGTTGTAATCAGAAGGCATATCAACGATTATGTAGTTTACTAGTTTCTACTGGGTCTTTCCTTTTGGATCCCCACCTTGTTAAATAATTCCATCATCCCTTTAGTATATACAACATGTTCTGTAAGCTCTATGATTGAGTGTGATGCCGAAGCCATATCCTTATCCTTTTGGCCAAGCTTGAGAAAGCAATTATAAAATATGAAATATATAGAACTTCTAGTATGTAAGAGTGTCATCCTAATTTTGTAGTTGGCTACAGTCAACTTGTTACCATGGGATCATTGTATAACTTTGCTATAGGCATGGCACCTTCAAATAATGCCTGAATTAGAGCATCCACAGTTACCTGCTTCACCCCTGGATTCATATGATCTAGAGCTCTAAGGTGCCCCTTTAGAGTCTACCTTGACAATCCTGCTAGGGATGATCCCACAGAATTAGTTGTATGATGCCCTCGACGGGGGTGCATTATAAGCCCCCTTATTTTGAGCTCCTTTCATCTCAATGCTTCCTCTTCTTTTGAAGGGCTAACCTTGAGGCACTTGTCTAGCTTCCCCTATTAGCCAAATCATAGAGCATTCTATCGAGATCCCAATGGTATTCTATGTCAAGCTTATAATCCTTGTAGAAGGCACACCATTTGCGTTCGTCCTTCTTCTTAGGCTTCTGCATGAGTGGCCTAGGCCTATAATCCTCAATGTGTTAAAAGAGAGATTCTACATTAAATTCCTTTATTTCTTTTCATTTTGACTCTGCTTAACATCTTTTGGTGCCTTCTAAACACCTCGATTGGCGTTCTAATCCTTCTTATGATAGCCTCCAGCAATATATACCTTTTTGCTATTTTAGGGCCTTACTTAGAGTGGTGAGTCGTTCTATGATGAATTTTCTCACTAAGTCTGTAGCCTAACCTTATTGTGAAGGATACTAAGGCTATTATTTGGCTTAAAATCCTCTACGAACAGCATCATGATTGAATCTTTCTACATACTTATCTAGGGATTCTTGGTCTCTTTAGGCTAGTTTCATTAGTTCTATAGTTGACTTTGGGGAGCTTCTGTTTCTAATAAAGTGACTTCTGAAACTAGGGGAAATATCATCTTTAGATTGAATTAATCTTAGAGGTAACCTATTAAACCAGTCTTGGGTTGCTAACTTTAGTGTAGTAGGAAAAATATTAGCACAACATTACCTCTAAGTGAGATGGTTGTAGGAAACTTCCAATTAGATATGCATCAAGGTACTTTTCAAGGCTATTGTTCCCACCATATTGGCCTATGTTTGGCACTTTGATATTGACTAGGAGTTTATCCTCCTAGGTCTTTGTATCGAAGGGTGTCTTCACTTGTAGGCAACTTATCAATGGAGCACCCCCATTCAAGGTTTTCTTAGCGTTTTCTCCGAAACGTTGTTAAGATGGTACAATTTTGGAACTGCTTGAGCTCTATTGCTTTGAACTTTCTTTAAAATTATTCTTTTTAGTGAAACCTATCTTGACTAAGGCTCTTTTTGCACCGATTTTCCCTACTCAACCTTTTTGTGATTCAAGGTCTCTCTCAAGTCTTTGTTCCTCCATGACCTTGGACGTTAGTTCTCATGGTCCCTTTCCTCTGAGTCATTACGGAAAGATCTTTTACAGTTAGGTCATCTCTATCCGATCATATCTTTGACAGATAGTCTCTTAGTTGAAACCTTTCTTATCTTCTTTGACAAGCCAAGAACTTATCTAACTTCATCTTCATGGGAGCATACCTTCAACAACCTAGAATTCGATAAACTCCTCCACTATTTTAGAAGCACTATCTATTCCTATCGTGACTAGTCCTAGGAAACATATATCCTCCATGGGGACTTGTGTCCTCTTGGTTTGAGGCATCCTCTATGAGAAAGTAGTCTTCCCCAAAGGTTTGGTCATTGGGATCCTATTTTGGGATTTCTCTCTTAGGGATGGTGATGCCTTTTCCCTTATGACGTTCTGAGGTGGTGTCCTGCTAAACTCTAGATCCCCACAAATGATGCTAAATATTTTAGGATAGTTTAGATCTTCTGTGATTTTTTTTAGGAACATCAAGAAACTTGTGCCGCTGTCCTAGAGTTACCTGCAAAACAACTCACAAGGAAGGGTGGTTCCCTTCTCTAAGAGCCTTTGATGCCCAAGTTAGGAAGAATTTTAAAGAGAGTTGTAAAGACAAAGTAGCTTGTAAATGTTATGTTAACCTACCTTTGATGTTTTCTATGCTTGTTTATATAAGGTTTTAGGACAATTCACATTGAGAAGTTTTAGTAGGATTCTATACGTTTTTAGAAATAGATTATTTCCTAACCTTATTATGATCCAAAGTCCTTTGCATTTTCCTTCTAGACTTAGAGGATCTTGGCTAGATTCTTCCTCTATTATCAAGCCATGTGCACGGGAATTATTTTTCAAGGCTTTAGGGAACTTACTTTTTTATAATCTCATGTCTTAACCCAAGCTACTCAATCTTAGTGGTTTGATTTGGTCAGTTCTATTTCTTAAGCTTTTGCTAGGCTATGAGCCAATTCCTCCTTAGAATTTATTTCTAAGGTATTGTAGCATTGATTTTGAAACTGAGTTCGCCAATAATTAGGAGCAAATGGAGCAAGAAATCTTTAAAAAGTTGTACAACACCCAATGCACTAGCCGTATAACTAAATGGACCAACACAAAATAGTGGAGTAGGACTTGCTATATGTCCTAGAAATGAGTACACCCAAAATGTTCTAAATTATCGACGCTCATGGCATGCAGATGACAACAACTAATTGCCCTGGTTAGTCCTCCTCTTCTAATGAATCAAGGAAAGACAAAGCTAAATTTAAGAGAAATGTTGAGTGCTTTAAAAACCCAGCTTAGGATCATGTCTATCTCCATCTGTGAATTGGTGTGAATTACAAGGAAGGCCATGTCACAAGAAATGAAGGGCACATCTTTCAAAGATACAACAAAGATGCATCTAATAGGAAAAGAGCTTTAAGAAGAGAAATACCTATTCCAGACTTGAACTTGTCTAGAATGCTAGATGACTTGCTCAAGAAATGTGGTGTCATTCAACTGCCCAAACCAAACCGGCTAGAAGAACATGGAAGGAGATTAAAAATATTGATCTTATCATAGGGTCATCAGTGACACTCTTGAAAAGTGCATTACACTCAATAAGCGTCATGCAGTTGGCTAAGGATGGAAGGATCATTCTAAATTTGGATGAGACATAGAGGCTAATCACCTACCTACCTTGTACGAGCATCATGGGCCTTCCTATCAATAGAGATCCAGCCAATCACCTCCTCTAGGAAAACCTAAGTTAGCCCCTTTATTGAAAGGGAAGCTAATTGCAATGCGATTTGGGTGTTTAGAGCCAGTGCTATTCTTACTACTAATCCCACCACAATGCCTAAGATGCATTCTTCCCAACAAGGATTCTTTGATAAAGTGGTTGTCAAAATGACTTCATTCTAAACCTGATGATGATGATGATAAGATCAATGAAGACCATAATGTCGAGAAAGCAATTCTCCAAATAAGAGATTGTATGATCTAAAACAAAGGGAAAATTTTAACTGCAAGTATGCGATTGTCAGTCGTGGTATCTAAAGGTCGATTCCACAAGGATGGGTCAAATATTAGCCACTACAACTAAAAACTAACCCATATTAGTTGGATTAAAAGTAATAAATAAGCAAAATAGAATCATTCAACTAATTGAAATTGAATCTAACATAAACATGATTGTATTTAATGATGACTAATATGCAAACTAGCAAAACAATTTAGGAAGCAGTAAAATATTTTCAAGAAGACAAAGGGATAGAAAGAGAGAAAGGAAAGAAATTACAAATGAATTGAAAACAGAAACTGAAGATGGAATTGAATAGATTAATAAAAACTCAAACTTGAATTCAATCTAAGTATTTGAATCAAAGGTTTTGAGATAGAATTAGACTAAGCTAATTTACTCCTAAAATCTAAGCTAAAACCTAAGCTAAGATGATGACGAATTATGATGCTCAGAGCCTCCATTTATAGTGGTGATAACCATAATTTACTTTCCAAATTCTAGTAGCAGTAGATTTCTTATTCTCCACTCTTGATCAAGATTAGGAAAGTCACATTAACAAGGAAATTGCTTGGAACCCACTTGATTTCCCCCTTTCATTTGTATATGGCATTCCAAAATCTATTCTAACTAGTGTTACATGCCAAGTTAATTACTGCAATATTTCATCAAATCAAATCATTATTCTTGCAAAAACACACAAAAGCCAAATGCAACCTGAAAATAATCCTGATTATGATCAAAAGCTATGTAATTAGAAACATTTCTTTGGTCACCTTTGTTGACTGAACAGAGATTACAAGGTCCTTACCATCTTAGAAGCTTTACCCGCACACAATAGCTAGAAGCAAATTTTTTTCATCTACTGGAAGAGATACGAAAACAAGTTATTATTATCATTTACCATGCCAAGCTCTATGCTGACATGATAAAGGATGTACCACGTATGAGGGGTTCCACCCAATGTGTTACTTGCAGCACTGCAACGACTTTCAATGATGATGACTTGTTGGTGTCTAAGCCACATAATCGCTCGTTGCTTAGCACTTGTTTATCTTAAGCAAAGTATCAGGTTAGAGTCTTTTGAATGGGGAAAATCTATGGTGGGAGATCTCTATCCCTTATTGGGCCAACAGTAGCTCGACTACAGTGAAATGAAGGATGTAAGACTCAAAAAAAATCAGTCATTGTTCATCACTAGATATATATGGGGATAAATATTAGATGTATTTTAGTGGATGGTGGCTTAGCAATCAACATAATGTCCAAGCCAAGTAATGATACAAGGTTTCAACCTAGAAGGATAATAGGCACTTGTAATGAATCACTTATAGTTGACAATCTGCAACTTAACAACATCATCAGTCTTTTATATGATGCATGCTAAGACCTGCAAGTTGATGTCTTGGCATCCCTGGCTACACGAATATGGTGTGCTGGCATCACTCTTGCATCAATGTCCTAGATACTATTGAGGTAGGGAAAGAAAAGAAATAGTGATGCTAAACCATTTATCTTGGCCGACTCTCACTTCATTGACAGAAATTTTTGAGCAAGATGTTGTGCCAAAAGAAACCATGGCATTTGTTATATCTTCCATAAGTAAAGGGAGGGTAAAGAATGACAGAAATACCCATTCACCTCCAGAAGGTGGTAATAGCATTACGAAGCCGCAACAGCATCGGAAGAAGAACGTAAGCAAGCAACTCCAACCTTTCCTACCAAACAGGCAACTATTGTAGTAAGCTTCACAGTGTTGGTTTTAGGTACCTCCCTACATCTTGCCGAAGCGGATGGAGAAACCACCATTTAGTGAATGTACAATTCCCAAAAGCATAACCAATGCATACAATTGATACGGACAACTGGTTATGACTTTAGTTTGCCAACATTTTTAGGGCGCATGATTGAAGCCTATCCATATTGCCTCACCGATGCACAAATGATGATGCAAAAGAAATATGACACAATTATGATGCCTAAAATTGGTCTTGGTTATATGGCACATTCTTAGGATGGGGTATGGACAAACAATCATTTGCATAATATAGCACAATTAAGAAGGCTAATAGAAGGAGTAACCCAATAAACTTATATACTTGTAAAAAATACTTTTATGCTGTCAACAGGGAATAATAACCCACGTAATACTTTTAATATGTCCCTTTTTGTGTAGACAACCTAAAAACTCCAACACATGACACATTTAGTCTCATTATGAGTGGCTACCAACAATGTGCAATTTGATTCTTAGCCATGAACAAAATCTTTATTAATCATCTTTTAAGAAACTAATCAATATGTATAAGTTGCTAAAGTGGGATCACATCTCAAAACAATTGACAATTGGGAAAATAAGTCCCTAAGCTTACGGTGATGTTCAAACATTTTGTACTTCCAAGATTCATGTTTACAAAGGATCTTGAAAATTAGTATAGATTTTGGGATATGTGAGACCATGGTATAAGTAATATAGAATATTCAACAAAAACAGATTTCTTATTATATCTTTGTAATCACAAATTACAAAGGTTGAACTTTTATAGATTCAATTGATTCAAATGGGTACAATCTCTATGGATACAAAATCCTTTGATTCTTTCTCTTTCAAGGATGGATTTTCTAACCCCTGAATAAAGAGGGGTGGGGACCTATTTATAGGGAAGCTTCCCCCTTGAAAGTCAAGACAGGCCTTGACTTGGGTTTTGGGCTTTGACCTAGGTTTTGGACCTTTCAATCAGGCTTTACCCTAGACTACTTTGACTTTCATTTGTTTGACTTTGACTTTGACTTTGATTTAGGAGTCTCCCGGGCCTGAGCCGAGCATTGACTTGGAAATCGCCTCGAACTTATACCGGACGTTGACTTGAGAGTCATTTTTTGACGTTTGACTTGTGAGTCGATGTAGGTTCTGCCCTTTGACTTTGACTTTTACTTTGACCGCGCCATGACTTGGATGTCATTCAGGCTTTCACTTAGTAGTTGTCTTGACCCTCGGTTTAGGCTTTGACTCGAATTTTGATTGAGCCCGGACTTGGTAGTCATTTGGGCTTCATTTTGGGCCTGACTTATGAGTCTTTTGGACTTAACTTGTGAGTCTTTGGGCTTGATTAAATTAATTAAAAGGGTTGGCCCAATTAATTAATTTAATTTAAATTTGGTACGACTCGAATAAATTTTTTAGTGCCTACAAATTGCCCCCTCGAGACAAGATTACGTGCGAGACTTGTTGTGTGAATGTGACCGACGTCTCGATTTTTTTTTTTTCCGAAGCTTGAACATATGATAATTCCTTTTGTCAAAGAATTAGGGAATGTGGATTGGATTTAGAAAATCATGGAAAAGAAGACCCAAAATACGGCCCAACCATAGTTGGTCTAGCCTTGTTCTCTTCCTCTCTTCTATGCGGGCTCGACTTGGTTCTTGGTGATTCAAAAGCAGCGAGGCCCGTGCTCTACTTCCTAGCTCCTTCTTCTTTTTTCGCGTGGGCCGACCCCAGCTTTACCCTTTCCCTTTCTTTTTTTTTTTTTTTCCCGTGTGAACCTGGGCCGCCTTTGGTCCGTTTTTGCCCAGGCCGAAGCCTAGTTTATTTTACTTAAGTGATCTACCCAGGTTCATTTTCTTCTTGCGTGGGCCTGGTCTTGCTTCCCTTCTTCTTTTGTTCTGCGTGGGCTGGCCCAGTCAGCTTCACTTAAAAGTCATGTGAGGGGCACGACCCCAATCTGGCTTTTTTTTTTTTTGGGGGCTTGGGCCAGGACGTGTTATCAGCTTTGTTCTTGCCCAGAGTCCAGTCCCTCTTGCCTTTGCTGCTTCATTAAACCTGGCACGCAGGGGGCACATGACTAGCTTGGCACTGTTCCCCTTTCTTCCTCATTTGCAGCTCAGCACAGCCCAGGACGCCCTAAGTCAGCACGTTCTTCCTCTTCCTCATTCTTCAGCCAGCACGCACAGCCATCATCTTCTCGTAAACGCACCTCTGAAAAACTTGACCTTTTATGCACTATTTTCAACCCGTGTGGTCACCGAAGTCACCCATTTTCGCACCATTTTCTCGTTTCAGCTAAGCCCAAAAACTTCAAACTCCTTTTTTTTTTTTTTTGGCTGTTGCTGCTACTGGTTCAGAGTGGGTGTGCTCTTCCTTCAAAGCTCGATCTTTTCACGCCCATTTTCGGTCCTGGTGATCATCAAAGGTATCACACTTCTCCATTTTTCTTTTTCGTTTCTCTCTTCTTTTTTTTCGGGCAGAGTTACATTGCTTCCCCCCCCCCCCGCTCTTTTTTTGTAAGAATGAAAGTTATCTACTACTCTTTTTTTTTGCTGGGCAATCTAAAAGTTCGTTGCTCTTGTAAGAAAGTTCTCTGCTTAAATGAGTGGATGGACATTTCCCCCCCTTTTTTTTGACATCATTAATGTCCAATCTCAAGCTCGAACATTGATATGCCCAATCTCAGGTTTAGCATAATCCCAGGTTTGGCCATTAATGTACAAGAATAAAGCCCAAAAATGTATGTTTTTTTTTTTTTTTGGTTTGGTTGGTATGAAGAGAGAGAGTGAAGGAAAAACACACCCACTCTCTTTTTTTCATTCTGGCCCCTCTTTTCATTTTTGCTTGCTGGGAAATGCAAGCAGACAAAAGTTTGGCCAAATTTCACCAAGGTGTTCTTCTATTTACTGTTTTGCATAGAGTCTTTCCCAGAGCTTTAATAATGCTTGCTAAAAGAAATCATCCTGTTAATAGGATGAATTTGTGGTTTTTTTTTTAAGAACTTGGGTTTGGTTTGATTTGAGAAATTTGGCACATGTTGATTTTGGGTTTTCAATGAGGGATTTTTTTTTTTGGAGAAATTGGATTTGCTTGTGATGCGGTCCTTTATGGACGTTTGCAATGTTGTATTTTGGTCTTGAAAGACTTGCTAACATTTGCAACGTTGTGTCTTGAAGAGCTTGCCAATTTTTTTCACCATGAGCAATAAAAGTTATGACTTCGGCTAAAAATGAATCCATAGGAGGCCCTTTTATTAGACTGCAGAGTCTTCTCATACCTGCCTGAGCTGTTGTAACGCCGTATTCATTTATTGTTGCATTTTTTGCGTATTACGATATCATGCTCACTAGCTGAACGATCGCATTTTGTCGCTTGTGCTTATTTTTTTAATGCCGAGACCCCCTTTTCTTTTTCTCTCTTTTTTTTGCTCTTGTACTGCTGCTTGTGCAGGTTAAGAAACCATTTAAAGAACCAGTTGTGACACGGTTCGTTGCTTGGCCAAGGGTCTTGAACGGAATTGATACACACAAAAGTGGTATGAAGACTTGAAGAACCACACATGTGATACAGCTCGCCGCTTGGCCATAGGCCTTGAACGGAACTGAAACGCATGAAAGTGGTATGAAAACTTGAAGAACCACACTTACGACACAGTTCGCTGCTTAACCATGGGCCTTGAATAGAACTGATACGCACGAAAGTGGTATGAAGACTTGAAGAACCACACTTGCGATACGATTCACTGCTTGGTCATGGGCCTTGAACGGAACTGATACGCACGAAAGTGGTATGAAGACTTGAAGAACCACACTTGCGACGCGGTTCACTGCTTGGCCATGGGCTTCGAACGGAACCGATACGCACGAAAGTGGTATGAGCAGCGAGGAGCAGCTAGCGCAGCAGTCAACCAACATTTTGATTGATTTTGCTTCACCGAAAGGTGGTGTCTTTGATCTCTTCTCTTTCATGCCCCCCTTTTTTCGTGTGTGATGTGTTTGACTGTACTTGGTGATTTGCTAAAGTTGCCTACGTACTTATGGGTACTTGCAATTTCCAATAAGATCAAGTTGTTACGTAGTTCAACTAAGCATTCTTTCTTTCATTTGTTTTGCCGTTCACAATTTATACTCTTGCGGACTAGGAACAGTATAAAGTTTTTTTTTTTTTTTGGGCTTGAGTGAACAGTTTATACTCTTGCTCGGGAGTTAGCATTTTCTTGATGTGTCTGAATAGTTTAGACTCTTATTTGGGAGTCTTCTTTTTTGAATGTGTGAACAGTTTAGCCTCTTATTCGGGAGCTAATCCAGCATTTCTTCAAGGGAAGTCACTGACATCCTAGCTTGCGTTGCAACTGGAAGAAGCTTGCCCCTTAGTTCTTTCTTTTGGACTGACCCTGGCTCCATGACCAGTGAGAACTGAAAAAAGAACCACATTTGCGACACGGTTCGCTGCTTGGCCATGGGCTTCGAACAGAACCGATACGCACGAAAGTGGTATGATCAGCGAGGAGCAGCTAGCGCGGCAGTCAACCAACATTTTGATTGATTTTGCTCCACCGAAAGGTGGTGTCTTTGATCTCTTCTCTTTCATGCCCCCCTTTTTTTCGTGTGTGATGTGTTTGACTGTACTTGGTGATTTGCTGAAACTGCCTACGTACTTATGGGTACTTGTAATTTCCAATAAGATCAAGTTGTTACGTAGTTCAACTAAGCATCCTTTCTTTCATTTGTTTTGCCGTTCACAGTTTATATTATTGCGGGCTAGGAGTAGTACAAAGTTTTTTTTTTTTGGGCTTGAGTCAACAGTTTAATCTCTTGCTAAAGAGTTAGCATTTTCTTGATGTGTATGGACAGTTTAGACTCTTGTTTGGGAGTCTTTTTTTTTGAATGTGCGAACAGTTTAGCCTCTTGTTCGGGAGCTAATCCAGCATTTCTTCAAGGGAAGTCACCGACATCCTAGCTTGCCTCGTAGCTGGAAGAAGCTTGCTCCTCAGTTCTTTCTTTTGGACTGATCCTAGCCCCATAGCCAGTGAGAACTAGGACGTGTCTCTTTACTTTCAACGAGTTATCCACCTTCACATCTAAAGTGGAAATATGCTTTATGCATGAAGGAATTGAACTTTGGACTTCATTTGTTTTGTTGAGGCAGCTGAATACCAAATCTCTCTTTTGTGAGGGCGGTGTGCTTGATGACGTCTCGCCTATCTTGATTTTGACGAAAACCGAGGGTTTAGGTTGCTCACCCTTCTTCAACCTATGGAAGACAGAGGGCTTCGGGATTTTACTCTTTCCAATCCTTCTAAACACAAAAGGGCGTTGGCACGACGTTAAGGATTGCAACCTATCGAACACCGACGTTTTTTTGGTTGGTCTTAGCATTGTCACCTTCATCATTATCAACCTCCTTGGCTGCGAGATATTGCGTGAGGGCTTGTTGGTCCTTACATCGTCTCAAAATCCTCACAGGCTGGGGCGGTGCGTAGCTAAGACCAACTTTAGGCATTGCGGTGTTGCCCCCTTGACCTTGTACGACCCTTTGCGTGCTGTCAAGTTCGTAGGGCTTAGCTTTGATCTCATGGCCCAAAGATGTTGGTTGGTTGAAGTCATAGCTGGACTTCTTCATTAATTTGTGCGCATCATGATTAAACCCATTGCTGATACGCATCTTTGACAGCTCACTTTCTTCTTGGAGCGAGCCTTTGGAAGAGGCAACAAAACCAGGGAGAGAAACCTTGGTCAATTTGCTTGGGTTCGCCCCATGAACTGGAAGCACGCCCTTTTCTTTCAGAACACACCAACTTGCTTCATTGAACTTGCGTTCAACCTTGGTTGAACTTTTAGGATTTGTATATTTAAAGACTGGCGGCGCTGAATTTGCCGCGACATTTGCTTGCTTGACGGACGAGACTGAAATTGTCATCTTATTCTTTTCTTTCCGTCGTCGTTATGGCTGGATACTACCATCACCAGCCCCTTTCTTCAGGAGGGATATTCGGCTCTTCATTTGTTTCATCATCGTCAATTTCGAAACATGAGGTTGTATAGACAGCCACACTATCAAATAATTTTTTTTATGAAGCACTCTCCTGAGCCCTATAGCACTTCAGCATGATCTATTTCAGAATCTGACTCATCAGCCTCTTGCACTGTGATGTGGCCAACTTCTGCTGTTTCATCTAAATCCAAAATGATTCTTCCTTCCTTAGCCAGTCGCATGATGCACTCCTTGAGTGTAACGCACTTTTCAAGAGGGTGACTAACGATTCTATGGTAACGACAGTATTTGGGGTCGGCAGTCCTCCCAACTTCTTTTGGGCGCTTTAGCTTGGGCAATTCGATGACACCCTTCTCAAGTAAGTCATCTAGCATGCCTGGAAAATCTGAGTCAGGAAATGGATACTTCTTTTCCTGAAGTTCTTTTAGTGTGGGACGCTTGTTTGTCACAACCTTGAACGACGAGCTCTTCTTGCCCCCCTAGTTTTGGCTTTTCCATAATGCGAATTGGCTGACTTGTAGAGGTGGACATCGCTTGTTTGGTCATGCCTTTAGAAAAGTTAACATTCTTCTCGAACTCAACCTTGTCCCTCTTTGATTCAATAGAATAGAAGGAGTTGATGCGACGACTAGCTATCGTCACCTTCATATCATGCGCCTTGGTCTCCAATTCTTGAAAAGTCCTAGGTTTGCTCATTTGTAGGATGTACAGTAAGTTCCAGTGCATGCCTTGGGTGCACATTTCGACGGCGGACGCTTCAGATAGTCGGTCCTTGCACTCGAGGCTAAGTGCGCACCAGCAGTTGATGTAGTCAAGAACCGGCTCATCTATCCACTGTTTTGTGTTTGTCAGCTCAATCATGCTAAAAACGCGCTGAGCGCTGCAGAACCTATTGAGGAACTCTTGTTCCATTTATTCCTAACTATCAATGGACTTAGGTTCTAAGTTGGTATACCAGTCAAAGGCAATACCTTTTAATGTCCTAACGAACTGTTTCACCATAAGGTCGTCGTCAGTCTCAGCATTATTGCATGTCTCAATGAAGTGTGCGACATGCTGTTTTGGATTGCCTTTCCCATCGAATTGTTGGAACTTGGGGGGTTGGTAACCGTGGGGCATCCGAAGGGCATCAACCCTCTTAGTGTAAGGCTTGGTGTATAGGAGAGTTCTGCGCGAACCTTCACCCAGCTGTGCCTTAATAGCATTTGCTATCAAGTCTTGAATTTGCTCAATGGTCATTGATCCAGAGGACTTGACATGTGTAGGAGTAGCACCTTTCTTTGACTGCTTCTCGTTGTCAAAGGCTTCAACGTAGATGGATATTTTTTTCTAAGTCCTCACTTTCTGAGTCCTTTGTGGAAGATTGAGCTGGCCATTTTTCTAACTTTTTGGTCAGCATAGCAATCTTTTCTTCTTGAAGCTTAATGCGCGCTTCCTTTTCTTCGTTGTCCCTGGTGAGTTTTTCTAGGATGGCTTTCATATTAGTCATCTCCTCTTCCAGAGTGGCTGTACCTATCATCATCGCTGGCATGACAACAGTTTTGGTGGACTCAACTTCAATCTCTGACATGCGTGCCCCCTTCGGTGAGGGCGAAGAAGAGTTACTGCTGTAGTAGTCTTCAACCTCGCAAACTGGAGATTGAAGCTGGATGTTTTGAATTTCATCCATCCAAGAGGACGCCTTTTGCTGCGTCTTCAGGTCTCGGAGTTTGGGTGGGGGCAGCGCAGTTAGCCCAGGAGCGGTCGGCGCAGTAGCTTTCGCCAACTTCTGGTCTTCATTGTGTGCGCGCACTTGCTAGAAGTGACGCTCGCTCCACAGGATATGCGCAAAATGGATCCTGTGCTCTTCTTCTTCGAAGCTTGCATAGCAATGTTCTTTGTAGCCATGTCTTCATTGAAGAAGATGTTCTTCTGACTTGAAAGTCTTGATCTTTTAAGAGAAAGAGATGAGAGGTAGAGACGTCTCACCGGGTGCGCTAAATTTATAATCACAAATTACGAAGGTTGAATTTTTATAAATTCAATTGATTTGAATGGGTACAATCTCTATGGATACAAAATCCTCTAATTCTTTCTCTTTCAAGGATGGATTTTTCAACCCCTGAATAAAGAGGGGTGGGGACCTATTTATAAGGAAGCTTCCCCTTTGAAAGTCAAGGCAGGCCTTGACTTGGGTTTTGGGCTTTGACCTAGGTTTTGGGCCTTTCAATCAGGCTTTACCCTAGACTAATTTGACTTTCATTTGTTTGACTTTGACTTTGACTTTGACTTTGACTTGAAAGTCTCTCAGGCTTGAGCCGAGTATTGACTTGGAAGTCGCCTCGAACTTCGACCGAACGTTGACATGAGAGTCGTTTTTTTGACGTTTGACTTGTGAGTCGATATAAGTTTTACCCTTTGACTTTGACTTTTACTTTGACCGCGCCATGACTTGAACGTCGTTCAGGCTTTAAGTCGTGACTTGACTTGGTAGTCGTCTTGAGCCTCGGTTTGGGCTTTGATTCGAATTTTGACTAAGCCCAAACTTGATAGTCATTTGGACTTCATTTTGGACTTGACTTATGAGTCTTTTGGGCTTAACTTGTAAGCCTTTGGGTTTGATTAAATTAATTAAAAAGGTTGGTCCAATTAATTAATTTAATTTAATTTTGGTACGATACGAATAAATTTTTTAGTGCCTACAAAGTCAAAAAGATTTTTAAATACCACATAAATAAACATATGCTAAGTCTCCTTAACTTATAAAACAAATAATGATTTTTCTAAATATGATAATCAAATGCATACGTTGTGATTTGCAAATACCTAAGCATCTTAATGTCTATTTGAATATTGGAACTCAAGCTGTTGAATTTGTCAAGTGATGTTCTAGTTCAAGGGTAGACTTGGTCTAAACAATTATAGGGCTTTGTAAAACTAAAGTATTAAAAAAACAAAGGTAAGGGCAAATCCTTATGAGGCAAGGCCCCTTGCCGTCCTAATGATATTCTGCCATAGCTTTGAAATAATGTTGTTGTGTTTGTAATATGCTTCAACAACCAATTGGCCATAAGTTGGTATGCACGTTCTGTCAAATGCACACCATCCCAACTCACTCGCTTTCCAGGATTCGAGCAAAAACTCGAACTCCTTTAGAACCACATTGCTGACTAATATTAAAATTGTAATCATTATCGCCACTCCCACAGCATACCTGAAGTAACTCATCTTCCTGAAACCCTACAAGAAACAATCACATAATTTCTCATAAGACGCCAACATAAACATATGTAGAAACCAAACAAATTGGATAACGAGCTCAAGCGAATATTCACATCTAGGCCCATCAAAGTATTTCGACAGTATTCTCTTAAACACCAAACTCTTGCCATAATTTTCACTCCAATTTTAGATTATACTAGTGTTAGATCCATGCTTCGCATGGATTGTTATAATTTTCTTGTTGAACAAATCTCCATGTGATAAATCAACATATTTATAATAAATATATTATTGGGCAAAACTCTTGCTCATGTCTTCCAAAATAAATTAATATTTTGATAAATATAGTCTAGAAGTCCAATTTGTTTTTGGTTAATAACTGAAGTATACATAGTTAAACTCATAGTGTTGTTCAGTCTAATTTACGAAAAAAGTAATTTTAATTGTACTTATTTGCAATTGATTATTTAAAATATTTAACGAATCCATTTTTCATTTAATTGTGAATGTACCAATCTCATCGATTTATACTAATAACTCTTGAAATACTACTTGCATTCATTCTAATTATTCTTTAATTACTACATATTTACTAAATGACATCTCCTATGCTATTGCTATTAATCAGAGTATCATCATTAAAAAAATTAAAATATCTCTTAATTACAAAGTTTCATTAAAAATATGGATCCATACATGCATAATAAGTTAAAAGAAGAAGCCTCAATTACAAATATCCATTAGGTTCAAAAGTTTGATTTAAAAAATTCAAAATCATCAATTAATACCATCAAAATGCTAAGGAGAATCAAAGAGTTCATAGTCATTATGCACATTCTTAATTAACATTAGGATTATGACTAAAACTAAAACATTTTCTTTGGCGATCTAAAATGTTTGTAAATATATATTATGAACTATAATAAAATAGTTATTTTCAATCCTATTTCTAAAAAATGGCATTTATATATTCTTGACCCATGATTTTATCATTTTTATTTCTATGATATTAAGATTATGAATGCAAATTTGTGTCAGGTTCTAAAAAGATCTCAGTCATATAAAAAAGGGGGGAGAAACTAACCTTGTCGTCTTAATAACTTTTCCAATACCTCAACAACCATCTAGTCATTTTTTATGTATCCCCACGATAATAGTACTAAATCGATAAATTATCCAACACTCAAAACATAATAAGTGTAATAAATTCTTTTAAAAAATAATATAAGTATAAAATATAAAATAAAAATATTTTATGAAAACAACGTTCCTCCACAAATTATGAAAAGTAATTTTTGGATGTTAGCACCGACTTGGCCTATTACTCTTAGAGTATATCTTCGTAAGCTTTCTTTTTATGCAAGGAGAAAAGTTGAAATATTGAAACTAATTCATGCAAAATAGGTTAAAAGAAGAAGCCACGGTTACAAATATTAACAGTTACAAAAGTTTGATCAAAAAAATTAAAGTGTCATCAATCAATATCTTCAAAACGTTAAAAAGAATCAAAGAGCTAATAGTTATTTTACCCATCCTCGAAAACTAACATTACGACTAAAATTTAAACATTTTTTTGGGCAAACTAAATATTTGTACATATACATTAATGAAACTATAATAAAATAATTAATTGAAATCATAATTTTTTAAAATAATATTTGTTATATTCTTGACCCAAGATTTTACTAAGAACATGCCAATTCTTATTTTTTTTTAAAAAGAAAACTCAAAATACAAAATTGGACTTGTAATTTTAAGCATTTTTCAAATACAAAATTAAACCTATAAGTTGAATGCCTATATCAATTTGATCCAATTACTTTTGCTAATAAGTCTTAATTAATGCCTTAATCAATATTTTAAAAAAGCAAAAAGAAAAAATATTTATATCCAATGAGTAATTGCCAAGTGTCTAAACATTGTGTGATCACTCAATTTTAAGTATAGTTAGATAGATTAGATTAGTAGTTTGATAGAATTTACTGATCAAATGATATTAGATTCAATTATCAGAGGTGAAAAATTATATTTGCACAAAAAAAATTAAGTGATAAAAATTTACTTTAACATAACTTCACTAGGTGTTGTTTAGGGGGAAAGGGTGTTCCATAGTAAGTTCCTCCAATCAAAATGTGTTAAATAGGCACAAACCTAGAGAAGAAGCATGTTTAAGAATTGATGTCAACGCAGCATAGTAATCTCCGTAGACAATGACAATATCAGGGTGCTTCTTTTGGAGGCCTTTAATAGCACTTTGAAGTCGATCATTGTGAAACATTGCGAACTCATTCCAACTTCTTATGCAATTAAGCTCATCGTAGATTGTGGAATCATCAGTTTTAAATAAGGCTAGGCAAATTGTCATGCAGCCAACAGGAAAGTTTCCTGGTATTATAAGTCTCTTGGCACCTAGATCAATCAATTCCTACATGTATTTAAAAAAAAGGATTAACATGTATATCTGGATGTCATTGTTGAAAGTTAAAACCACTTGAGATCACGAATTAATCAATATAGAACAGAATCTTAGATATGGTCAACCTAGATGGTGAAACCACCTTGAGACTCTCAAATTAACATCCAATCCAAGTGATCCTATCCGAGATGGCCTCATTTGAACCAAACCTGACCTAAACCCTTTGCTGGCGTTGCTTATGTGTGCAAAGACAAGTTTTTCGAACTAGACAAAAATCGACCTTAAGTCTACTCTTCTTGAACAAAAACTATCACTGCCCCGAACACAACCTAATCCAAAATTAACCTGACCATTCCTAGCCGAATGATCCATTTGACAAATATTCGTAGCACTAAGAAATAAGGATTGTCTTCTGGAAGGAATTTGTGACATCCTGGAACATGGCTAGCTAAAAGAGATTTATACAATCTATAGATCACCTCTCAACAAGGTTACCTTAGGGTAAGTTTTTAATATATGTGTTATAACAAAAAGCACGCTATAAAAATTTGTTAGAATGCTATCAATATCAACATTGAAGTAGCTTTAAATATGCAACGTTGAACTCATGATCCAGGTCCATGGCTTGCAGTCCAAGGTTTCATCTACAATGGCAAATGCTAGTGCCTTGCCCTCTGGGCTGGATTGTGATAGCACTCCAAAACACATGCATCATTTTGCTTCTTTCTTTTTTTTCTCTAATTTGTTTTTTTTCATTTGTGTTCATTAAAAAACAAAATGCATGTTGTATACTGAGTTCAAGACAAGTATTTTCTTTGAAAATTCGAAATGGTGATCCTCACTTTGCAGAGGTGAGGGATTAAAATGCAAAAAGTTGGATCATGAGATAATATGAAGGGAGTAAGTCGCAACCTGTGATCCAAAAAAAGGATCAACATTGCGAATGGTCCAACTACCTAATCGCAAAGAGATTATACATTAATATATATGAGCTAGTGGAGAGTACATATAGGTAGCAATGCATACCTCGGCGACATTTGCAACGGTTTGAATGATCTCTGGTACCAAAACACGGAGATCATCCGTAGTCTTAAGTTGAGACACAGCGTAGTTATAGTCATTACCTCCAACTTCTCCCACAAGAAACAAAGCCTTCCCAAGCTTTTTCTTACGTTCTGCATATTAAAATCGAGCGATATAAATCATAAGAATCATATCAAGACTTGAATTTATTTGTTTTTTCTTTTCCAACTTTTAAATAGCAAGGCTAAAACATCACTACCTACTACGAATTTTGTATTTTTATATTTAAACGGACAAAAACAAAATCTAATGTCATAAGATTTCTCCATTTCAATACTCTACATATTAGGCCTTTGTTTCAACTATCATTCATCTCATAATTTAACGATTTGTCAAATGCTAAGAAAGTTTATACAATGATACCCTTTTGAACTTCATATGACTACCAATTTACCTTCATAGGCGTCAACTTTTTAAAAAAAAAAAAAAAAACATAAGACTTGTTGTATGGACTTTTAAATAATTTTTCATACTAGTGTTTGTCGAGGTCTGGATAATTTACATATTGTTGATCCCAATATCGAGGTATCATACCATAGAGGAGCTACATTGACCACTAAAAACCTTGGCGTTAAAAACTTTGTAGTCTAAGTGAAATAGTTTGTTGAAGTACATTGGTCAATGCCTTTGAAATGTAGCATGGAGAAGTAAAGTAGAGAATCCGAGAATGTGGTAGGTGAATGTGCTCAGAGATTATGAGTGATGTGGAAAATAAGAGACATGAGATTTTTTCATACGGCTCACCCAACTCAACTCTAGTTACACCCCCACTTGGGGCCCTTCTTCGACCTTAGGATTTAGATGGTCCACTATCTCCGGATAGATTCAGCAAGAATCCTCTGACTTCTTGCCTACAATCACAGTTTTCTTGAAGAATTTGACAAGCTCTACTACTTAATAAAAGCCTCATCACTTCTTCTCAGCCACACAGGTTACACTGTGCACTCTTTGATAGCTAACGGGCTTATAAGAGTTCACCATCCCTTGTCAGAAATAGAGTCTACATTTAGCACTCTACGAAAGCTCACTCAACAAGAGAACCCTGGCTTCTTGCCTACAATCATGGTTTTCTAAAAGAACCCTGACGATCTTAACGCCATGCCACAAAACCCCCTAGTTTATTGACAACATGTTGCAGTTCTTCCAAGCTCCTTAATAGATTTGATGAGAGCTCGCACGAGCTCTATTACAATCTTATCCAAAGTGTGCACTCACTCTTCAACATCTCAAACCTTGAGTGCAGCCACTCTAAGGTTGACATCTCACTTGTTGTCCCTTGCCTTTCCAAGCATTACAAGAGTACAAATATAATTTGTGCGACATGCAACTCTTGAATGATAGCTATGACACCCTAAAGATTAAGAATAAATAGCATCTGGTGATCCAGTCTTCATCTTCTGCCTTGGTCCTGCATTATATGCAATTAAGCTCCACATAATTGTTTGAGAAGGATGTCAGCCATTCGAATAAAAACAAGATTGTTTTTGGCTTTTGATCCTTAACTATAGGGTCCTCCTTAGGGAATCTTTTGACATTTTCCTTTTCCTCTTTTGGTTATACACATTTCAAATCACATTTGAACTCCTTCTAGATGTGAAAAAGTCCAACCAATCACTTTTTTACAACCAGTCGTTGATCTTTTCTTTCTGGAGCAAAATGTAGGGCCTTGAAAATGACAGATTGTTAGTTTTAGAAAAGTTGCAGGGTTGTCTACTACTTTTGCAAAGACGACTTCTTTTGCATTCAAATCTTTTTTCAATAATATCTTCCACTTACTAGACACTTGAAAATCTTAGGGTTTTGTTTTTTTTTTCAAATTAATCATATTCATCACTTAGCAAGACCAAATTCAAATGAATTTTCTCCACAACGTTTTTGAATATATAATTGTGAACGTCGGACACTGACGAGTTCCGTCTCTAATGATTTTAGCGTCTAACATTTTCTAAGTATAATGATTCCTAATTATGATTTCACCATGAATCTTCCATCTTTGAAGTGACTCT
>JAKOGI010001532.1:162500-220000 GCA_029747015.1 Carnegiea gigantea
CTGAAAGTAGCTTGGACAAATCTAATGGCACCTCCATATTTAAATGAGCTTGAAATAAACTTTGACCAAGTCAAATTTTGGAGGCCATTAAGCTAAGCGATTTTACTCAAATTCGTAGACCTTGCTTTTCCTAAAACAGTTAGCATATATATTGTCACAGAGATGTGCTTTTTCCTATATTTGGAGAATAGATCACATTGATTTCAATTCTAGTCCCAAAATTTAGGAACTGGGATCGGTATTTTTTAATGCATGACATTACGGAGTGCTCCTTTACAAGGAAACATTTGGTATAAAATTACCATATAACATAGTTGATGAAGGATGTGTTGTTTGCAACTTATTATAGGTACTTATTATGAACATTCTTTAGTATTGATTAGCACTAATCAACATTTATTACTACTGATAGACACTTATCGATACTAATAAACACTTCATCATATTTTCTAGTAAAAATTTCATATTACTCAACACTCATCAACTCATATTAGCTTCCATCTACACCCATAAGCAACACTTACCAACCTTCAACCATACTAATCGACAACGAAATATGGTAAGTTGAAAGTGACAGGTCCTAGATCAACGACATCTACCAATCATTGTTGAGAAAAATCAAGGAAACATGTTTTCCAACTTCCAAAATCCAAAAGCAAAAGAGGGTTAACCCAAGGAAGTTTAGCTACAAACAAGAATAGCTTGCCAATGAGTTCGTAAAACTAATGTACTTCAAAATCTTAATATGCCTGCCAAAAACGAATTGTTGGCTTAGTCTATCACAAAAGACAACCGCACAACCTTGCACTAAAACTAAGAAGAATTAGATTGTAACGAATTAGCTCCATGAAGTTAGTCCAAATGTAAATATATTTCCAATCAAAATAATGCCTACTGTATAGCCAGTAACTCGGTCGTAAAAGAACTTTCAGGTAAAACGAAAATGGATGTACAACCAACCCTATCTTGGCCAAGCTAGCACGCAATATCTTTACTAAATTACTACCGTGAAGAACTTTTTGTTTTCTAAGATCCAGCCAAATTCCCCAAAAAAAAAAAAACCGAAAAATATTGAATTTCTCGAGTCCATGTTGCGTTTAAGAGCTAAAAAGGAATTTGCTTGGTGTCACGGATCGAGTCTAGAGACTTCCAGAACGTCCGAGGCCTTTCAAAATGTTATGGAACTTTTTGGAATACGTAAGAACATTCTGAATTGTTCTAGAATATTCTAGAATACTCTAGAATCTTCTAAACTATTCTAGAATATTCCAGAGTGCCTAGGACCTTATGCAGTATTCTAGAGCCTCCTATGTTGTACTAGAATAATCTAAAATACTCTCTAGAACGCTCTACATAATTTTACACTTGTATACTATTTAGGATATTTATATAGAGTATTCTAGATGTGTAATAATAGTTGTATGATCAAATAGATCTCCAATATCCATTAAAGAGGTGGATGTGTATATATTCTCCCAATGAGACTCATTTATACACCAAGTCATTTAAAGCATTTCCAAGCATTTTCAAGTGCAGTACAAGACATTCCCTAAACTTTCTTGTGTCCACCCTCTCTTTAAGTTCTCATTGAAAGTGTGAGTGTGTGTCTGCTTACTTAACTAACTTCTCAAACCTAAGTTAAGCAACACTTAAGGCTTACTAGCAAACTAAAGAAGGGTTTCGAGTGAGCATGCTAACGTTGCATGGGTTTGAGTTTATGTGAATTATCAACCTATGACATTGGGCGGAAAAAAAAGAAAGTTTGGCTTGTTAAAAAAAAAAAAGAGTAAGTTTGGCTAGAGGTGAATTATAGACTTGGACTTTGTATGGCGCAAGGTTTTTTTTTTTTTTTTTGGGGGGGGGGGGGGGAACTCGTGTCTTTTGCCCCAAGTTTGGTACTACTATAAATTAAGGCTTAGGCCTTGCTGGGGAGATCATCACAGCAACAACATAAGAAATCTCATAGACCTTGTGAGAGTTTTGTGTGCGCCTTTTTAGGTAGTGGCAGGAGGCACCTGGTTCGTGAATACAACAATTTGGATGTTTGCTTAGGTGATGATGGAATCAATTGGAGGTGCTATTCAGTTGTATTCGAGTGCAGAGGTAATTTTTGTATTGTTCCTGAGTTGTTGTGCATCTCGAATTAGGGCACATAATTCTATATTACTCGTTGTACTGTTTGCTATTCTTAAAGTGGAATTCTTCTGTTGATTTGCTCCGTGGGTTTTTTCTCTACATTAAGGGTTTTTCACATTAAATTTCGCATCTTATTTAATTATTTCTTATATTTAATTCTACATACTATTGGCTTGTGGGTATTATATAATTACTTGGTTGCAAGTAATTATTTTTATGGGTAGTCTTGGACCCAACAAGTGGTGTCAGAGCTTGGGGTGGCATAACTAGTTGTTAAAACTATGGAGAGTTCAATTAGTAACACGATGATTAAATTAGTTGCGAGTACTTATTCGATTTGGAAGCCAATGATAGAGGTCTTACTTTATTGTAAGGACTTGTATGACCTCATAGAGTTGAAAGGTAACAAACCTAAAAAGACGGGGGCTAAAGAGTGGAAAAAGTTAAATAGGAAGGATGTTGGCATGTTTAGACAATGGGTTAGAATGTTTGGACCAAAGAAAGACTGCCCAAAATGAAGATTTCTTGATTAAGAGACTTGTCAACTTAAAACTGAAAGGGGGATGTACCGTTGCTAAGCACTTAAGTGATTTTCAAGATATTGTTAATTCGTGGTCTACTTTAGAACTTGCTTTGGGTGAAGAGTTGCAAGCATTATTTCTCTTAAGTTCTTTGCCAGATAGTTCAGAAATCCTAATGGTTATTATAACCAACTCGGCTTCAGGGGATAAGTTATCTTTCAGTACAGTCAAAAATTGTTTCTCCAATGAAGAACCCAATAGAAAGGAGATGTGTGCTGATAACGATCAGACTATTTTCATTGAAGGAAGAGGTTGGAATAAGAGAAGAGGACTGAAGGGAAAAAAAAAGGTATAATAGATCCCAGAGTAAGGGGAAAACTACATACTGAAAGTGTGGAAAACCAGGACATATCAAAAAGTATTGCAACTCATTAAAATCATGACAAAGGGACGACAGGAATCAGAAGAAGGCAGATGAGAAAAATACTATAGCTATTGTGTCACATGATTGTTCAGATGATGATGTTATTACTTTAGTCTGTGCAACTAAAGAATACAACCATAGTATTGATTTTGATGTTGAGTGGGTATCAATTCAGCTACTTCATATCAGTATGTTCCTAAACAAGAGTATCTCAGCTAATATAGGGCTATAAATTTATGCAGTATAGAGATGGATAACAATAGTGTTGTTGATATTATTGGGATAGCTAACATATTTATTCAAAGCAACGTTAACTTTAGAGTTGCTCTGAAGAATGTGAGACCTATTCTAGATTTACACCTGAATTTAATCTCGACGAGTGCTCTAGAAAAGGAATGTCACAAGCATCAACTTGGTAAGGGCGCTTGGAAGCTCATCAAGGGTTCTTTAGTTGTGGCTAGAGGCAAGCTTTCTTGTGTGCTTTACAAGACACCGTGAAAGTGTGTGGCGAGCAGAATAATACTGTTGAGGATGATGCTTTTACCAAATCTATAGCACAGAAAGTTGGCTCACATGAGTGACAAAGGTTTCAAGATTCTAGCCAAGGAGTCCTCATTTCTTTATCTGAAGGTAAAACTCTCAACCCTTGTGATTATTGTTTATTTGGAAAGCATTATAGAGTTTCTTCTTGCAAGCACCTAAAGCGAAAAGAAAACAAGTGAGAATTGATACATTATGATATGTGTGCCCCCATTGAGGTAGAGTCGTTGCATAGTGATAGATATTTTGTTACCTTTCTCGATGATTCTTAACGTAAGACTTAGGTGGATATGTTGAAAGCAAAAAGTTAGGTCTTTCAAAAGTTTCCACACTTTCGTGCCATGGTGGAGAGGAAGACATGCGTGTCGTTGAAGGTTCTCCAGACAGACAATGGCAGAGAGTACACCTCTAATGAATTTGAGGAGTACTATAGGAAGCATATCTTTGCCATAAGAAGACGGAACCAGTTGCACCCCAACACAATGGAGTTGCAGAAAGGATAAATAAAACCATTGTTAATAAAGTGAGATCGATACTCCAAATGTCCAACTTGCCAAAGACATTTTGGAGTGAAGCTATTCTTACGACAGTTGATGTCATCAATAAAGCTCCATAAGTTCCTTTGTAGTTTGACATTCCATAGCGCGTCTTGATTGGAAAGAATGCTTCTTACAACCATTTGAGGGTTTTGGGGTGCAGGGCCTTTATGCATGGGTTGAACGAACAGAGATCGAAACTTGATAATCAAGCCAATCCTTATGTGTTCGCGGGCTACTATGACGAGGAGTTTGGCTCTAGATTCTGGGATCCAAAGAAGAGGAAAATAGTCAGAAGCAGATACGTTGTCTTCCACAAGCATGAGATCATAGCTGATATTGATCACTCTAAGAAGACTACTCAATATCCTACTAGTGTTGCTGATGTGACACAAATATCTATCCCATCTGGAGATGCCATAGATAGGGAAGCTATGTTAGAGTCAGAACCTAGGAATGCCGTAAGGCTAGTTGTCAATAACGTTCTTGATGGCGATCTTGATCATAAGAAGAAATCTCCTGAAGTTGCTGTAAATCCTCTAGTAAGGAGGAGTTTAAGAGATCACTAGTTGTCTACCAGGTATTCCAATTCTGAATATGTTCTTCTAACTGATGAGGGGGAGCGATAGAGCTTCGAAGAGGGGTAGCCTCACAAGGACAAGTAATGTTGGGTTCAATCCATGGAGGAACAGATGACTTCTTTGAAGAAAAAAAATGAAACTTATGATTTAGTGGAACTTCCAAAAGGTAGGAAGACACTCCTAAACAAGTAGGTGATTAGGTTGAAGAAAGATAGCAATCAAATTATGGAATATAAGGCTCAATTGGTGGTAAAAGGGTGTGCTCAGAAAAAAGGTGTCGACTTCAGTGAAATCATTTCTCCTATAGTGAAAATAAGTTTCATTCAGATTGTACTTGATTGGCTGCTAGCTTGGATCTTGAACTTGAGCAACTGGATGAGAAGACTTCATTCTTACATGGAGACTTGCAAGGGGTAATCTACATGCATCAACCTAAGAGTTTTGAAGTTGAAAGGAAAGAGCACATGGTTTCCAGGTTGAAAAGGAGCCTGTATGGTTCAAAACAGGCTCTTAGACAATGGTACAAGAAAATTGACTCGTTCATAACAAGCCAAGGTGATAAGACGATAGAAGCAGATCATTGTGCGCACATTCGTCCAGAGGATAGAAGCAGATCACTATGCACACATTCGTCCATTTCCTAGTGGCAACTTCATTATCCTATTGCTTTATGTTAATAACATGTTTACTATTGGGCATGATGCTATTCTAATTAGCAAACTAAAGGAGGAGTTATCCAAATAGCTTGACATGAAGAATTTGGGTCTAACAAGGCAAATTTTGGATATAGACATTACCCCGAGATCGACATAAAAAGAAACCATGGTTATCATAGGAAAAATATGCTGAATGAGTGCTTGAAAAGTTCAACATAAAAAATGTTAAGCCGGCTAGTACTGTACTTGCTGCTCACTTTAAGTTGATTAACAGAAATTGTCCATAGTCAAAGGAGGAGACATTAAAGATGCTAAAATTCCTTATGCTTCTACAATCGGTTCACTTATGTATGTTATGGTCTATACCCAGTCAGATATTACTCATGTTGTTGGTATTATGAACAGGTTTCTTTCCAACTCAGGAAAGGTTCAGTAGGAAGGTGCTAAGTGGATCTTGAGATACTTGCAGAGAATAAGCAAACTTTGTTTGCGGTTTGGTGGGTCTGATCCAGTTCTTGAAGGTTGTACCAATTCTGACATGGCAAGTTATCTAGATGGCAAAAAGTCTATGTCAAGCTATGTCTTCGCAGTCTAAGTTGCAAATGTGTGTGGTTCTATCTACAACAGAAGCTGAGTATATAGCTGATGTTGAAACAGGGAAGGAGATGTTGTACATGAACCAGTTTCTTGAACAGTTGAGGTTGAAATAGAAAGAGTATTTTTTGTTTTGCAATTCAGAGTGTCATTGACTTGAGTAAGAACCCAATATACCACTCTTGTACGAAACAAAAAGATGTTTAGATACCATTGATTGCGTTATGTTACCGAGGAGAAGCTAATGGTGTTGAATAAGATTTACACTAATAAGAATGTTGCTGACATCTTGACCAAAATCATTTCCAGTGGCAAGTTTGACTTGTGTACTCGGTTAGTCGGGTTGAACTCAAAGTGACATGATGAGGAGTGAAAGTCTATTCGCTTGGGCTGGATGGGGAGATTTGTTGGTTTTAAATCTATCTTAATTGAAAAAAAAGGAGAATATTAAATTTGTTAAGTCCATGATGGACTTAAGAGCCAAAAAGGAAGGTTTGGCTTCTGATGATCATGATTCGCTTGTGCAAACAAAAAGGAAAGTTTGGCTTGTGAAAAAAAAGGAAAAGTTTAGCTAGCTGGGGGTGGATTACCAGCTTCAACTTTGCATAGCACAAGGTTTTTTTTTTTTGGGGGGGGGGGGGAACTTTCGCCTTTTACCTAAGCTTGGTACTACTATAAATTAAGGTTTAGGCCTTTCTTGGCAGATCATCACGACAACATCACAAAAAATCACATAAATCTTGCGAGAGTTTTGTGTGAGGTTTTTTGGTTGGTGGCAGGAGGCAATGAGTTGATGATTACAACAATTTGGGTGTTTTTCTAGGCAGTGGTGGAATCAATTGCGGGTATTGTTCAATTGTATTCGAGCCTAGAGGTAATTGTTGTATCATTCTTGAATTGATGTGGGTCTCGAAGTAGGGCAAATAATTCGATACGGTTACTCATTGTACTGTTTACTATTCTTACAGTGAAATTCTTCTATCGGTTTGCCCTGTGGTTTTTCCCTCTACACTGGAAGGTTTTTTACGTTAAATTTAGTGTCCCATTTAATTGTTTCATGTATTTAATTCTCCGTATTATTGGCTCGTGAGTATCACAAAATTACTTGGTTATAATTAATTGCTCCTACGGGTAGTGTTGGGCCAAACACCAATAATAATGAAACATCAGTAGCTTTTTAGCCATTTACAACCTCACGCCTCGAATGTGTACAAAAGGATGGGAAAGAAACCCTCATCCGTGATCAGACTTGATGAACACAACGATAATTTCTATCCCTATGTGAACAATGAAGGGACTAAAATACTGTTAGGGTCCCTTCGTAGAAAATAGTATTGTTTTCTATTTCTCCAAATACATCATTAACCCACAGGAGCTATCAATGTGGGTCTCCATCAGCCTTGTCGATTTTCGCAAATGAATGCATTCATCTCTAAACTCAAGGTGGATGCTCACCATATAGGCTTAATTAGGGGCTGACAAATGGACCAGGTCGGGTTAAGGTCGGCTGTTTGCAAAGTGAATTGGGTTGGGTCATGATCGGCCCGTCAACCACATGGGTTGGGTCGGACTTTTTGTGTAAATAAACGGATTGGGTCACCCCCATGAGCGAACTGCTTTTGTCCGATTTTAAAATGGAACAAGCTTGCACAAAAGATTATGTATAATAATTATTATTATTTATAAAATATTGGTAATAAGTTTAACTAATTGGAATATGTAAACTAGTCTGTTAAGTATGTTAAAAAAATAATGGGCCACTAAATAGGCTTTTAATGGATCGACCCTATTTGACCCGTTAATATGTCTTAATGGACCGGTCTATTATTGACCCGACTCTTTATTGACCATAATCTAAATGGGCTGATCCACTAAACTAAATGGAAACCTGACCCGTTGCCTAGTCCTAGACTTAATCTATCCATATTCTCTAAATAAATGCTCCACGGTCTCGAGCACCTCTAGCAGAGCGGGCAGAACCGAAATGTGATCCTTCAAGATGTTAAATCTTTACTCAAAGGCAAAATTACTACCAGGTGTTCTTTTAATTTTCATATTACTGAGCAGTGTTGTTTTTCAATTCGTTGGAGGGAATCCTTTTGAGCTGGCAACTACACATCCTTCCAATTTACTTAATTACCCCAATGCTATTGCTCCTTTTTTTTAGTTAGCAATGGACTCTTTCTCTCTTCTTCCACCCGCGTTCCCACCTCTCTTCTACCCCTTATATTCAGCCCCGTAGAATAAAAAACAATTTTATTATATTATATATTGGTAATAAAAATTAATCTTACATTTTCCCCAACTTTTTGATGTTCTTAAATGTCATTTTCATATTATCCAAAATGTTACTTAATTTTTTCCTCAAATTCAAAATTAACTTTGAAAATATAACAAATACTTTGTTTGAAAAGATACAGATAAAGTCATAAATAATAACTTGGAGTCATTTAACAAAATTAAAATTAATATCACATAATTAATCAATTATTGTGTGATAAAATTAAATTTAGACCATTGAAGATAAGGTTCAAATAATTTTATTTTTTTCAAAGATTTTTAATAAAAAAATTACCTTTTTCTCATATTTAATAAAAAATTAACTTTTTAAAAATTTTGTTTTAAGTAAAGTATATGAATTCTTAGATCTAAGATTTTTTCTTCATATAAATAAATTAATTTTAAGGTTTTGGTGTCCAATCATCAGCCAATTTTTTAAAAAAATATTTAGTAATTTTTCCTTTTAGTTCATTATTCCAAAATAATTATTTACTTTACTTATAGCTTGTATTACAAGTTAAAAAAATTATTTTTTATTTTCTAACTTTGCTAGGTTTATTACTTTTTAATTTCTTTTTACCTAAGTTTAATGTAGGCATCATTGTTCTTACTTTAAATGGAATCTAGCATGTTTTAAATTAGAGTAATTGCAAAATGTGAATGTTATTATCCTGTGATTTAATAATTATGTGTAATTTGTGTGGGATATTAATGTTCTATATTTTTGAATTTGAGGACAGAATCAACTATATCGTATTTGGTGTTGTAACATTAGATTAGTAGTTAAAATATAATATCCCTGCAAATAGTATTCTTGATTTTTAATACCTAATTGAAATGAAGTACAAATTATTAACCCAAGTAAATACAAGTGGCTAACCCAGGTTAGTACAGGTAGTTAACCCAGGCTAACTGCCTTAATTATGGAGATAATATAAGATGTTGACATTTGTATTATACTAATTGTAGTTTTCAGAACAAAATATTTGACGCCTAACTTCCAAGAACGCCTACTTGATCCTCCCTAGTAAGCAACAAATAATGTTGAGATAGAATACAATAATAAAAAAATATATATCTTTTCAAAAGAAATTTCGCATGAATACTCACACAATGTTCATTCCCACCATAATACCATGTATAGAATATTTATATATTTATTTTTTTTTTTAAACAAGGATAATTTTTTTATAAGTAAACATTTAGGGTTTATGGTTTATTGTTTGAAACACAACATCCCAAGTTTGGGATTCAGGTTTGATAATGTGAAGTAAGTGATAGAGGCTTCAAGATAAGTTATAACATGTCAAATTGCTCTAACTAAAGATAATTAATAATAAATTTGTAATAAAATCCTAAACCCTAGATTCTAAAGCCTAAACTGTACAATTTAAACTTACTGGTAGAAACTTTAAGTTGTCAAACCAAATTATAAAGCTAGCCTCTAAACCCAAAAAACTAAACCTCTAACTCTAAACCCTAGCTAGAAACCCTAAACTTTGATATATCAATCATACAAATACAAATTAAGAGATTATAAGCTGAAGTATATATATCTTTATAAATTTATATTAATTAAATTGTGTATTTGCGAATCCATTTGCCCCATGAAAAAAACCATAAATACTAAGCATTGACTCATCAATCATAAGTTTAAAACTTAACAGGAAACGACCCTAAATCAATTATATATATGCGCGTGCGCGCATGTGTGTAGTGAGGCTCATAATATTAATATTAATAATAATAATAATAATAATAATAATATCATGATTATCATCATCATTGTCGCTATTGTTGTCAATATTAATGATCCTAAATTGTAATTATAAGTATAAGTATAATTGTAATTTTATATATATATATACACACATACACACGCACACACACATCTATATATATGTGTGAGATAGACTTATGGATGGGGATGATAATAATAATAATAATAATAATAATAATAATAATAATATCATCTTCATCATCGTTGTTTTTGTTGTTAATATTAGTAACAACAAAAATAAACTTAGTGAATGTTGTTATAATACGAATAATAATATTAATATTAATGATATAATTAATCAAATAATAATAATATTTGTAATAGTAATAATAGTATATAAATAGAAAATAAATTATGATTGAAATTTATAATATCAATAATATTATTAAAAGCAAAATTTTAATTAATAATGTCATTATTTTTAGTAGTATTAGAAAAAAAATACTAATAATAAAAATAAAAAAATAATTATTATTATTATGATAACAACGATTCACGCAATTACTTGAAGGGCGGCTCCGTCTTTTTACACGAATGACTTTCTGCTTTGCTTACATTCTGTTAGTGCGCTGCCAGAATGTCGGACACAATGCAACACCAACCTTAACTAGAGCACGTTTGGGTAATAAAAAAATAGATGCAACACTTGTTGATAATTTTGTTGTGTTACGTCGACGAGACGTTGTCGAATATTCTCCAACAAATCTTGGCTTCCATGCCATGAGGCTAGAGGTCAGAACCGTTTCAATTAATTGGTCTTGAAGAAAGTCACACGAATGCATAGTTGAATCAGGCCGGCCCTTCTTGAATGCCATGAACTTATCGGCCACGTGCAGAAATTTGTGTGAAGACGTTGTATTCTAGATGAACGGAAGCACTTATTTCGGAATATATTATTATTATTATTATTATTATTATTATTATTATTATTATCCCCACCCATAAGTCTATCATATATATATGTGTGTATGTATATATATATATATATAGATATAATACTACAATTATAATTATACTTATAATTATAATTTAGGATCATTAATATTGACAACAATAGCGACAATGATGATGATAATCATGATATTATTATTATTATTATTATTATTATTATTATTAGCCTCATTACACACATGCGCGCACGTGCGTGCACACACACACACATATATATAATTGATTTAGGGTCGTTTTCTATTAAATTTTAAACCTATGATTGATGAATCAATGCTTAGTATTTATGGTTTTTTTCATGGGGCAAATGGATTCGCAAATACACAATTTAATTAATATAAATTTATAAAGATATATATGCTTTAGCTCATAACCTCTTAATTTGTATTCGTATGATTGATATATCAAAGTTTAGGATTTCTAGCTAGGGTTTAGAATTAGGGGTTTAGTGCTTTGGGTTTAGAGGCTAGCTTTATAATTTGATTTGACTACTTAAAGTTCCTACCAGTAGAGTTTAAATTGTACAGTTTAGGCTTTAGAATCTAGGATTTAGGATTTTATTACCAATTTATTATTAATTATCTTTAGTTAGAGTAATTTGGCATATTATAACTTATCTTAAAGCCTCTATCACTTACCTCACATTATCAAACCTGAATCCTAAACTCGGAATGTTGTGTTTCAAACAATAAACAATAAACCCTAAATGTTTCCTTATAAAAAATTTATCCATGTTTAAAATATATATATATATATATATATATATATATATATATATATATATATATATATATATATTCTATACATGGTATTATGGTGGGAATGAACATTGTGTGAGTATTCATGTGAAATTTCTTTTGAAAAGATATATATTTTTTTTATTATTATATTCTACCTCAACATCATTTGTTACTTACTAGGGAGGATCAAGTAGGCGTTCTTGGAAGTTAGGCGTCGAATATTTTGCTCTGAAAACTACAATTAGTATAATACAAATGTCAATATCTTATATTATCTCCATAATTAAGGCAGTTAACCTGGGTTAGTCACTTGTATTTACTTGGGTTAGCAATTTATACTTCATTTCAATTAGGTATTAGAAATCAAGAATACTATTTGCAGGGGTATTATATTTTAACTACTAAACTAATGTTATAACACCAAACACAATATAGTTGATTCTGTCCCCAAATTCAAAAATATAGAACATTAATATCCCACACAAATTATACACAATTATTAAATCACAGGATAATAACATTCACATTTTGCAATTACTCTAATTTAAAACATGCTAGATGCCATTTAAAGCAAGAACAATGATGCCTACATTAAACTTAGCTAAAAAGAAATTAAAAGGTAATAAACCTAACAAAGTTAGAAAATAAAAAATAATTTTTTTAACTTGTAATACAAACTATAAGTAAAATAAATAATTATTTTGGAATAATGAACTAAAAGGAAAAATTACTGGATATTTTTTTAAAAAATTAGCCGATAATTGGACACCAAAATCTTAAAATTAATTAATTTATTTATATGAAGAAAAAATCTCAGATCTAAGAATTCATATACTTTACTTAAAACAAAATAGTTAAAAAGTTAATTTTTTATTAAATATGAGAAAAAGATAATTTTTTAATTAAAAATCTTTGAAAAAAATAAAATTATTTGGACCTTACATTCAATGGTCTAAATTTAATTTTATCACACAATAATTCATTAATTATGTGATATTAATTTTAATTTTGTTAAGCGTAATTGACTCCAAGTTATTATTTATGGCTTTATCTGTATCTTTTCAAACAAAGTATTTGTTATATTTTCAAAATTAATTTTGAATTTTAGAAAAAAAATTAAATAACATTTTGGATAATATGAAAATGACATTTAAGAACATCAAAAAGTTGAGAAAAATGTAAGATTAATTTTTATTACTAATATATAATGTAATAAAATTGTTTTTTATTCTAAGGGGGCTGAATATATGGGGGGGGAGAAGAGAGAGGTGGGAACGTGGGAGGAAGAAGAGAGAGAGTTCGTTGCTAACTAAAACAAAAGGAGCAATAGCATTGGGGTAATTTAGTAAATTGCAAGGATGTGTAGTTGCCAGCTCAAAAGGAATCCCTGCAACCCTACCCCTACAAAGACGAGCACCTGGTAGTAAGTTTTCCTAAACGGCTACGAGCACGTCCAATGCTAGGCACGCAATCCGAAAAGTCACCGGCCTATGCGCGTTAGCGGCTCGAGGACATACAGTGTGCAGCTGGGCTCGGTGGAGCGGGTGCAAGTGTCGAGCAGCTCGGGCTCAGTTTTTTTGGGACTGATAGTGATCAAAACGACGTAGTTTTGAAGGTTGACCCAGTTGTTCTTTTTTTTTGTTTTTTGTGTCTGACCATTAAAGCAGATTTTTTTAAAGAAGAAAATATATTCTAGGCTTTTTGGGCTGGAAGTGCAAACTCTTCAACAGTGAAATTTGACTGGTACTTTTTTTTTGTAAGTTATTGTATGCTTTATAAATATGGCTTAGTTTGTCACAAATTGAACGCAAAAAACTTTGAATTTCACTCTCTCTTAAAAAAATTGTGAAAATTATTGAAATCATGTATCGAACTCTAGCAATTTTTTGCTTTCTTCATGTCCAATATGTATGTTGTTTTTACGTCCAATGTTAATCAATATATCTTTTTCTTAATTTTTAATCAAATTCTTGTAATTTTTTATTCAAACGTATGTGAATTTTTTTTAGGTCGACCTATTGCGTTGGCTTTTTTTTAAAATAAGAGCTTGTTAATTAGTTTTGTTATCAAATTATTATGTGTAAATAATTTTTCACAAATATAATAAAGTCAACTAACAAGGCAAAGTCCAAAAATTTAAAAAATAAAATATGTTTGATTGTGGGGTGCATAGGTTTTATTTTATTTGGTAGTCAAAGTGTGGAGCCTTGTATTGGAGAAATTGAGGATTGTGAATCCAAAAATTGACTCACAAACTGATGTGGCATAAGTAGGCCCCTATTAGTGAGTCAAAAAACCGACTCACCATCGAAGATGCTCTAAGAAGGATCTATCATATTTTGAGTGGATGGCAACGAAGGCCTTTTATACCCTGTTCGGCAAAATTAGCGGTTCAAGTAGCGAATAGCGGTTTAGGTAGCAGATAGCTGTTCAGGTAGCAGATAATGTTTCTAATTTAGCTATTAACGGATAGCTGTTTAGAAGAGCAGTTGAATAAAATGTGTTCGGTAAATTTAGATGTTGGATTAGCTGATTAATGTAAGTTGACATAAAAAGATATACATAATTTCTAAAGATAAAATTTCCAAAGGGTAATTTTTGGTAAAAAAATATGAAACGCTACTTTTAAATGTAAAACGCTAAGGCCATGTTTGGTGAGGCAAACTGGAATGGAATGGAATCAGGACTTGAATCCTGGGGGGTTGGGTATGGAACTTGAATCCTGAACCCAATTGTTTGGTGAAAACTGGAATGGAATCAGATCCCACTGCTTGCTATTTGGTGTGCAGTTTTGGAATGGAATCAACTCTGTTTTTATTTTGAAAATATTATATGCAAGTATGAATATTTATAATAATAATAATATTTACTATAATAACAATAATAATTACTATAATAATAATTACAATAATACTAATAATTATTATATAATAATTAGTATAATCATAATTATAATTGTAATTATAATTATAATTACCATAATAATAATAATAATTATATTATTATTATTATTATAGTAATAATAATAATTATTATTATAATTATTATAGTATAATAATAATTTTTTTATTACAATTATAATTATATAATAATAATCATAATTATTATATCATAATAATAATAATTATTATTATTATTATAGTAATAATAATAATTATTATTATAGTAATAATAATTATTATTATTATAATTACAGTATAATAATAATAATTATTTTTTATTATAATTATAATTATGTAATAATAATCATAATTATTATATAATAATAACAATAATAGTAATAATAATAATAATTATAATTATATTATAATAATAATAGTAATAATAATTATTATTATTATAATTATAGTATAATAATAATTATTTTTTATAATTATAATTATATAATAATAATCATAATTATTATATTATAATAATAATAATAATAATTATTATTATAATTATTATAATAATAATAATTATTATTATAGTAATAATAATAATTATTATAATTATAATATAATAATAATAATTATTTTTATTATAATCATAATTATATAATAATAATCATAATTATTATATTATTATAATAATAATACTACTACTAATAATAATAATTATAATAATAATAATAATTACTATATTATAATAATAATAATAATTATATTATTATAATAATAATAATAATAATAATAATAATAATAATAACAACAACAACAACAACAACAATAACAAGAAGGTTGAACCCTGAGGGTTTAAAACTTGAAACCTCTCATAAATGGGGGGGTTCAAGTTCTTGAGGATTGGAGGGGAACTTGAAACCTGGGGGTATCAAGTTCCTTTCCTTTAAAACACTCACCAAACAATAAGGAAAGGAACTTGAACCCTCATGTTTCAAGTTCCATTCCAGTTTTCCTCACCAAATAGGGCCTAATACTATTAACTTTTCAAAAACGCTCCTTAAAACGCTAAATGCTTCTTGAAATACTAGTCAAAACACTACGTTACCGAATACTAAAAATTACGTGATGAGTATATTGACTTAGTCAAAACGCCAAACGCTACCCAAAATGCTGTTGCCGACTATACCCTTAATCTACACTGTATTCCATACCATAAGGGTAGAATCTGTTGATGGATATATAGTTGAACACATGTCTAACGCAATTAAGTACTGTGGACTAGTTTAATTCTTGTGGCTAGGGTTCTGTTTATATTATTGTGATTGCTTATACTATATATATAGTGTGCCCTGACTAGTATGTGGATATCTAATTATCTACCAGGATAAGTGCTTATAATATCCTCGGACTTCGCTTCTAGTAAATCTCGGACTTATTTTCTTAACTCGTCACATAAACAAAAGTTATGAAGTAATTAAATCATGGATTCATTTGAAAAAAATAATCCTAAAAATTATCAGTTTGAAATGGAATAACAAAGAAATTGCTTATACTGTAATCACAATAATATTTCACTTGTCATCAGTGCCAAAATGGGCACTTCATGTGGACAGTATCACATAGGAAGCATGATCAACCCACTCAAATTTAACGAGTTTCAAATCAAGTTAGTTAGATTTAAGCATCCCTTGCATATCAATTATTTTCTCCGTTGGCACAATGTCACCAGATGAGTACGCTAAGATTAAATTCAAGCCAAGCCAAGCCAAATGGATGCCAAATTATAATCATATTAAGTGGGTTTTTGAGATAAACTTTGACTACAGCCAAATTTGAGAGCAAGCTAGCAGGTCTCATTCAAGTTCCCAGTCTCACTTAAGACCTCCTCGTGAAAAATAAAGTTAAAATGAATAGTGTGATAAAGACAGGCAACTTACCAAAAAAATCAATCATGAGACGACCATCAGAGCAACGACCAGTAGGACGATGAAAGAAAGTCTGACCATATGGAAGCCTGCCACTTCCATAGTGGGGATCTTCTCGTATAATATTTCCAGTATCGGCTATGGAATCCCAAATTGGTATATGGCTTCGAAACGAGGCTTCTCAGATAGTGAAAGACCATTGATCATGCCACACACCAAGGAGGGGAGAAGAGTAAGAAAACAGAGGAGAGATGAGACCTCCATTGGCTTATGTCTAAGCAGTGGGAAATCTCCGATGTTGGGAACCTTTGTCCTTTTTTTTTTAAAAAAAAAGGTGGCTGGGACTCACGGCCAAAAGAAATGGCTATAGAGACGGTACAACTGGATAGAGTATATTTACAGACAAAAGCTATGGAGGGGTGATCACCACACAATTGTCAATATTATTGGCCACCTTTTTTCACCCACCACTTGGTTGGCCCCACTTGGCAATGCAACATCTTTCCACAGTCGCATCAGATTTTTCTGCCCAAAATTAGTCACACCGTCAAAAATACCCTTTCATGAAAAAGGCGTTAGAGAGCAGTGAGACTCTTATTAACATTTCCCAAGTCCCAACTTACATTCGCAGATTCTCCTATGCCTACAGAAGTTGTTCAAGAATGTTTGGATTTGGATAAGTAGTTGGGTATTTGTGTTGTAGGAGATGCGATCCTACCATTTGGAGGATTACGCAAAGTTTGAGGAGAAAATTGAAAAGTGGGCAACAATAAGGTGACGAATCGATTGAATTATTAGCAGTGACTTCTTTTGAGTTTTTATTAGTTGGTGTGATGGGCTTTAAAGGTTTATTTTTCTTTATGCTAGCTGTGTATTTACAATTTAGTAGTTGTCTTTGTACTTACCTCATTGCACTATTTTGGATTTTACTCTATTACTAAGCGGGAAAAAAAGAAAACATTCTCAACTCATATTTTATATTTTGAAACTGTACTCTGTCACATTAGCAAAGGTTCTAATTTTTTAAAACTCGTATTTCTTTCTTTCTACAATTCATGGAACTCCAAATTAAATTTCTCAATAAAATATTTGTAATGGATGCACCTCATAACATAAAATATTTTTTTAATAGCTCAAATAATATTTTTAAGGAGAAAAAAAGAAAAAAAAATCACAAAAAGATAGATAAAGTTGGATTGAAGGGTGGAACGACAGTGCATTCCTACCCACGAGAATGGCAGTAACCATATGGCGATGAGACCCACCTGATGGAACGTGCATTCCTCGGGTGTGTGCTCTTATTATTTGGAAGAGCTGAAGGTGGAATGCGCCTACGTGGAGACTTGCAGACCGGAGAGCAAGTAGGGAAAAAAACGATGAGGGTTTTTGGGTGCTCCGTGGATAAGATGGGGGCAAGAGTGTCTCGAGTTTTTAGTCAAATAGGTGCCTGAACTTTCAGGTTTATAAACTTTAAGTGCCTAAACTTTTTCACAATTAATCTTCGAGCCTGAATTTTTTCAACACTTGATATAGGGTCCTCATTTTATTTTTTAAAAAATATATTTTTAGATAAAAAATATTATTAATATTATTTTATGACAATTTTGTTTAAATCAAAAGATATTATTAGCATTATTGACTTGGCTAATTTTTCAATAAAAAAACCATAGCCATTTTTTAGATAAAGACTTTTGAATTCAAAAAAAGGAAGTTGTACTTTTATTTTTTAAAAAATATATTTTTAGATAAAAAATATTATTAATATTATTTGATGACAATTTTTTTAAAAATCAAAAGATGTTATTAGCATCATTGACTTTGTCAATTTTTTCTATCAAAAAAAACATAGCCATTTTTTTAGAAAAAGACTTTTGAACTTAAAAAAAGGAATTTGTACTTAAAAAAAAGTTGCGATAGTCTAAAATAAAAAGAATATAGCTATACAATAATTGTTGATACCATTGAAAACCTAACTATTTTTTGTTTATTTTTTAGCTAATCATCTTCACCTTTTCCTAATTACTTAAAAAAAGAGAGGAACATAAAAGATTGCAACCATACCCCATCAAGCAGTTACAACATTGGCAATATTTTCGAACCTGTAATAACATGAAATTCACTCAAATTTTTTAATAATTTTCAACATCTTTTTCTTTTTTAAGACTATAATATATTTTGAGTTTTTTTTGACATAAAATAATTATAATAATATTTTTGATTTAAAAGTATATTTTTTATAAAAGTGAGTCACCTATGTTAAGTGTTCAAAAAGTTCAGTTACTTAGATTAACTATAGAAAAAGTTCAGGCACTTAAAGTTTACAAATTTAAAAATTTAGCCACTTATTTATAGACTTGGCAAATGGACGGGTCGGGTCTTAGTTCCATTCGAGTCACTTTTGGGTCAATTATATTCAGATCCAGCGTGGGTCCGGTTCAGGGTGAAGTTCGGGTTTGGGTCACTTTCGGTTCAACCATATTCGGGTCAGGTGAAGTTCGGACCGAGTACAGTTGTAACGCCCCCAACCTACGGAGAGTCACACTGCCAGGACTTCCTAGAAAGAAATCCTTAAGGCTCTTGACGATTAAGGGTTTGGATTAGCATTTAAATAGTCTTTCTAAAATAAAACTACCAGAGTTTCCCCTGTTTTAGCAACATTTTAGGGTCTTAACTCAGCTAAGGGTACCTATAGACTGGTAATAAGGTGTAACATATGCTGAAATGACTCAAATTCACTGCCTTAGGCCACTCGCCCGGATTACTAACGTTCAAACAACTAAAACAAGGTTAGAATGATACATATACAGGTACAGAGTCGGCTACATGCTTTCACATACAGCAATGAACTTAAAAATTTACAATGTGGTAGGCATCGGACACTTTGCAAAGCTGGCAGAGACTTCCGAGGGGTCGGCAATAAATAACTTCAAAGGATCTCTTATACCTGCTCAAATTGAACCTGGTAAAAAGGGGAATAATAAAGGGATGAGTAACCACACACTCAGTGAGAGTTCCCTTACTCCTTAAAACCCAAAACAGTTGCAGGCAATAATACTAATAATAGCCACATATCACGCATTCATACTTTACTATTATATTAGGCAATTAAAATCTTCAAGGAAAGATCACCACCCTTAAGACTTCATTCTAACTCGTTTCTAGGCCCTAAACGGCCAAGCTTACCTACTAACAAACAGTTAGGTACATGATCAAACAAGTAACAAGGATTGAGTTTGAAGCTTTCAAACATAATTTTGAAAATGCAATGACTCTTCATATATTTCAAGAATGGTTTATAATTCACACCGACTTCTTTAGAACTTATAATTCTTTCTGAAAGTACCCAAAACATCTAAACTGGTAAGAAAGACTTGGTAAGAAACATTCTTTCATCGAATGTGCACATTGAAGAGTTTGAATGTATGATGCATTACTAGATATAACTATACTTCATTTGAAACTTCATTTAAACTATACTTGGAAACTCATTCATAAAATATGTACAGGATGGGCACCTTTGAAAGCTTTCTTTCTTTTCTTAAAAAAACACTTTAGTTAGCCTCTTGAGGCTCATATTCTTTAAAAGAAACTTCTTTCAAATTGGTCCTCTAATGACCCTATAAGCTTTTCAAATCTCATTTAATATAGCCTCGTAATGGCCTTTATAAATATTTCTTTTCTGAAATACTTAAAATGGCGGAATGCCAACTTCTTTTCTTACTTATTAGAAACTTACTCATAACATAAAAACATCTTATTGTACTGGTTAGGGGAGGTTTACAGTGCCTCTAAGTGAGATCATCACTCACAACTCACGTTATTCATGGGGTATACGTACATAACTTTTGGCCAAAACCCGTCTCAGCAGATAAACTCAAACTTCGATATTGTCTTCTGTGGGGTAACAGCTCACACTAAGATAATTATATTTTGAGTCCAGTCCCCTTCTCAAGGTTTTTTTACGCGTCACACATCATAACTTATCTGGGAAACAGCTCACACCAAGATAATTCATATCTTGAGTCCAGTTCCCAGGACCAGCTCACACCAAGATAATTCATATCTTGAGTCCAGTTCCTGACATTTCTTTAGGGGGAAATAGCTCACTCCATCTTTGTGTCCAGTTTCTAGGAACAGCTCATACCAAGATAATTCATATCTTGAGTCCAGTTCTTAACATTTCTGTAGGGAGAAACAGCTCACGCCATCTTTGCATCCAGTTCCTACCCTAGCCCATTGCCTAGCGCTTTTTTAGCCTTTAAAAACATATTTCATTTCTCTTCTTCAGTTGCTTACTATATTGAAAACTTAACTTTTTACGAAACGATCATAACCTTTCTAAATGCTTATAGTTCACTTCGTTTTTAATTTAAAAACTTCTTATAAACATAATATGTTTACTAACTCATAAAACGACTTTACTTTTAACTTAAATGCTTCTTATAAACGTAATACGTTTACTAATTCCTAAAACGACTACATTTCTAGCTCCTCTATCCTAAGTATAGTAGCTTGCCATCCTCGAGGGTAGAGCATTCCATAGGCATCTACCCAACGCACCCACAACGTGGTAATTTGTTTGTAGCATCTTACTTGGGGTTTCTCAGCAAAGAAGTGTCTCATTTGGTGATGCTCTAACTGGTTCCTCTCAGCCACAGTGGTGGAGAGGTGTTGGCTCACCGCAGGTTGAATGAGTTCGGTCTGGACGAGTTGGGTGGCAACAGCACTTCTTTGAAATGAAGTGAACCCTACATAGTTTATACAGTGTTCCGCCCGCAGTAGAAATTCTACCAAACCCCAATATATGAAAGGGGTACATACATTCATGCGTAAGGTCCAATGACACAAGGTGATTGCTACTTCCCTCCATTTACCATCTATCGATATCTTCCTTATAAAGCTAACCACCCAATCATTTTGGGGGATTCTGTGGGAAGCCCGTCGATTATGCATCTTCAAAGCATGCCAATACACGAATGCATTCCACGCGGCCCACTAGAAGGGTAGATATGCTTAATCAACTATGTGGAAAATCATCCTACACTACCACCGTAATAGTAAGCGAGTAACCAGCATACACATACATATCATACGTTACACACTTGTTAATATAAGTAATACCAAGTAAGACACGACCATATGAGCACATAAGTCATGTATTTCACACAGCACACACCTATTATGGTATCTAAATGCATAATGCAAACCTGTGGCTCTGATACCACCTAATGTAACACCCCCAATCTAAGAAGAGTCACATCACTAGGACTTCCTAGAGGGAAATCCTTAAGGCTCTTGATGATCAAGGGTTTGGATTAGCATTCAGATAGTCTTTCTAAAATAAAACTGCCAGAGTCTCCCCTATTTTAGCAATATTTTAGGGTCTTAGCTCAGTTAGGGGTACCTATAGACTGGTAATAAGGTGTAACATATGCTAAAATGACTCAAATTCACTGCCTCAGGCCACTCGCCCGGATTACTAACGTTCAAGCAACTAAAACAAGGGTCAGAATGATACATATACAGGTACAGAGCTAGCTACGTGCTTTCACATACAGCAATGAAGTTAAAAATTTACAATGTGGTAGGCATCAGACACTTTGCAAAGCTGGTAGAGACTTCTGAGGGGTCGCCAACAAATAACTTCAAAGGATCTCTTATACCTGCTCAAATTGAACATGGGAAAAAGGGGAATAATAACGGGATGAGCAACCACACGCTCAGTGAGAATTTTCCTACTCCTTAAAACCCAAAGCAGTTGCAGGCAATAATACTAATAATAGACACATATCACGCATTCATACTTTACTATTATATTAGGCAATTAAAATCCCCAAGGAAAGATCACCACCCTTAAAACTTCATTCTAAGCCCTTAACTCGTTTCTAGGCCCTAAACGGCCAATCTTCCCTAGTAACAAACAGTTAGGCACATAATCAAACAAACAACAAGGATTGAGTTTGAAGTTTTCAAATATACTTTTGAAAATGCAGTGACTCTTCATATATTCTAAGAATAATTTATAATTCATGCTAACTTCTTTAAAGCTCATAATTCTTTCTGAATGTACTCAAAACATCTAAACTGATATGAAAGACTTGACAAGAAACATTCTTTCATTGAATATGCATATTGAAAAGCTTGAATATACGATGCATTACTAGGTTGTAACTATACTTCATTTGAAACTTCATTTAAGCTATACTTAGAAACTCATTTATAAAATATGTGCCGGGTAGGCAGCTTTGGAAGCATTCTTTCTTTTCTTAAAAAAAAACACTTTAGTTAGCCTCTTGAGGTTCATATTCTTTAAAAGAAACTTCTTTCGAATTTGTTCTCTAATGATTCTATAAGCTTTTCAAATCTCATTCAATATGGCCTCGTAATGGCCTTTATAAATCTTTCTTTTCCGAAATACTTAAAATGGCAGAATGCCAACTTCTTTTCTTACTTATTAGAAACTTACTCATAGCATAAAAGCATCTTATTATGCTGGCTAGGGGAGGTTTACAGCGCCCCCAAGTGAGATCGTCACTCACAACTCACGTTATCCCAGGGGTATACGTACTTAACTTTCGGCCAAAATGCGTCTCAGCAGATAAACTCAAACTTCGATATTGTCTTCTGTGGGGCAACAACTCACACCAAGATAATCATATCTCGAGTCCAGTCCCTCCCTCAAGGTTTTCTAATGCATCACACATCATAACTTATTTGGGGAATAGCTCACACCAGGGTAATTCATATCTTGAGTCGAGTTCCCAACATTTCTTTAGGGGGAAATAGCTTACGCCATCTTTGCGTCTAGTTTTCAAGAACAGCTCACACTAAGATAATTCATATTTTGAGTCCAGTTCCTAACATTTCCTTAGGGGGAAACAGCTCACGCCATCTTTGCGTTAGTTCCTACCCTGGCCAATTGCCTAGCACTTTCTTATCCTTTAAAAATGTATTTTATTTCTCTTCTTCAGTTGCTTACTATACTGAAAACTTACCTTTTTACAAAACGATCATAACCTTTCTAAATGCTAATAGTTCACTTCCTTTTTAATTTAAAAACTTCTTATAAACGTAATACGTTTACTAACTCGTAGAACGACTTTACTTTTAACTTAAAAGTTTCTTATAAACGTAGTACGTTTACTAATTCGTAAAACGACTTTGTTTCTAACTTAAAAGCTTCGTATAAACGTAATAAGTTTGCTAAATCGTAAAACGACTTTGTTTTCAACTTAAAAACTTTTTATAAATGTAATAAGTTTGCTAAATCGTAAGACCACTTCGTGTTTAACTTTAAAGCTTGTTATAAATGTAAAATGACTGCTAGTTCGTAAAACGACTGCGTTTTTAACTTAAAAGCATCTTAATAACATAATACGTTTGTTAGTTCATAAAACGACTTCGATGGAAAATTCGAATCAGTTGTCAATGGTCAAGTGTGATTTGGGTCGGGTGGGATTCAGTTCAATGATTAGGTCAATATCGGATCAAGTGTAAATCGAATCGAACATAAATCAAGTCGGGTTAAATTCGAATCATTGTATGTTTTCAATTTAGCTGTCTTTAATTCTTCATTCTTAAATTGTATTGAAAAGACAAAAACTGTTTAATTAGACAAACCAATTTATTCTATATTTCTATTTTAATTCATACGTTAATGATTAATTGATTATATATATATATATATATATATATATAATGGAAAATTATATGGGGTTAGTTTTAAATTTACTAGTAAAGTTAGTAAATTACAAATACAAGTATACAACCCATCCTATATCAAATGCGCTGTGCAATTATCCAGAGGATTATGCATCATTAAGCCAAGTTTTAAGCATCTCAATTGAGTTCATGCGATGACAAAATAAGTAGACCAACCTAGCGCAAATCAGTTGTCAATGGTCTCATTTGTGAGCCCAGTACCAAAACATACCTTGAAAAATGAAAAAAAAAGGAAAGAAAATAACGAAATTTTTATTTAGACTCCGATGTTGGTTTATAACTTCATGTTTGTTATATTTGGAGTTGGTAAATAGAAACAAGCTGTTCAAGTCGACATTTTCAGTACTCGAATCAATATTCTATGATAGCTCATTAAGTCATCATACATCAAAATTCAAAGATTTGTCTTTTCGAGATTAACAACTTGATCTACATTTGCTCAATGAGTCAAAACTAAAAAGCAACAACAATATATGAGTATGTGTCAATTAGCCTTACATTTATGTGATTGTGAATGCACGTTATTGAAACTCGAGACTTGGAACTTAATTGTCCAAAACTCAAATGAATCACATTATTATGACATCATATGTAACCATACATTCTTGAATATGCTTTTGTAGAACTAAACATGTTATGAAGATGATTTAGAATCGTAACTCAGTAGTACGGAATTTTTAACAGTAGTCATAGAATGATATTATAAATTTATAATCACAGCGTGCATTGCATTAAGTCATTAAGTGTATCAAATAGTAAAATAGAATTACTAGATCCTAATAAGTTTAATAAATTGCTAATTATACTTATCTTTTCTTAATTCCTATTGTGATAAAATATTTTTTCTCTAATATTTTTACTACATATGTATCAAATTAAAAACTTAAAACTATCAACTATTTTATTTTTTTCCTCTTAAGTTTTTAATTGATTTTATTTGTAAAAATTCCCTCTTCAGTTGTTTTTCTTTTCCCACCCAGACTCAACTAATTGAGTTTGAAAAATTCAAAATTTCCTCCAAAAGAGAAAAGATTAAAACCCAAAAAAAAAGTTACTGCTTATTCGCGTAAAATTGAGTCGGGTAAGAATCAGATTGGTTTTAAATCGGGTACGGTTTGAGTTCGGATTGTCCATTTTTGGTTTACTTCTAGTTGGGTCACTACGGATCGGGTTTGAATTGGGTCGGGTCATTTCAGGTGAGGGTCATTTCAGTTCATGCTACAATTCGGGTTTCGTTCGATTATGGATCAGCTTACTTCGGGTGTTCGGGTCCAAATCTGTTCATCCCATTTCAAATGCCGGTTCGGGTATGAATTCAAATTATTCAGTTTGAATTTTAGATCTCAGGTCAGTTTTGCTAGATCTACTTCTTTAACTAAAACCTCGGAGTTTCTCAAACTTTGTTACACGAAAGAGAGAAAACGGAAGAAAGAAGCCCAGTCACTTCTAATAGCTCCCAACTTTTGGCATTTATTTAATTTGTTTCCTTTTATTTGCTTTATTAGTTACAACAGTATTATCTTGAGCTAACGGCTATCTTGACCTAATGGCTACTCCGTCCACCCACTATAGTCGTTAATGGAAAAAAACATGCGTTTTAAGAATTATTTAATACTCCAACTATTCTATAAAAAATAGTATTCAAAAATTAATGTGGATGTAAATTATGCTGTACAGAGTAAAGTCTTCTCTATTTTGAAAATAATGGTGTATTGTACGAGACAATCCGACAGTGATTTATCGTAAGACCGCCTATGTGGCAAGATTTTTTCGTTTAAATTTAGGAAATTGTTAATAAATATGTACGAGACGGTCTCACAGAAGACATATTACTAGTATTATGATGCTTTCCTTACAGCAAATGAATCAGAGATCAAACGCTTTTTATTTCCAGGGACATGGCACCATATTCAAGTGAAAGTTAGGGATAAAATTCTTTTCATCAATTCACAGGTGTCATATTTAAATCAAAAGAGAAAAAAATTAAAAGTGAAGATTTTTCAATCAGCATAAAAAATTGAATCAATTTCTCCTTGGCCCCATATTATACGAGTAGCTTTAGGCCCAGTTTGTTGCTAGAGAAGTTAATTTTCATGTACCTTGAGATACGAGTTATTAATAACTATATGCCTCTATGTTTAGAGCTAATATTTTAGTACCCTGAAATTTAGGAGCTGAAATTTTTAGGCACCCCCATATTTTTGGTACATCCCTAAGCTTTTGAGATTTGCATTTTTAGCTCCAATTCTTAAAAACTTACTTTCAAAAATTTTTATTTTATGCATGTGATATTCTTCTCATAGACACTATTCAAACCCTCTTTTAATTGGTGTGAGAGGCACATGAGCAAAACAATTAATATAATTAAGCTAATTGGTAGTTAATTAAGTTAATTAATTATATTTAATGCTTAAATCATCATCTACTTGTCGTGCTCCAAATTATTCACATATTATGCACATACTAGAGGGAACCACTTCAGTAGCACTACAGTTAAACTATATCACTAATATAGTTTTAGAATTAAAGGAGAAATTAGCTAAAATTAAGACTGAAATTAATAAGATAAAGAATCAATTGTCTGTAATCCATCTTTCTTTAATCAACGAAGTTAGATATAGGGAAAAGTCTGACTTAAGTATTCCACTCCAGCATAAATATCCTTTGCAAAATCTAAAAGATAAAAAATTTCTTTCCTTTGCAAGATATTAAATTCAAAAAAGAAGTAGAAGAAAAATCAACTGAAAAATCATCGAAAAATGCAGAGAAAGAAGATGACGATGAAATATAAGTAGTACAATCAAGAAGAGTTACAAATATATTTGATAAAGAATAAAATCCAGAGGTCTTAAACAAAATCATGGGCGCCATAGCAGGCAAACAAGAAACACTTTCTGGACATAATGAAGAAACAAATAATGTCTAGTTATAAGAAGAGATATATTAACGGATGAACCTAATTAAATTGGAAAGTTCAGATGTTGTTTATTTAGAAGAAATTAGGGGAAAATTGGGAAAAAACAAGGAAAACTAGTAGCTGAAAGTGAAATTAATGAAATTAGCGAAGACCTGAACATCGACGAATTTGAACCCAATTTAGCTTACAATGTAATTCTGAAACCTGAAGAGTTTGGTGAATCATCTAAACAAAATACCTTTTTATAAGACCTAGATGTGTTCTAGCAGGATGAACCACCAACTTTTCCTTTGGGTTCATTCCAAGGAAAACCACATCGTTTGAAGAGATTAGCCTTACTCCAAAGCCAAACTGCTTACATCCTAAACATCGGTAAAGCTCGTAATAGACAAGAAATTTTCGAGCATTGAAAAAGGGCTATGAGAAGTGTCCTAAACTAGAATACCACATGGACGGCTGGAAATTTTCTAACCTATATTGACATAGTTTTTCTAGCATGCAGCTGAATGGTATGACTTATTAGATGAGGAAGGAAAAAATGTATTAAAGACAATGTAAATACCTACTACTACGTTCAAAAAATCATGTTAGTAAATTGAAACTAAATTTATCGAAGCTAAGCTTAATTATGAAGTAAAGGCTAGAGAGTGGCAAAGAAAGATTAATAATATAGAGTTTCGGGACATGAGGTATCTAAACAATTATATTATTGAACTTAGTTACTATTATTATAAAATTGGGCATAATGAAACCAATCTTGGTATATTTTATAATAAATTATTTTATCTAATAAATTCCATTATCAATAAAGAATACATTACATGGCTTAAAAAAACATATGTCAATGGTACTCTTGGAACAAGAATCTCATATCTAAGAAAATGGGTCATGATTAATGTCTTGATCTAAAAATCAAAAGAAAATAAAGAAACGATTTCTTGCCTGTTGGGATAATCGTAATCAATGGGGACATGGATGTAAGAATAGAAGGGAAAAAGAATAAGAAAAAGTGAAGAAAAATACCATAGAACATGTTATAGCAAGTCCAGTCCAAAAAAGGAAGAATTTTGGGAAGAGCTGCTTCTTGTCATGCATGGGAAACAATTATAAGTGTTAGGCATGCGGAAAAGTAGACTATTATGCAAACGAATGCAAACATAGGAAAAATAACAAGCTTATTAAAATGTTGGGTAGTTTAGAGTATTTTGAGCTTAGTGAAGAAGAAGAACTAGACCGTGCCCTAGAAACAAGGGAATTGTAAGATAGTAGTGGAAGATGAATATGAAGAAATAGATTATGAAGAAATTAGTCATACGATGAAAATTAGCTCATTAGTCTTGGCGATCTTCTACAAGAAGAATTTATCATAGATAATGAGAATAAAGATGTCAAAGAAGATTGTGTCCTTCCTATAATACAAAAAAGACATGATCAGTAAAATGTTCATCTTCCAATCAAAGTCAAAGTACGTATGCAAAACAATGGAAGGAGATTTAGAAATAAATGTCATCCTTAAGCATAACAACGCTAGAAAGTACTAGTATATCCATGTTAAAAGTGTCTAAATTCAAATTACAACATTACAATATTATGGTAAAGATATTAATCTTTATGCTTTGCTCTAGAATATTAAGCATACCAAATTTAATTACCAAATTTTCACAGAGATTAAGACCAATTTGTATAATGGTTCAATAGGACGCAATTGCTAACCTGGATATTATATGACCCTAAAAAATAAATTTGCCAAAAACTTTGTATCTCTTAAGATACAATTGCGATGGATATGAAAATAGGAGGTTACCCACTGAGGACATTTTTGCAAAATAATTTACAAATTCGATAATACTATAAACATTATACTAAGGAAACCATTATAGAGGCCAAAAAATTTAAAAGTCCTACTGAAATTTTAAAAATTCAAAGCATAAAGTTCAAGAGATGAAAATCAATGGGTCTTGGATATCTAGCTTTGCCAACCCCACAAAAATCAGTGAGAAGAATGTAATAAAAGTCAATGACAATAAAAAAAAATCATTAAACTCCAATTGTTAAGAAGCATGAGTGGAAGATCATAATGGGAGGAAGGATCCTCAATAACTAAAGAAGAAATTAAAGAAGATGATACAATTAGTTTGACCAGTGAAATGAGTAGAATGAGTTTCGAGCCCGTAAGACATAATGTAGATCGAAGTACAAGTTTCGCTAGAAAAGTCATTGGACACAAAGTAAGAATGATTAGTGAGCCAATTTATGAGAATGAATTAGTGAAAAATATGACTATGGAGATATGTTATGAAACTACCAATAGTAATCTTAATAGTATTTATATCCCAATAAATATATGTTGAGAGGAATATAATAGACATGAATTCTGCACTTACATCAATAGTAGTTGTTCTGTCTTTTTAAAAAAAAAGATCTTTATTTATAGAATCTATTGGGACAAAAGACCAAAATCCTTTATAAGTAGGAAAACCTAATAATAGCATATTGGACCACAACATAGCCATAGAAGGGTTATCCACACACATAAGGGGAGTCAAATGTCTTATACTAGTTCTATTGGCTACTGATCAACCATATGATGATATGATTATATGAAATAATTTTCAAAGGCTGTATTCTCCATGCAAACCATAAGCCAAATTATATTCATGATATGGTCACTCAGTTCCTGTTGATAAGTTAAATAAAGCTTACATGCATCAGAAGGTTGAGTTTACACACAACCAGTGTGGTAAGAAGGTAATTCCTATACAATGTGAAATAGCTCTTACAATCTCACTACTTGAGTTATCTACTAAAAAGCATATTGTTGAATAATAAGAAGAATTATGCAAAGAGCTCTACTCTGATAATCCTCTTAAATTTTGGGATAAAGATAATATATTTGCAAAGATTACTTTGCTAAACCCTAACACTATTGTTCGAGTTAAATAAATAGTTTATACACTCCAGGATATCCCAAAATTTGATAAGCAAACCAACAAAATTTTGGATAAAGCATTAATTAGGAATAGTAAGAGTCTTCACACTAGCTCCACTTTCATGATGGGAAATCACGCTGAAGAAAAAAAGAGAAAAAGTTAGAATGGTAATCAATTACAGAAAGCTTACTGATAATACTATTTTTGATGTTTATTATATTCCTAACAAAACAGTTCTTATCAATGCAATCCAAGGAGTCAGTGGGTTTTCGAAAATGGATTACTAAAGTAGATATTGGAAAATAAAAATAGATGAAGAAACATTCAGTTGACTGTTTTTAGTGCTCATCGAGGACATTATAAATGGATAGTAATGTCATTTGGTCTTAATCATGCGTCTTAAGTATTCAAAAGAAGAATGAATAACATTTTCAAAGATCTTAATTATTATGGTCTAGTTTACATTACAGCTAAATTAAGAAATCGATTACAACAAAAACTCAAGGAAAAAGTAAGTTGGACATGAATTCTTAATGATTTGAAGACTATTCAAAACTTCAAGAAGATATGCAAAAATCTTTGTGTTCTTAATTTGTCTAGTAAAGGAAATTATTTAATTCTTGAGACAGGCACCACTAATGAGTATTAAAGTGTAGTACTCAAAATTAAAAAAAGTGAAAACTCTACAAATATTAAAGAGCACAATGCAACTATCCTATGATGAAAAAAGAAATCCTTATAGTCACAAGGGGAATTGAAAAGTTCTTAATCCTTTTAGTCCTAACATATTTTCTTATTCGAACTAATTGCAAAGGTATACTAGGTTTTGAAAAATTGTTTTTATCAAATATACAAGTACAATGGCAATTCCTACTTTAGCAATTATGATTTGACGAGTTTTCTTCCTCTATTGAAGATATACAAGGATCAAAAAAATTCTCTAGCAGATTGTCTAACTAGTGAACTAACCAATGGTGATCGTTAGAGCAAAATTCCTGCAGGAAAAGGAGAAATCCAAAGTAAAATGTCATTAATACTAGATAGAGTTTCTCCTTCTAGCAGGATCCTTATGGGTATTTTAGAATTTCATATGAGAAGTAGATCACGCTCTGGTTTGTTGTCTTCAACCTACCTAATAATACAAAGATTCAACCTTTTAGAGTCACAAATGAATTACATAAGGTGTCTTTATGTTGTTCAAGGAAAAATAAGTTCCTATGTTAAAGAAAAATGGTTCAACGACTGGTATCCAACCTAAATTGACTACTACCATTTTTATTTCTATCATATTTGAGAATCATGTAGTAATAAAATCTTTTTTTCTCATAGATTTGGAGTTAGGGGTGTTAGATTCCTGGCAAATTCAATCTCTCTAGATGACCCCACCATGAAAGCTTGGGAATATGAGGTGGTCGTTTAGCTCATGGAATCCCTCATCCAAAGTGCACATTGTTCTCAAGACTAACTGAGTTTCAAAACTGCTTGTTTAATTAAAAGAATTCATTGGATTCTCACATCTCCTGATAGTCCAAAAAGAGTTTCATACAATAGAAGTCTGCATATTGAGATACATTACGTATTGATTGAATATGAAAATGGAAAGGCCAAACCAACCAATTATCTTATTCATTTATTTGATCTGGAAGATCTTAATGATCACTGACAAGAATAGTTTCTATAATGAATAGAACTAGTTAGTGATTATGCTTTAGCAAAAACCATTGGTTTTACAACATTTATCGACAAATTTGGGCACTGATTGAACAAGAAAAAATACTAATGTATTACAAGAACACTACTTTCAGTCATTATAATGCTTTCAACAAATAAATGATGGTCAAAGGAGTTATTTCAGATAATGTCTTTAATTATCTCTTTGATGTTGGATCAAAAAAATTCTTATCAAAAAAGAAATGACATATTTACATGAATTACCCGAAAAATGGGATCCAGAGCATTTTGAACTTGATGAGGATTTTGATGATCATCTAGATAATGATGGACTTGAAATCGTTATTGGAGTAAAGGTGTATAAAAGCTTAATATGGAAGACTAGTCTTGTCAGCATTAAGTGTTCTAAAAAGTTATTTCATCATTACGTGTTATCCTCTCAAGTGTCAAGTTAGTAAAATAATGCAGTCTACTGTAGCGATGTGAAAGAATTCTATAACAATGCATGTACTGTAGCCATTTGGGCATCGTATGTATTCAAAATCCTCTATTAAAGGAGAAGTTGAGTGCTGCAAAGTGACATAGTTATTTGAGCATACTTTAACAAAAGAGAAATTGAGATTCTCCACTTCTTTATAAGCAAGCATCTATGATGATCTTAGTTGTTTAAGTTCCTCTTTAATCTTTTCACTGTAATATTTTCACTTTCAAGCTTTCAATAAGATAAGTTTCCTAGTAGAGAATGTTATTCATTCAAACCTTATGTCTTAAATGGTTTTGTGATGTGTCTGATTTAAAGAAGGTCTGGTTGAGATTAGCAATTGCTATAAACCAGAAGTTAGAGGAACGCTAGGACCAAATGCTGACTAAGTTCAGGTTACGATCAAAACTTATTAATTAAGCTTTATTGTACTGCTAAGCATGGTGCGCCTATAATCACATAAAAATATAATATTTACGATATAAGTAGTGGATTGTGATAACTAGCATTAGTAAAGTCATTAGAAGAAATTTATCATTTAGAATAGACATATTTCCTAAAAAGCCCTAAAAATAGTTTTATTGCATATTCTATTCAAATTTGAGGTCTTTTCATAATTTTCAAAAAGTTTTGGTTCGAAAGTGCGAAGACGAATATTTTGGAAGGTAGTAAAAAGTCAAAGCATAAGACCTTAAGGTACTAGAAAAAATTAAGTAAAACAAGTGAGGCCCAAAAAAATCAAAGACACATATGTCAAGGTACTAGTAAGTCAACTATCATTTTTGCTATAAAAAGGTCCAGTTTGCTTGTCTACCTCACATCCCCCATTTTCCTTCTCTCACCTTGAATTTCATAGTTCCTACCTTCAACACCATTCATGGAACCTAGAGCCAAAAAAGTTTTAACCAATTCATGTAATATGCGATTATTGACTTCCTACTTAGGAAGGGTGTATAAGGAAAGATAAAATATGGTACGGTGGCCCGCGTTGAGTCCAAATACTTTATTTAACTAAGGACAGTAACTCACATCTAGAGACAAGCAAGAAGTTGTATGTTGAATGACTCATTAATCAATGTTGCTTGGAGAATACCTCACAAAACTAGGAGGATAAAAAAGATTGAAATTGATCATAATCTTGTTTATAAGTTCCTCCACGTCTCTACATCGACCTTTTCTCATTTACCAAATCATTGGATATACCCTAATGGGCATTGCATGCATTGTTAAAACTGGACATATAAGAAGGCATACTAATGCACCGAGGCCTCAATTAACATATGAAAATAAGTGTGAGGACTACGACCCAAAACCCTGGGCGAGGTCCCTCAGGAATGGTTAGACCCATGTGTTAGGAGTGTGTTTGGATTTTATTGTTTATTTTCAATAGAAGACACATCAGACTGTAATAAAATGAGGGCTACCTGGCAGAGAGGATTGCACAGCAGCCTTGATCTAGGATCCCAGTCGAGATCTTGGCATCTCCTCATCAGTCTTTCTGGTTGAGTCAAGTGACTGAACTATAGTACTGGTGCAAGAACTCGATCGGGTGCTTAGCTTAGCATAATTTCTAAGTTTCTGGCTCAAACATAGCTACGACTAGGATCTCGAAGCTCCCCCATCAAAAACAATTTGGCACATGCAAAAAACAGTTAATTTAGTTAATAGAGTTGCCATTGAGTTTGCAGAACAACTTACAAAACCAATTCTACTCTCTAAAACGAGCTATAAACCGAAAAGGATACCAAAAGGAATAATTGGCTCATTTTAAAGAGGTTTTCAAAAAGGCCCCCTGTGTCATCCCTATAATGGGAGCCATTTGACTCCGTAAGCTTGAAGTGGGCATCCAGAATCGGCGGCAAGGGTATGATGATATGATAGAGTGTATCACGTCATCGCCGTTCATCACTAGCGACCTCTACTAATCAATGCGGTAAATAAAAATCTAATTACACTTCAAATAGCAAGCATGCAGCATATTAAGATCATCAAAATGAGAGCATAAAATTAAAAGTGCAGTGTTAGTCAAAAGGACTTCAATAAAGTAATTTAAATAATTACTGCAATAGGGTTAAACTAACTAAAGATTGCATCGTCATTCAAAGCCAAAATTGAATAAAGCAACCAAGGAAAGAAAAGAGGGACAGAATAAGGGTAGTTTAATTCGTGTCCTCAGGATGACCTACCTGATCTCCTTGGGAACCGAACAGAATGAAACCTTTTAAATAAACAACCAATGTCTCACTCGTTGCGCCTCCTAATTTTCTCAGCATTTAATGTATTTCCCGCAGGATTTTTCAATGTATGTCTCCCTAATTTTATGCAGTGCCTTTTCCCCCTGGTTTATTCTATCTTGAAGCTTAAGGGGTAGCCCCTCTTATAGAGCTAAAGGAGTGATGTGAGCTTATTAGCAAAACGTGACTTAATTCAACTCTTAATAGGCTTAATCTAAATGAATGCACCTATTTCGATAAATCCCTATTTTGCTAAGACACTTTTTAGACACTAAGAAGAACTCTGGAGAACCTGATTGCGTTCTTGCCAACTGCCGAGAATCGTGCTAAATTCTTGGTTGGTTTATACCAGAACCTAGCCGCGTTATGGGCTCAAAACATGCTATAGGCCAAACTGAATTTTTTTTTTCCAATTTGTTTCTCTCCATTTTAGTTTTCAATCAAGGATTAATCCGTTGGGCCTCTAAGCACATAAAACGGGGAACAAGTTTCATCTTTAGGCATTCTATATAATTTAAGACATCATTTTTAGACGTCTATAGTTAGCCCTCACTTTGAACTACCCTTTGCAAGGTGAAGGTCAAAGTAGTTGGCTATTATGCTTACCCGTTGACCTTTTCTCGGTCCAACGATTCTGAATTTTGATCTTTCATTAGTCTAGCAACTCTAGATTTGGTGACATGATAGCCTAAAGACTTGTAGTCAGGTCCATGTGAACTTGGTGGCTTGAGAGCCTATAACCAGATCCTTATGAACTTAGTAGTGTGAGAGTGCAAAGACTTGTAGCCAAATCCCTATATACTTAATGGCACGAGCATTTCAAGACCTGTAACCAGATCCTATGAAAGCTTTATGACCTTTAGCTAGATTCCTGTAAATTTGGTGGCTTGACCACTTGAAGATTTGTGGCCAAATCCCTGTGAAATTGTAAATTTTGTAAGTTTTAAAGATCTATTGATGTAAATTTTGTATTTAGTTTTCTTTTTACTTGTAAGTGCGCAAGGTTAATTATAGACTAGCAAGTAAAGGATGTCGATCCCATGAGAAACAATAGTGATTTTCAATTTAACTTTTCCAATTATAAAGAATAATTCAATTGAGGAGTTCAATTATCGATATAGATTAAAGGAACAAAACAAAAGCAAATATGTCTAGTCGAGAGAAATCAGATTGAAGAGGGATGTAGGACTTTGGATTTTACCATTGATGCAAATATTGATTTCCTAATTCAAATGAGGGTTCAGTTTGTCTTTTGTTCAACCTAAGCTACATATATTAGGCTATAAATTGAAAAAATGATTATAATTATCAAATGAGATTATTTGTCTAGTGGTTTAGCATGAATCATTCTTTTTAGACATAACTTATCTAATTTCTAGTATAAATTATTCAATTTTAATAATTATAAATTTAAGCCCAATTGCATAATGCTATATTAGCCTACAAGGTCTAATATTCATTTGAGATAGCAAATTAAACTATTGAAATCGACATGACTAAACAATAGTATTAATTTAGATGAATAGATTAGAATCAAGTATAAACTCAAAACTACACAATTAAAGAGATAAAAATAACCCCAAAAGAAATTACGAGAATAATATTATTATCCAAGATCCATCTTAATCCTAGATAGAGTCATTTAGTTAGCTAGAGTTAGTGAAAACACTATTAAAGTTGGTGTATTTCACTTCCTATACTCAAACTTTAGTACTCAATTATAAAACTAATTAAGCACAGACTTTAAAATTTGACTCACAAATGAGAAGAGAAGAGAAGAGAAGAGGAAAGTAGCTAACAAATCTTATTTTCTTCTAAGATTCTTAACCTAAATGATTTTGTCTTACAAAAGACTCTTTACTTTCTCAAAAAAATAGAAGATAGAAGATGGAAGAATGCTTGGATACTTGAATGGGTGAGTGAGCGGATGAATGGCTCCAACCTATGAACCCTTTTTATAGTGGAAATTCAACCCCTTTTGGTGCCCAAAAATCAATGAAAAATTAATTTTAATTAATTTTTGGCTATTATATTACATAAGAAAATGCTAGTCTTTACCTAAGATTAATTTAATTAATTAGCCTCGACTAGGTCACTTGGCTCATGTGGAAAATTTAGGCACTTTTAGAAAATGGAACTGTTGGGGGCTTATTGCTGCTATTGATGAGCTAGGTCATTAGGTGCTGGGCAACGAAATAGACCCAATCAAGCGTAAAAAAGAGATGTCAAGGGTGCTACTAGGTTGGGCACTGGGCTGGGAGGATAGGGCCAAATGAAGATAATGAGAGAAAGAGAGGGAGAAGAGGAGGACAGGTGCCGCGCGGTAGGGCCAAGCCCAGGAGGGTGGAGTGAGGAAAGGAGAAGCTGGTGGGGAGATGTTAGATCAGCTGCATGTTGCTGGGCTGCACACAAGCCCACCAGGAGGGAGAAGGGAGAGTGAGTGAGGAGAGGGATGGATTGAAGCTGGACCGGGACGCCATGGAGAAGAAAGGCCTAACTCGGTCTTGGAAGAAGAAGAGAAAGAGAGGAAGGTTGAGGCCTTGCCTAGTGGGCCGCGTGTTGCTGGTAAAGGAGGCCCAAATGAAAGCAAGAAGAAGCTATCGGGGGGGCTCCTGGTTAGTAGAGAACGGGTCGCAGCTGGGCCGCTTTCTTTTCCTTTTTCTTCCTTTTCCCGTTTTGTTTTGTTTGGCAGGGCTCTTTAACATTACACGCTCATCCGAGCTTGGACCAAAATCGAGTCGAATTGATTGAGTTCAGGCTCAAATTCATTTTTTTGTTTTCACCCAAAAATCATATAAAATAGGCATCATTTTCTAATAAAATATGTCTAAGGACTTAAAACGAGGTAAAATAAGGAGTAAATTTGCATATAAATCATGAATTAACATCTATAACCAGATCCTTATGAACTAAGTGGCATGTGAGCCTAAAGACATGTAGCTAGATGCTTAACTTATAATTGGTGAGATGTCAAATCTTTAAGTTTGACTTTTTTTTTTGGCTGCTTGTGCGTTGATGCCATTCTAATGGGAGCTTGCTGAATGTTGAGATGTTCAAGATGTTTAGGTTTCCTTTTATACTAAGACGAATAGGATGAGATGTCATCTATGCCTAGGTCCTCTTGGACTTCATTACGTAATAATATGAAGTTGGGTTGGTGTCCTTTGTGTTAGGATGTGGGTGAATTACCTAAGGACAATGATGTTTGAGTAAAGCCCATGAGGATGGAGTTATCCTCCACTTTGATTGAGCCTGTGCAGGGTGAAGGTCAAAGTATAAATGTCTTTTACAACAGTTATTGATGCAATCTTAATAACATTTAATGTAGATTCATGGTTGACCAGGGTTGTGTCCCCTTCCATTAAGATTATTGTCATGTCTGAATGCGCATTACTTTGATCCAAGGTTCTTAAGTAATCAAGGCACAAGACAAACTACTAAATAGGCTAAAGATCCATGTATATATATGTACACTTCTTAGCATAGTTGAGACCATGCATATATGTTGATTATGCATATATGTGTTGACTTAGCCTTATATGCATATAGGTTGAGGTCTCATGCTAAGTTTGGGGTCCATTAGAAAGGCCCAATTTAAGGTAGAAGAGACTGATAGGTTTGGCACAACATTGTTTAGTAGCTTAGGCCATAGTATACTATAGGATGAGGGGTAAAAAGTTAAGTTATTGATAGGTTAGGCTATGTTATAAGTTATTGAGGATAAAGGCTCTTTCCTTTTACGAAAGGAGTAACCTTTAATTTTGCATCAAAGTGCTCATCTTTGGAGGAAGTTCCTAATTTTTGTTTGTTGTAATAGAAGCCCTAGAGGCATAGGGATATAGCAAATGAAAATGGTTTTGTTGGTGTTGCCTAGAGTAGCCCAATAAAGAATATGTTTATCTCTTTATCAAAAAATAGACGCCCTGAGTATCTAGGGAAACGTGAGGAGCCCCCCATTTTATATAATGAGTGAATACCTACTTAGAGATTTGGGAATATACAGGGAACATTTCGTCTCAAACTTAAGATAAGGAGTCCTGAATTTTGGAATAAAGATTAGATTGGAAGCTATAATGATTGGGAAGAAGTGGTACAGTGGATGAATGGTTTATCCTAGTTTGGTTTGATAGGAGTAGGCAATTGAATTCTTTTTTGTCCTTCTGCACAGTCCTCCATTTTAGGTTTTTGGACCAGTCACTCTTCTTTTAGATCAAAGAATCCATTGGAAATGAATATTTATGGTCGGACCTCTTTTGAGATTACTTCCATGTCCAATATGGAATCAGGCCACTCATAGTTTGAGAGTAAGAACATGTAACTTAAAGGAAGGATGCCCTAAGAGGACTTTTTGAGGCAAGCTTTAGGGTTAGGGTGCTGAAGGAAGGGAATCAAATCCTTATGGAATTCCTAAGTGTGCATGGGTGATGTAGTATGGATAAGTAATTTCTTTCTTTTTTTATTCTTCTTTTCAGGCTTTTTTCTATTCTTCTCTTCCCTTTTTTTTTTTCCCTTTTTGTTCTTTTTTTTAATTATTTCTCCTTAGATTGGCTCGTTTGGTCCAAACTATCCTTTTTTATTATTGATTTCAATGTTGATGCCACCTGTTACTTACTCTCACTCCCTAGCTTGATTAGATCTAACTATGAAAGAAATAGGCTCATTTGAAGGGTCAAAAGGGTTTCAAGTGGTAATTTATCATGTTTGATAGATGTATTAATGCCGGTTAGCAAAGGAGCTCTCCTATCATAGGCATGTTCTTTAAAGCTGCATGGCTTATTACAAAGAAATTTATAATCTTTTCCTTTTCTAGATGATGGACTAAAATCCTTAGTCTCCTTCTTATTAATCTATCTCCCTCTCCTTTTTCCTAGCATGCTTTGGGAGGTTTTCAAGTGAATCCCTTCGTTTTTCTTTTTTTTTTTTTTTTAGCCTGGATTCATCATAGGACAAAAGTATCCTATGCAAGACAAAAGAACAAATAGAGGGAATGATTCATTAATGAATTAAGACTATACCAGACTTGGACTGATTATGGAAAAGAAAAATAGGTGACTTAAGACATGACTATAAGCTAAGCATGCCATTGGATTAAGATATATCATATCCCCTAAATTCAATAGAACTCAAGGCCTCTTGTGTGGAGGCTTTTCTTCATAGTTGCCTCCTAGTCCATATATGAAAAAGGATATATAAACCTTTGTAAGGATCCACCTCGTTGAGGGTGCGATCCCCCACGAATGGTTCGATTATCTTTTTACTAGGTTGTTTTGTTTTGATTTTCATTATTTTTTTAATGAGTGCTAACTGTTATCCCTTTTTTTATTTTGTAAAAAAATGGCAGAAACAATTGCTTGAACCATGAAACTAGTTCCAGATTTTAACCCAGGAACTGGCCGATTCCTAGACTAAAATCAAGTTTAGTTCTTCATGGTTCTGATCCAGGGATCTAGGAATCAGGTTTCCTACCTAGTTAAGGAACATACCGATTCTTGGGTCAGATTAGGACCCATTTTTTGGTCTAGACAGCCTTATAGTCTAGGATCAGTACCACTCTACTAGGTATAGAAATCAGAAAAGGGGTAGATATAAGAAAGAAAACAAATAATTGCGATTGTACAACTTAATAGAGCCGCCAGTGAGTTTTTAGGAAAGCTTATAAACCAAGTCTCTTTTCGAAGTGAATCATACCAATAGGGACAATCAAAGGGATGAATCGATTCAACTTCCAAAAGGTTTTCGAAAAGTCCCTGTACAGTCCTTGATATGGGGACTCACCTTGACTCCTTAGTCTCAAATTGAGGATCCATATTCAAGGGCAAAGGTACGATGATGCGATGGTGTGTATCACATCACCGCCCATCATCAGTGACGACCCCTACCACTCAGCATGGGAAATCTAAAGCTTTATTCATGCTAACATACACTCTTGCAAACATTAGTGATATTTCATATAAAATCATGCAAAAAGGTACAATCTTTAGTCTAATGTAAACATAGGTAAAATAAATAATTTACAGCGGGCAGAAATTACCTAAAAGATTACATCTTTATTAATTATAAAAGCATAATAAGCATCAAAAGAGAAAATAGGAAGGGAAAGATGAAATTTTGGCCCTCAGCTCAACCCACCTGATTACCTGGGGAGCCAATGGAGTGATTATGGTCTAATCTTAGACAAGAGACTTAGGCTTGTAGTAGACTAATAATAATTCCCTCACGATCTCTCAAGTGGTCTCTCAACAGCTCTAATTTCACAAATTTACTTAGTTTTCACTGATTGATTGATTGCTTATTCCTACCTTTTTCTCTCTTTTTTCCCCTATTTTCCTTTTCCTCTTCCTCCTTTTTTACCTTTGTGGCACCCCCCTTTTATAGGTGATAATTAGATGAATTTTGCCTACGAAAGAAATACAGACTCATAATCATATTGGGCTTAATGATCGAGTTGGACTTGAACTCAGGAAAAAAGGGAGAAAAAAGGGGAAAATCGGTCGGCTCCTAGGCCCAACGGGCCTTGCTAACTCAAACTACCTCGCCTCTAATTGGACTCTCATTATTATTATTTTTTTGCTATTTTATTTTGATTAATCACCTCATTGGACCTCCAGGTTTACGATTGGGTTAATTTCCTCATCATTCGGCAAATTAAAAATATGACTGCCATTATTCACCGTCTACAGTTAGCCCCTAGTTTGATTGAGCCTGAGTAAGGCGAAGGTCAAAGTAAGTGCTTAAAATTTTTCTTAGACTTGGATGTCTTGAAGTTTTGACACCTATCCATCCTTGTTAAAGTGTCTGAACCTTAACCGCTGTTGGATTTGAAGGTCCGACACGTTGCTTTCTTTCATTTTGAAGTAGATAACTTTATCCTTTCGCCGAATTAGTGGACCTTTGCTGCTAGTCTCGGGAGACTGATTGATTCTTCCCCTTATTAGTGAAGTAGCAGACCTTTGCTACTAGTCTAGTGATATGTCGTCCAATCAAAAATTCTTTGATCGCCGTCCAATTTAACCACGGATAATCCTTCGATCATCGTTTGGTTCATATATCGATAATGTTTCAAGATCGTTCGATTATTGTTTAATTTATAAACTAGTATTCCTCTGATCATCATGTGATTTACGTACTGATAATTCTTCAGCTATCGTCTGATATAGGCATTGATAATTATTTGATCATTATGTGATGTACATACTGATAATCCTTCAAAATCGTTCGATTATCATCCAATTTATACACTCATAATCCTTTGATCATCATGAACATAAGAAGAGCTCATCCTCCTCATAGGAAAGTAAGGTTTCCTTAAGATTCTTTTATCAAAAGAGAATGGATGCTTGTTGATATCCCGAAGAGGCATGACCTTTTGCTAGATGTTGGATGCTATGCATCTAGCCATATAGTTATAAACACAGTAAGAGTCTATTATTCTTACTACTTGTTTTCTTACTACTTGCCTTTTTAATTTCCATATGGCATAGACCTGAAATATGTTGTCTTCTTTCCTTTGTAGGATGATAGAATCAGGGGTGCTGGTGCCCCTAGAAGGTTCACACTTGAACCTGGTCCACAGAGGGCTCAAATTCAAATAGTTGTAGAAAATGCAGGATTTGGTGCCCTCTACTTTGTATTACGCGGGGTGATGGAGTTAATTGACCGCTTGATCACTTATGGGTGGTTGAGCGATTTTGGGATACCAATAACATGTTTCACATTCCTTTCAATGAGATGACTATAGCTCTTTTTGATTTCACTGGGCTAATGGGTCTTGGTTTCATAGGAGAGCTATTAGTCTATCAAGAGGATTTTCATGCTCACTATGATAAGCTCCTTCATCTCTTTGGGCCAATCACAGGATCTATTCCTCCCATAGATCAATTATTCAACAGTATCCTGTAGTATTTAATGAATGATAATGAGCGGTGGGCCTAACACTCCCTAGATCAACAATCCCGGTTAATTTTCACCTTCCTTTTCAGCATGTCTATCTTTGCCGACCTTGGAAACCTCTGCCACTTCCACTACTTAGGGTTTGTTCTTTTCATTGGTAAATTTGGGTTGGTAAAAGGGTGAAGTTTGTTGAGATAAATTAAAGTGAGTTGAAGTGGGTTGAATTGGGTTGAAGTTGGTATATTTTTTGAAGTTGATTAAAATAGGAAAAATAAAATTTTGAAGGAGGTGGATTGAATTTGGTTAAAGTGGGTTGAAGTAGGTTAAAGTGGGCCGAAGTTAGTATTTTTTATTGGAGTGGGTTGGAGTGGGTTAAAGTTGATTGAAGTTGGTAAATTCTAAAAGACCAACAAAAAAAACAGGCCCTTAGTCAACTTAGTTGGCTTAGACAGGGTAGGATATTTGAACTGGGGAGTTCCCACATATTTCACCTTAATTCGCGGAATGCACCAGGGAGTCCAAAAGGTTGAGTGCACTTATGGGAAGCAATATACAAGTATTCCCCTTAGGGTTAGATGGAGTGTTATTGAGGTAATATTCCTCTTCCTTCTCTTTTTTCCCTTCTTTATTAGAGAGACACATAACATTCACTGTTTTTTGCAGCTCTGGTTTTATGAGTATTTTCCAGCTCTTTTAGTGGGAACTAGGGCACTTATGAAATTTCCTACCATGGTTTCGCAGACTAAGGAAAACCAAATCAGGGAGCAGTTCGAATCGGGAGATCTTCATCATTTTCGTGCAGTTATTAATGCTCTGAGAATGATAAAGTTCTTTTTATATTGTAAAATGATTTAGCGAAGGAGTTTTCCTTTTGCTGAATTTTATTAATTTTGTACGCTGACTTTCACCCATGGAGGAACCATGTTCTTCCTCCTAAAGTTGAAGCTGCTCAGTTTTATATCCAGCACAGGATCCTTATGGAAGGACCTTTGAACTTAGTCTAGTATTTTAGTGAGCGAGTTACTTCCTAATTTGTCAGTCAGTGTACCCAGTTCATTCCATAGGACCCTCCTCGATCTATGTTCTATGTGAGGGCACTATCCCTTGAGGACATGGCAGAGATGAAGGAGGGCATTCGCTTCATTAACTATGTAGACCATCATGGCGACTGTGGGGCTTATCTCAGATGCCTCATGACCCAATTGGTATGTATACTTTACGCTCTTATGCATTCGTCTTATTGTTGACATCTGAAATTCCTGATTTATAGGTAACAGCTACTGAAGCTCCTATCTTGAGCCTAAACATCAAGGTGTCTAAAGAAGGGAGAGAGGCTACTTTTGTGGAGATTCAATTAGTCCCTGGGTCAAAATGCCTAGAACTCCCACTTCCTCCTACGTTTACTCGGGTAAGTATGGTGCTTACCTTATTTTTAAGTTGGTTGGCAATCCTTCTAACTCTCCCTTCTCTCTTTAGTACAACCGCTAGTAATCAGGGCTGATGGTATGCCACTTCCATTCCTTATACAGGGTGTTGGTGAACTTTTGCTCCTAGCACCATCCCCAGGCCAATGAGGTGAGATTTTCTCCTCGAACTAAGGTTATATTTCATCTTCATTGGTTAATTCTTCTGCGTTAATTCTTCTTCATCCATGCCGTAGGGTCATGAAGAATATATTCAACCATGAAGGTCTCGTGCTTCTAATCTAAAAGATGTTCTTCTAATAGAGCTCAAGATGTTCCTAACTCTTCCTATGCTCGAGGTGGGCACCCTCGTCCTAGGTCACCATTAGAGGTGGAGCCGCTTCAGCTTTACCATCCTATGGATCCTTATGCCTTGTCTACTTCGCTAGGGGAACCTTACGTACCTCACATTTTATATGGAGATTCCCCCTCTGGCGAGATGCACGATGATCCCGCATACAATTCTTAGGCTCCCAGGGGTAACCCTCATACTGACGTGGGTACAGTCATGGTTTGGTTGATTTTGGATATGCTTTGGGTTAGGCTGACAACCTCTTTGGAGGAAGTAGCAGTGGGTTCCTAAATAATTAGCAGGGGAAGTTTATCAGGTCCATGTATGACGCTTTTGACTATGAACATGTAACTTTATTTAACTTTTCATGCAACAATGATGTAAGAAAATTTTATACATGTTCATACTGGTTCTAATGCACATTATACCCCACTTCCCCAAAAATAAAAATCCTTAAAAAAGCAAGGGAGCATTAACTAATTATAAGGCATCATATATATATAAACATACAAATATATATACATATATATATATATATATATATTATATGTACATATATATACATATATACATATACACACACACACACATATAGATATATACATATACATATATGTACATATATATATATGTATATATGTATATACATATACATATATATATATATATGTGTGTGTGTGTGTGTGTGTGTGTTTGTGTATATATATATATATACATATATATATATATATATATGTGTGTGTGTGTGTGTGTGTGTATAAAAGTATGTGTATTTGTGTGTGTGTAAGTGTATGTATGTAAAATCCTGGAAATTTATGTTTCATTTTTGGATTGTTTATGACATCGGCGGATCCAAAATTATGGCCTAGAATTGAGCCTAGGTGAAAAGTAATCTTTTTATGACCCCTGCTTTTATTTTGTTTAAAAGAATTACTTTGTGATTTCCACTTTTATTTTGTTAAATGTTAGTTGGGTGTTTAAATCGTTTTATTAAAAAAAAAAATGTATTTTAGTGAATGGTGGTTCCTTCCTATTTGATTTAAAAAAAGGGGAAATTTGAACTTGGAAACTCCTCCCTCAAAAAACTCGAAACCTAGAACACTCCCCTAACTACCGGCCGCCTTTCCCTAACCCTAGTAGTAAACACCGCGCCCCATCAGCTCCAAGTGGATTTGGCAGCCCCCCCAACACACTTCTCTCTCTCTCTCTACAACTCTCTGTCTCTCGCACTCTTTCTCTCTCAATCTCACTCTCTCCCTCCCCTGTCGTGCCCCACTACCATGCCGTCATTCTGCCAGACACCGGGGCCACCCAGCCGTCGACACCCCCCATGGCCGCCGGCGCTGCCCAGTCATATGGCCATCCCCTTTCTTGGTATATTGGTGCGCGAGGATGCATGGATGATGCAAGCATGCATCCCATGTTCAAGGGCTTGAAAAATTCTCCTTTGAACCCTTAAAGCAATTTTTGTGGTTTCAATCTTGCAAATTCATATAATTTCTAACATAGAGTTTTGAAAATTATCAGCTTTTGACTCGGGAGTAAGAGGAGAAACATCCTCCATCCAGAGAACGACGCAAGGTAAACTTTCACGATGATTTCTTGTGTTCATCGATTCTTAAGTTTATAGCTTTGGCTTGATTTGGGTAGATTGGGAGACTCAGAAACCTATAGGATGGGCGTAGGTAGATGGGTGACCGATCATGGTGGAAAAACAGAGCCAATGGTACTCGTTCGGGGCAAAAACGCATAGGCAGAACATTCTGGGTTTGGAACTGCACATGCCCCTCTTTTGAAAATTCGACCAGGACGAGACAGTAGCTCAAAAATAGTGAACATTTTATAGTAGGTGCGTTATGATGTGCTGTGTGACTCAGGTTTTGAATTGAATGAATCGGAGTTATGTGGCCCAAGTTATGGTCGAATTACCGGGGACTATCCAGATCAGAATAGTCAGTGATACCGTGAAAAGAATTGGAAAAACAATCTAGTTCAGTTCATAATTTGATAAAATCCTAAACATAAGAAATGTAGAGGATGGACCAACCTTTCTATAATGGGTAAGAAATCAAAATTTTGATATCGGGAGGAAAAGATATGGGTTCTGAAAATTGAACCCAGATTCTAGTTGAATCTAGATGTAGAGTTGGGCTTCGGTTGGGGGCCCTAGACATGGGTAGAAATGTTATAAAAATGCTTCTAATTAGTGCAAGGGCTAGGATTATGGCCCATGAAGTTTTGAACTGAGTGTGGGTGATGTTTTAGCCTACGTGTGGAGCAGTAGGCCCAAACTAGTAACCGAACCCATAATTTGTACGAAATTCAGGCAACAATCATATTGTAACCCTCCCCAAGTTGCTTGAAAAATTGCATAAGTATTGGATATGGTAAGAATTAACTTGAATGTTGATTTAATGAAATTATGACATGAGTCAACTGAACGTGATTGCGTAGTTGGAACTGCATGATTGTGCTATGACTATAGAGTTAGGTCTTTGAATGTTTATGCTGAAAAATTGGACGTTTGTGTGTTGTGGGGATGCCTTTAGGGGATTGGGTCGAATTTGAATGAACTATACATGTTAAATCGACCTTTAATTTGGAAAAGTATAGTAGTGACTGTAATGGCTAATTATGGGTGAGACTGTGAGCTAGTCATGGTGATTGAAGGCCAATAATGCAATGCCCATGTTCTTTATTTTACGTTAAGGAGACTGTCTTGCCTTTTTACGTTATAAAATCGTATTTTTATTAACTATATGAGTTAGATTAGTATTGATGTGCTTATGTGAGCAATAATTTTTTTAAAAAGAATATTATTGATTCTATTATTATTATTAGTAGTAGTTTTGAAAATCCTTCGATGATTTCTACTAAGCGTTAGTAAGGATTATTATCGGGTACTAAATCGAGTAGGAACCCGAATATGATTGGATTGTCGACCATAGAACTAGTTTCGTCGTTCATTAAGTCAAACCTTGATGTATTTGGGAACCAGTAATCGACGAAAGGACGTATTATCGATTTGGGTTTAGAGTTCGAGATACAAATTAGACTAGCAGTGTTAATTTGAGCGAGCTTGAGACAAAAAGAAAAAATAGGGTGAAGGGCATTTTTGTCAAATCCACGCCCAAACAAAAAGGGGGCTCCTTCTCCTTCCTCTGCCTCGCAACAGCCCGAGCCTCGTTGCCTCTCTCTTTTCTTCTTCTTCTCTCCACGGGACTCAAGCACCAGAAAACTCGACGGATTTTCGCATCACCCAGCTCGGAAATCCTCAGATTGCACCTACCCAAAGTCAAACAAACCCACCGTTGCTAGTTTTAGGCAAAATCAGAGAGAGACTATCGCATTTGTGGTTGATTTGGGTGGCGTTTTGAGGCACTGAATGTGTGCCCGAGCATGGCCACACAATCCAGCTTTTAGCTACTTTAGTTCCTCTACAAATTAAGAGTGAATTTGTTGCACCGAACAAGCATCACAACCCTAAGTCAGTGAATTAGCTGCAGTCAGATTTGGGGGTCCGAATTGTGAGGGTTAGGCGTGATTTGGGGTCTGTTTGTATGTCAGAGAGCAAGGGTCAGGGAATTAGAGTTCTCCAGCACTCAAGGTTGAGCCCAAAGCCCTTTTTCACGGGTCCTTAGCTTGGATTCGAGGTGGGTGTTTCTCACCTCCTAAATTATTAGTAATTTCAAAATGAATTTAACTGATTCTAGCTGTTGCATATTTGAATCTGAGTTAGTAAGCTATACTCGAAGAATTTTAAGCCCAATTGAGTAAACATGTTGATGACACTGATTTTGGGATAATTGCATATTGAGTTGATGCATAGTTGTATGAACCGGTTAGTTTGAAGATTTTTAGAATAAATAGAATGTTGCCATAGGACTGTTATAGCATCAGTTTGTCATACTTAAATTCTGTTTTAGAGGTTAAGGATGCTAACCAGGTGATTTAAGGTATTCGTAGGGTAGGCTGATTTCTGTTTAAATGTCGTTGGTAAATCAGAATGGTTATGCTTAAATTCCATTTGTGGTTACTCGTATGAATGCTGCGTTTATTTATGATGGTTTCATATACTGTTGAATCGTTTATGGTACTATTGAACCGAGCTCGGTAGTTGGTTGGTTCGAGTTAGAACTATTGAGAGATTTGAGGCTCTTGTGGTCGGTGTTGTCTGAGGATGGAGCTTGGGTTGTGATTGACTGTAATCGTGTAGATTGCTAGGCTATGTGTGGCTTACTGGGCATGTTCTACCAAGTTGAGTTATGAAGTGGTTGAATGTGCTATTTGTGAACCCCTTGTCTCTTGAAAATTGTTGAATAATGCTATGTGAATGATTTGCAAACCTAGTAATCTTTAAAAGGGTCGTTAAAAGCGTGTTTTCACAAATTTGAATGTTTCTAAAAGTTCACCAATTGCCTGTTAGTTTATTAAGATGTTTGTAACCTAAAAAGATCCTAAATCATCGAACCACTCAGTGAATGACCCAACTGAATAGTCAGTAGGTTTAGGAAGTTGAAAAGCAAAATAGTATCGAGTTCAAAAATGTTTTGGGGCTTTGGTTTGTTTATGTCTCCTTCTTTGAGTTTAAAAAGGATTGAAAGAAAGTCAAAAAGGACAACTGAAGGAGTTTTATTACGAAACTTAGTTTGAGTTATATGCTAGCTAAGTACTTTAAGTTTCGAATAAGTTTCAAATTGCGAGTTAGCAAATTCATTACGATTTTAAATGGTTTTCAAGTTGAAAATGAAACAACCATAACCAATAGTAGGGTTATAGGCTATTTTGCTAGATAAGAATATATATGAATAAGTATAAGTATGCATATATATAAGTAACAATGTTCATGCTTATGCGTACATAGAGGAGCTACTCTAGAAAATTTAAACTTAAGTCTGAGACCCAGGGATGGTGGCTTAGTTCCCGCCTAGCATAATATGAGTTCCATTGAGATGATCCAGGGATGGTGGCTTAGTATCCCACCTGGCATAACATAAGTTACGTTAAGATGATCCAGGGATGGTGGCTCAGTATCCCGCCTGGCTTAACATAAGCTATGTTAGGATGACTTAAGGATGGTGGTGTGAATCCCGCCTGAAGTCTAAGCATGTAAGTTATGTCTCAGCATAGTATAATGTCTATCCGGATAGGCATATGTTACCGCTCAAGTTTAGCCAGCTCGGGATGGCAGTAACAAAGTACCTCTAAGAGTCTAATCTCCTCACTCATGTGATTCAATTGTTATGTATGTTTTTTTTTAATAAATGATGATCCCACGCCAAGGGTATTTTCCGAATAAACAAGAAAAGAAATTGACATTTCGTCATTTTAAGTATTCCCGAAAAAAGAAGATTTTAAGGGCCATTAAGAGGCCAGTTTGAATAAGATTTGAAAAGCTCAAGGGTAATAGAGGACCAATATGAAAGAGATTTCTTTTTACAAGATCATGAGCCTCAAGAGGCTAAGTAAAGTGTTTTCAGGGAAAAGAAAGTTTTCAATGAGATCTGAATGAGATTTTAAGTAAAGTATGTCTATATCCTTATAATGCATCGAGCATTTATGTTTTCAAACATGCAGATTCTTTGAAGAGGCTAGCTTGATGTATAATCTACTCTTTAAAGAGGCTAGCTTGATTTGTAAACTATTCTTTAAAGAGGTTAGTTGATTTGTAAAGTATGCTTTAAGAGGCTAGTGTGATTTGTAAATTATTCTTTGAAAACAACACGGGTTAGTACGTTTTCAAAATGCATATTCGAAAGCATTGTGCCCTATTCTTGTTGTTTACTTGCTTATGTGCCTAAATGCTTGTTTATCAAGGAAGTTTGGTTATTAAGGGCCTAGAAATGAGCTTGAGTGGTTAGTATGAAGTTTAGAGGTGATGATTCCTTTTGGGGACTGTGATTGCCTAATATGATAGTATGTGTAAATGCGTGATATATGACTATTATTGGTATTATTGCCTACAACTGTTTTAGTTTTAAGGGGTCGGGGAATACTCACTGAACGTGTGGTTACTCATCCCATTACTATTTCCCCCTTTTCCCTAGGTTTTCATTGTGACAGATAGAAGTCAATTTACATATGCCAAGTGGAATATCCCCCTGCATGAAAAGATGGCATGTGTGCCATATAGAAGTAGACTCACAAATTAACGATGTAATGCAATGTATCACTGAAGTTGTAAATGTATGCAAACAAAGCACTCTAGTTCATGTAATGCGCATTGTTTATGAGTCGCTCTGTATGCTCATGTGAGCCAACCATCTGATTAGCCAATTGTCTTTTTGGCTGAAGTTAACTATGTTTTGGGATATAAACCCCAATGCTCCGGATGTGTGATCCGTTAAGTTGTATCTTTTATTTCCTTCTTCATTATTGAACTTTATTGTTTTGGTGTACTCCGGGCGAGTGGCCGTAGAGCTGTGGACTCCGGCGTAGAACCGTTGAGCTTATTTTAGAATTCTATATGTTTCTATTCAATGCAGGGATTTATGGTAAGGCTTTTAGACTGGAAAATGGTTAGTTTCTAGGCAAAACACTATCCGTTTTGCCCTAGAATTTAAGTAGGAGTTAAGAAATCATTAATGCTCCTAACCCTAGGGGTTGGGGGTGTTATAAATGGTATCAAAGCAAGGTCCTGCGACCATAGGCCGCAACCTGAGTCTTGCATTTCATATAGTTGTCCAGGAACGCATTCATGATGATGTGATTTATACATGCTTTTATGTGCAAATGTAGGTTTTTTGTGAATGTTGGTGTGATTAGCTAGTTATGTGCGGCTTGAATAAGCTCATTGATTGGGTGAAAGAACCATTTGCTAGAGTATAGGTCGAATGACTTGTGTTCTCTTGAATGATATAAGTGTTAGCTCAATAATGATTGTTTTGTGTGTGCTCCTGGGTGATTTAAATCGAAAGTTTAAAATATGCTTGATTTGAATTCAGACGATTGAAAACCTTTTTTTAAGCTCGCTCTTTGCCCCTACCCGTGGATTGCTCCTCGGGCCCTATAATAGAGAGAGTAGACATGTTTAGAGATGGTAGAGAAGAGGCTCAAAATAGATAAGCTATTTTTCACTTTTGAAATTCAAGATTTTGAGATGTTAATGGCTTTCTGACTGTTGGGCCAAGCTTTACTTTAGACCAAAAGATTAGCTTTTAGTGATGATGAGTGAGTTTAGGTTTACTAGTACGTGTCCTTATGTGTGTCAGAATGTTATTTGTAAATGTGTACATGCTAAGATGTGTACATCATTGGAGTCGTTCATAATAGATTAGGAAAGGAATGATTGGAGATTAGTTGCTCTACTTGATAATCCTACTAAATGATACCTTCCTCTCATGTCTGAATGAACTGTTAAGTACATGAGCTTCTTGGTGCCTGTTTTGAGCTTGTATAGGATGCAGTTGAGTTGGATGGGTGGTCTAATATGTGTGGCTTATTGCATGGTATGATTGTTGGCATGTCACTTGCATTACATGACTCCTATTACTTCCTGCTATAGCTTGAGTGGTCGGATATGCATATATTGAATATACGACCTAGTGACTATTAGAATTTGCATTCGCGTGTGCTCACCGTTGCATATCTTATGTTTGCTAAGGATAACATGCTAGGACCTCGCATTTAGGGGCCAACCTTATCACACCCTTTAAATAATGTATGTGTAAGAAGTGCTGGGAACCTTCCCTATCATTGACCTGCTCTTGGACCATGTTCCCCAAACTGTTATGTGCTTAGTGATTGATGACCGCATGCCCTACCCCACTAACATGGCCTATATGTACTGAAACATGGACTAACCCCGTGGATTATGCTTGATTTCAAAGTGCGATGTTGTTGTAAACCTATGTGTTGTTCTTGTGCGATGTCATTGTTCATGTAATGCTTGGTGATGCTGCGTGATTCTATAAAATGCCCTTTCCATTCCATGATGATGTAGAATTCCTTGTCGACTGATTGAAGCCTAAAATGATTTGATTTCTTCATGCATTAGGGTGGATTTAGGGTAGCCGTGTACCCGGATTCGACCTTCATTATTACCGCTAGTTGTCATTTATAGAAATGGTCCTTAAGTGTCAACTTATGTGCTTTTCTGTAAAATGGTTCTTGTTGAACCCTTGTTCTAACGTGATTTTGAAAAGGTTATTCATGCCAACTCATTTTCCCTCTTCAATGCGATTTGCCATCGGTGCCTAAATAGAGTGAGTAGACACCTGAAGAGTATTGGTGAGGAACAAACTAGATACCATATGCCTTTTTTTCCGGTTTCAACTAATTGTAAAACAATATTTTGGGTTTTAGTGCGAGTAGTGTAGATTGTGTTATGTGTGACGCTCGCATTCTTTATTTTACATTAAGTTGATTGTCTTGCTTTTTTACGTTATGAAATCGTATTTTTATTAACTATATGAGTTAAATTAGTATTGAAGTGCTTATATGAGCAATAATTTTTTTAAAAAAGAACATTATTGATTCTATTATTATTATTATTATTATTATTATTATTATTATTATTATTATTATTATTAGTTTTGAAAATCCTTCGATGATTTCTACTAAGTGTTAGTAAGGATTATTATCGGGTACTAAATCAAGTAGGAACTCGAATAAGATTAGATTGTCGACCATAGAATTAGTTTCGTCGTTTATTAAGTCGAACCTTGATGTATTTGGGAATGAGTAATCGATGAAAGGCCGTACTATCGATTTGGGTTTAGAGTTCAGGATATAAATTAGACTATCGGTGTTAATTTGAGTGAGCTCGAGACCCAAAAAAATGGGATGAGGGGCATTTTTGTCAAATCCATGCCCAAACAAAAGGGGGCTCTTTCTCCTTCCTTTGCCTCGCGACAGCCCCAAGCCCCATTTCCCTCTCTCTCTTCTTCTTCTTCTCTGTATGAGACTCAAGCACCAGAAAAACCGTCGGATTTTCGCATCACCCAACTCGAAAATCCTCAGATTTCACCTACCCAACATCAAACAAACCCACCGTTGCTAGTTCTGGGCAAAATCAGAGAGAGACCACCGAGTTTGTGGTCGATCTAGGTGGCGTTTCGAGGCACTGAGTGTGTGCCCAAGTGTGGCCACACAATCTAGCTTTTAGCTGCTTCAGTACCTCTATAAATTGGGAGTGAATTTACTACACCGAAGAACCATCACCACCCTAAGTCAGTGAGTGAGCTTTGGTTAAATGTGGGGGTTCGAATTACAAGGGTTAGGCACAGTTTGGGGTCTGTTCGTATGTCAGAGAGCAAAGGCCAAGGAATTGGAGTTCTCTAGCACTCAAGGTTAAGCCCAATGCCCTTTTTAATGGGTCCTTTGCTTGGATTTGAGGTGGTCGTTTCTTGCCTCCTAAATTATTAGTAATTTCAAAATGAATTTAACTGATTCTAGTTGTTGCATGTTTGAATCTGATTTAGTAAGCTATATTTGAGGAATTTTGAGCCCAATTGAGCAAACATGCTGATAACACTGATTTTGGGATAATTGCATGTTGATTTGATGCATGGTTGTATGAACCGGTTAGTTTGAAGATTTTTAGAATAAACAGAATGTTGCCATAGGACTATTTTAGCACCAGTTTGTCATACTTAGATTCTGTTTTGGAGGTTAAGGATGTTAACCAGGTGATTTAAGATATTCGTAGGGTAGGCTAATTTCTGTTTAAATGTCGTTGCTAAATCAGAATGGTTATACTTAAATTCCATTTGTGGTAACTCGTATGAATGCTGCATTTATTTATGATGGTTAAATATACTGTTGAATCATTTATGGTACTATTGAACTGAGCTCGGTAGTTCGTTGGTTCGAGGTGGAACTATTGAGAGATTTGAGGCTCTTGTAGTCAGTGTTTTGTGAGGAGGGAGCCTGGGTTGTGATTGATCGTAATCGTATAGATTGCGAGGCTATGTGTGGCTTATTGAGCATATTTTACCAAGTTGAGTTATGAAGTGTTTAAATGTGCTATTTGTGAACCTCTTTCCTCTTGAAAATTGTTGAATGATGCTATGTGAATGATTTCCGAATATAGTAATCTTTAAAAGGGTTGCTAAAAGCATGTTTTCATAAATTCGAATGTTTCTAAAGGTTCACCAATCGCCTATTAGTTTCTTAAGATGTTTGTAGCCTAAAAAGATCATAAATCGACGAACTACTCAGTGAATGACTAAACTGAATAGTCGATAGGTTTAGGAAGTTAAAAAGCAAACTAGTAGCAAGTTCGAAAATGTTTTGGGGCTTTGGTTTGTTTATGTCTCCTTCTTTGAGTTTAAGAAGGATTGAAACGAAGTGAAAAGGGACAACTGAAGGAGTTTTATTTCGAAACTTAGTTTGAGTTATATGCTAGCTAAGTATTTTAAGTTTCGAATTCGAGTTGGCAAATTCATTACGATTTTAAAAGGTTTTCAAGTACTAGATATTTTACTAGGCTATTTTACTAGATAAGCATATACATGAATAAGTATAAGTATGTATATGTGTAAGTAACTATGTTCATGCTTATATGTACGTAGAGGGGCTGCTCTAGAAACTTTAAGCTTAGGTCTAAGACCCAGGGATGGTGGCTTAGTTCCTGCGTGGCATAATATGAGTTACATTAAGATGATCCAGGTATGGTGACTTAGTATCCCACCTGGCATAACATAAGCTACGTTAAGATGGACTAGGGATGGTGGCTTAGTATCCCGCCTGGCTTAACATAAGCTATGTTAAGATGACTTAAGGATGGTGGTTTGAATCTCGCCTGAAGTCTAAGTATGTAAGTTATGTCTCAGCATAGTATGATGTCTGTCCGGATAGGTGCATGTTACCGCTCGAGTTTGGCCGGAAGATTTGAAAAGCTCATAAAGGTCATTAGAGGACTAATACGAAAGAGATTTCTTTTTATAGGAACATGAGCCTCAAGAGGCTAAGTAAAGTGCTTTCAGGGAAAAGAAAGATTTGAATGAGATCTGAATGAGATTTTAAGCAAAGTATGGCTATATCCTTGTAATGCATCCAACATTTATGTTTTCAAACGTGCGAATTCTTTGAAGAGGCTAGCTTGATTTGTAATCTACTCTTTAAAGAGGCTTGCTTGATTCACAAACTATTCTTTAAAGAGGTTAGTTGATTTGTAAAGTATGCTTTAAGAGGCTAGTGTGATTTGTAAATTATTCTCTGAAAACAACATGGGTCACTACGTTTTCAAAATGCGTATTCGAAAGCATTGTGCCCTATTCTTGTTGTTTACTTGCTTATGTGCCTAAATGCTTGTTTATCAAGGAAGTTTGGTTATTAAGGGCCTAGAAACGAGCTTGAGTGGCTAGTATGAAGTTTAGAGGTGATGATTCCTTTTAGAGACTATGATTGCCTAATATGATAGTAATGTATAAATGCGTGATATGTGACTATTATTGGGATTATTACCCACAGCTTTTTTTGGTTTTATGGGGTCGGGGAATACTCAATAAGCATGTTGTTGCTCATCCCATTACTATGTCCCCTTTTTCTTGAGGTTTTCATTGTGACAGGTAGAGGTTAATTTACATGTGCCAAGTGGAATATCCCCCTGCTTGAAAAGATGTCATATGTTCCATATAAAAGTAGATTCATGAATTAGCGTTGTAATGCAATGTATCACTAAAGTTGTAAATGTATGTAAACAAAGCACTCTAGTTCATGTAATGCATATTGTTTATAAGTTACTCTGTATGGCCATGAGAGCCAACCATCTAATTAGCCAGTTGTCTTTTTGGCTGAAGTTAATTGTGTTTTGGGATGTAGACCTCAATACTCCGGATGTATTATCCATCGAGTTGTATCTTTTATTTCCTTCTTCATTATTGAACTTTATTGTTTTGGTGTACTCCGTGCGAGTGGCCCGTAGAGTTGTGGACTCCGGCGTATAGTCGTTGAGCTTATTTTAGAGTTCTATATATTTCCATTCAATATAGGGATTTATTATAAGGCTTTTAGCCTGGGAAATGGTCAGTTTCAGGGGAAACTCCATCCGTTTTGCCCTATAATTTTAGTAGAAGTTAAGAAATCGTTAACGCTCCCAACCCCGGGGGTTGGGGGTGTTACAAATAGCCTTCCCCGGAGAATAGTGCATGCATTGGAGCGGCCACATGCCCTAGTGGGACGTTGGTCAGGTTAGCGGTAAGTATCCATGATGATGGTAGGCTAGGAAATGGTAAAGTGGTAACCGCCCTAGTCGGCGGTAGGCCAGGATTAAGTTAAGCGACTGTGCTAAACCCAAGCGCAGGCCATGAGATTTAATGGGGTCACTCACCCTTAAACCTAATTATTATAATGGGATCTTAACGTGCATGCGTGTGTATCACTGAGGGCATGTAAGTATAGGCCGTTATATTAATGGAAAACGAATAAGCGTGGTCTTATTGCTCCCCTACCCCTAAAATGTTTTCAAAATGAATTTGTATGCATAGTTTGACTGTTAGGAGTGATTGTTATTGAGTTTATCTCATTTTGTAAAATGTTTTGTTTTCAAGTGAAGTGCATACGCATGGGGACGGGGACATAAAGTTAGAGCGAGGCTTCGTCGTTTAAACTATAGCTGGAACAATAGTTTGATTTGAGAAAGAATTGTGTTGGATTTTGTTAAGTTCAGTAGTTGCTTAAGCTGTGACTGAAATCTTTTAAGTGAAGTATTACTGAGGAATATTTTTGCATTAAAGTTTGATTGATACTCAGCCTGGTGTCTTCCATAAAGGAAACACGATGGTAACACCCCTGTTAGGTAAAGTATTACTGAGGAATATTTTTGTACTAAAGTTTGATTGATATTCAGCCTAGTGTGTTCCACAAAGGAAACACGACGGTAACAACCCTGTTAGGCTTTCCGCTGCCACATAGGTTAATAGTAGTAATAAAGAAGGGAATTAGAAATTCGGGGTGTTACAGTGTGTGTGTATAGATATACATACATACATACATACATACATACATATATATATATATGTATATATACATATACATATACGTATTCATATATTATATATATATATATATATATATATATATATATATATATATATATACATATACATATACATATATATATATACACACACACACATATTTAAATATACATATATATGTGTATGTATGTGTGTCTGCCTCTATGTGCATATGTGTGTGTGCGTGTGTGTTTGTCTATGTGTGTGTGTATACACAGGCATTCATACATATGTATAGATGCGTGCCCGTTCAGGTTTATACTTGCAAAGAGACGAAAAGATTGTATTCCCTATGAACTAGCTTTAAGAATAAGAACTAGGAACTTTCAATTTGGGTGGTTGTTTTTTGATTAAATGGCTAAGATATTCTGCGTCGTCACGCACTCAAACACTAT
>JAKOGI010001533.1:0-20000 GCA_029747015.1 Carnegiea gigantea
CGGCTTGACTATGGAAATCTTTTGCTTTGCTCCCGAGCCTTCAGGTTGGTGGCGGTGGCATGGCATTTCAGGCTAGGCTGGACTCCCTTCGAGGTAGGTTCTCCTAGGTTAGGTTTTTCTTTCCATTAACCATTGAATAGATGAGGAAGAGGCACGGGAATGATCCTTCTGAGGAGTCAGCAATTTCCTGTCAGCATCTTTACAACAACCAACAGTGGTATTGGGTTAAATTAGATTAGGATTTGTTTAGTGTTTTCTTTTCTTTCCGGTGTGAGAAAGCGTGAATCTCGTTGGATTCTAACAGCTATGACTTTGCCAAGGGCTTAACGAAAACGTTCTTTTGTGCCTTCTATTTAGCGCGTGAAGCTAATCTTTCATTTAGGTAGGGTATGCATTATTCTTTCCTACTTAACTTCCTACTGATTTATCCGCGTCCTTCTATCGGTTGGTTTTTTTCCCTTTTGGGGACCTTGAAGTTTAAGCGAAATCAAAATATGAAACTCTTTCTCAACTGGAAATGCAGAGCTTGTTTTGCTTTCAGTAGTTCCGGGTCTAGGTTGGGGGAACTCTTCTTCCTATTTTGACCTGAAGCCAATCCTCTATCTCATTCTTCGGTCGGGAGCGAATCATAGAAAACTCTTTCTATAGGCTTCTCAAAAATCAAAAAGGAGAGTGGAGAAGACTAGTTTTCCCTAGAGGCATGTTCTTTTCTCGTTAGCTCCACCAGCTTTGATTCTCAAAGATTATCCCTTTCTCGCTGGAAGAAATAAGAGCTTAAGACGACTTACAAGCAGCAAGCAGAAGGAATGAAACTAAGGACTGCGACTATACTATAACCCAGGCACTGGTCCTCGTCCTATAGCCACCGTTAGCTCCTTTTTTCATATTTCATATAGAAGGAAAAGAATGATAGGAAAATATCTAACGCTCCTTAGCCTGAGAGATAGTTAGCTAGGTATTCTTATTAGAATTATAGGCCTGCTTTTCCTCTCTTTAAGTAAAGTACGGTCACCTATTTGAACGGGTTAACAACATCTCTTATCCACCAGGATATGTAATTCCCTATTTGAAAGTGTACGACGGAGAAGGAAAGCCATACGAACATTTGGTACTCTTCCTTCATCGATGTGGAGATAGAGCCAGAAGTGAGGAAGGGTGCATTCGTAAATTTCCATTATCATTGACAGGTGCTGCTCTGCATGGCTTACGCCATAAAACCATTCCTACTTGAGATGCTATGGTCACAGCATTTATAAGAAAATTCTTCTATAGATATAAAGAAGAAGGGAACCACGGAAGAATTCAGATTAGAAATGTTGAATACCTCGGAAATGGTCAGGAAGAAGAGGAGCTGTTAGGAATAAAAAGGACAAAGGGAAGATGAAGTCAATAAGCCTGAAGATGCTGAAAACCAAGATGAATTTGACGAAGTCTCCATTTGCTATTCTTTTGTTGAGAAATTTTTGTTGATTCCACAAGCCTTGAAAGTCCCGCTTATGTTGACATGGCTCCTTATCCAGAATGGATGGAACATGTCCCATATCCCCCTTAATACCAAATCCCTATCTTTTTCCGCCGGAGATGACGCATTGGCTTATTTGGTCTATTTTCAACAAGAGTGTGGGGTAAGAGCAGCTGTCGAGGCTCTCTGTTTCAAAGAATTTCGTTACTCGTCGTTACTTATAACTTCGCCTGGAGATCCATACCGACATGGGGAGCTATGGTGTTTTCTCCAAGAGTTCGGAGCAAGAAAGCCCCCTAAAGGATGGAATATTCCAAATCATGAATGGCCGATGATGATTGGGGGCTTCCAATCTGAACAAGACCGATGGTTCTCATACTTCTTCAGTCTCAGGGGATGTGGGGAGTGCAGCACCTGACGGCCGGACCTCTAAAGTGGATGAATTTTTTGAAGGTAGAGTGACGTCTTATCATGCTTTTTGATGGTTCAGATTTCTTCATAACTTCAGAAATAGCCCAAGTCAACCAGATGGAGTTACGATCTGGTAAGAAATTACCTCCCATTCCGAATTATGGTAATGGTCAAATTATTGTGCGACAGTTTGATCAGTCTAAGAATAGATCGTCCCCAAATCCTGAAAGTCCCGTCCAGGATCATGGTCTATCGCAAAATCAAAACCCTGGGGGGCATCCCTATAGACCGAGGTGCTGGGGGCACCCTCTCGAGCCAAAACGCAGTTACCCAACGAGGGAGACCACGAATGCTTGCTGGTCAAACATTAGCGGCTAATGGACAACATGTTCGCTATGACATATTAGCTCATTTCCTGCACTCCTCAGCGTATACGATGCATTGAAGATGTCTGCAGAACTAAGGATGTCCCTAGTATACGCATTAACGAACCCAGAGGAGTTTTCTAATGAAGTTAACCAAGTTGAGATGAGAAGTAGTGAACCAACTTATGCCGAGTGTTTGGCTTTGATCACGTTTACGGACGATTACTTGCAACCAGGACTCATTAAGCATAACAGGCCTTTGTTCATTTCAGGATACCTTAATGGATTGGAGATAACAAGAATCATGATAGATGGGGGATCGGCTGTTAATCTCCTACCTTTGAGAATGCTAAAACGTCTCGGGATTGCTATTCAGCGATTGGCCCCAAGCAATCTTACTTATCCAAGGATTTCACCAAAGTAGGCAGAGGTCTCCGGGCATTGTACGACTTGAATTAAAGATCGAGGAATGGGAGGATACCATACCCCTTTATGTCATTGATGCGGAAACATCAAAGTTCTACTTGGGCGGCCTTGGATGCATGATAATTGTGTCATCCCTTCTACTTATCACCAATGTTTCAAGTAAACCAAAGGTGGTGAGCAGAAGAGGGTGAAAGCGGATGCGAATCCTTTTAGCGAAGCAAAAGCGTATTACGCAGATGCTAAATTGGATTTATCCGAAGATAAGCTACAAAGCTCAAAGAGAAAGGGATTTCGACCTCAGCAGACGACCAATCGACCCCTAAAGAGACCCGAAACTCACGTTTTCATTTAGAAAAATCGGCCATTCCGGACGATTCAATCATAACCAGAAAGAGATATCCTAAAAGAAAGGCCTTTTTCGAGACAAAAGAGGCTTACGTATCTTCTTCCCTTATCAGAACGCTTTGACCCTTTGCCATAGTTACAGAGATTCCAGATTCGCGGGAATCAATAGAAAGAATTTCTTTGTGGACAGAAAGGAAAGATTACGACTCTTTCCGATAGATAACCAAAGAGCAGACAGGAGCAAGCCAGAGACCTATTCCATATGAGCTAGCTAGCCAATGAGATGCCATTGAGGGAGCTTAAACCGATGTCCCTATGTGCCAGGCCAGCCGTTACCTTCCTTTCAGATAAGTCCTTCCTTGCCTACTATACTTATAGAATTCCAGTTTCAATAAACGGCCTATCTTTTGCATTTGAAGGGACCTATCGTGACCCTAAAGACCCCTCGCGATTTAGCAAATAAAAAGGGCCATGAAGAACGTTTTCTATAAACCGGGATGAGCTAAGCTAAACAGAAAATCGATTCGCTAAACAGAGGATCCCTACTTGATACGAAACAGAACAGGAACTTCACTCATACTGAAATACTTCAATCGATGAACTCCTTGCTGCATCGATGCTCGAGGAAGCAAGAGCGGGATGAGTGCCAACTACAACTACTAATGCTAATGGAAACCCCTTTCTTGCTCCTGCAACTCTCGAACTAGAGGAAGGAAAGCGCTATACTCCCCCACGGAAGAAGCGAGGACGGGAATCTTGTACTGATTAAGCGGGAAGACCGATCTATTTCATTAAAGGAAGAAGGAGATTCGCAGGCAGGAAAAGATCCATTGAAAGAAGGGATTCGGGGAGGGAATGGGAGGAATGAGTACAAATAGTGAGTGCCACGTAGTCAAGAGCGATAAGACGTATTTCTATTTCAGACGGGACGAGAACCAATTTGCATTAAGCAAAAGGCAGGGGAAACTGCAGGATTAGTAGGTTTTTTCTTGCTTAGCTTAGCAGAGGATCAATGTGAAAGAAGAGCTAACCGGAAAACACAGGCAAGTGATTTCGAACAAAAAAAAAAAGAAGAATTGCAAAAAGGGGATTTGCTCAAAGCAAGGGGAAGAGGGGCATTCGAAGTAGCCGAATCTTAAGCTCAAGCCGAAGCAGGTCCTAGAGAAGAAGCAAATCCCGATCCCTCAGCATCAAAATCATTCGTATCAACTCTTTCCTAATAATCCGAAAAATCAGAAGCAGAGTAGGAAAGCCCTTTTTCTATGGTATGGGGAAGGAAGCGGAAACCACCATTCGAATAAAGGGCGGAGGGTAGAGGAGGGTGTTAACGTTGAGTGACCTATCAAAAGTTCAGGTAGTTGACTAAGAGACTGCACGAAAACAGTTTTTCCTAAAAAGAGAAAGGCTTCCTGGTTTGAAACTGAAATCTTTTAGCAGCTTGTGGGGGCCTACCTAACTCTATGGCGAAGCATGGGCGGCGGATGGCAATAGATAAGTAAGGGTTGGCTTAGAACCGGGGCGGTGGGCAGGGTAGGAGGCAATAATGGTAAAGAAAAGACTGGCTAGCATGAGGCAGGTGCTCCACTGATTGATTCGACCTACCTTATCCGACATGTGGAGTTTGGTAGCTTTCTCTAATCTTCCCTTGAAAAGTTCTCTTCCTTTAGGAATTTGAATTCTTTCGTAGGAGACCTATCCAGAAGGAAGTTTTCGCAACTCACGGGTGAGCGAAGCTGCGAGGGTTATCCGGAGCAGTGTCAGCGTCAAAAGCGGCCTCGGAGCGCTGTGTTAAGGTTGTAGTTGTTGAACGCGCAACCAGAGAGGAGAGCTATAGGAGCAAGACTGTGTTTGGACTGGACGCGTGCCGAACGAAGATCGTGTCTATTTACGCTCAAAAAATCCATATAGGTGGAAAGCTGGAAGCTTCAATAGTTCCCTGCTGAACCTGTTAGTGCTATGATGGGGTATTTCAGTCCGTCCCTACTAAAGCGGCTTAGGCGTCGCCACGGGTAGGGCATCAACCACAGCACAGCACAGGTTGCGGACCTATCGAGATGCTTCCTTGCAGAACCCAACAAGGGCTGTCACTCTATCGAGTGAGTGGGAAACAAAGTAAACACGAGCAGGAGAATAGAGATCGGTCTGTCTTGTCTTAGACTAGCCCTACTCCATCCATCTTGGCTATCTTGAGCTTATTCATAAGCTTGGGGCTACTTTTCATTTTCTGCTTACAACTAGGGCTTCCAGCACTCATTCCTACGCTTAATCGGGTCTCATAGCCCCTGTGACCTTCACAGCCTGATTAATGCGCTTTAAAAGCGCACTTCTATGGCCCTTCGCCGAGCATTTTCTAGTTTCTTTCTCAGGATGTGCCTTTATCTTCACCGGTGGATTGGCATACTTATTGTGAACTTTTGTATGCGATTCCTGCTGTTCGTTTCCAGTGAGTGTAGCATTGATTTGTTATATAGTCTTGAGAAATGGTTGAGCATCTTGTATAATAATGTAGGTTTTAATAATGTCGAGCATCTTTTCGCTATGCTATGCTAGCTTCTTTGATTCAGAGCTAGTTTCAAACTATAGGTTAGGGGCTCTTCCCGCGCTATTGCGTACCTACTTAGCTTAGCTAGTTTAGGGCTTCTATCGCGTATAGCTAATTTTAGGCGAAAAACACGGGTTTGAAAAGCGTCAGACGTTCAATCCATGCTTTTTTATGATAGCTATTTAATCTTGTTAGTTAATCCATGGTCGCCCCCGTCACAAAGTTGCTAATGCCTTTCGGTACGCCGTGCGCACGAAAGGATCTCAGCTGGTGTAGGGTTCTCGTCCTACAGACCCCATTTCGGTGCCATTGCAGTGGGCTCACTGGGCCCTCCAGTTTTTGATCGCTCTTCTTGTGCGCGAAGTACAGCAAGCTATAGCCACTTTGCTTCCAAGCGCGGATCGTTCATCAAGTTGAGAGATCGGTTCTGACGTCGAACAGGTTGCCTCCCTAGGCGCGTCGGTGCGCGCGAAGGTTTTTGTGGGCCCACGGCATCTTGATCCGACCCCTCTCTTGACTCGCAAGACGCGCTTTACTCACCATAGAATAGATCGAGGGAGGTTCGAACTCCCATTGCCTGCTTGTCAGGCGTCATTCCATCCGATCTTGTTTGACTGCTTATATACAAAATAAGTTAACCCTTCCAAATAGCCCAGAAAATGACAGCCATCAAAAGACCTAAGCCCATATAGCCTCGGCCTGTCCAAATGATGTTCAGCGGTCTCTACCCTTTTAGCTGTGGCCCATGATCCAAAGGACCCGCAACCTGTAAATCATGCTATCCTTACCTTCCAACCAATCGGCCAATCACGCTATCCTTACCTTTCAACCAACCCCTTCGATTCCGCTTCTGCAGCAGTATAGAATCTCGGTCCCTTATCTTGATGCCTACAGCTCAATTTGTTTTCCAGTGATGGCAAGAATCCGCGAAATACTGCGTTTTTTTTCTTCTTCTTGTGTTGTTTCTGAATGGCATCATAGCTACACGAGGGAAAGCGATGCTGCCCACTCTGCCGCAAAAGGGGGCCGCTTTCTTCCCCCCAAAAATGCCAGTTCCACCATCAGGGCCCAGCAAGTAGCATAATTCTGTTCCGAGGCTGCGTTTCATTCCAGCAACAGTAGTATATGGTTCAAAACGCCTTGTTCTATCCGGCGCGAATCCCCTCCATTACTAGTATAGTGGAGGTGTTATTTGTATTGCAATAATGAATAAATGTACGAACACAAATAATGAGCAGACCAGCCCCTTCTATCTTTCTGGCATCAAGCCTGCTTCTCTTCAACATGGATCTTCCTATTCAATCTATTTTTTTTAATCCAAGGGAAAAGATGGAAACGGAATATGCGCTGATGCCTACCATTTAGGGTGGAGATTGCCGTTGTTTTAGAGTGGTGAACAGCAACTGGAGAGTGACCACCGGGAACTCACAGCTGAGAACGAACTACTTCTGCGGAGTCTTTTTCTGGCAAACAAACGAAGAACAGCAGAGCTAGAAGTGGAAGGGTCCTAAAGGATACCTCGTACCCACGTCCTTGGCTCTCAAGAGATACCCCACCTGCTCGCTGGTGGATAATGCCAAAAATACCAGTCAACATCTTCTGTTGATGAAAAAGAGCTACTAACTGAGCTGTCACGAATTCATAAGCTGTATGGATATTTAATTGCCTACCTAAATCGAAAGGCGGGGGGGATTCCAGAGCAGCCTCCCTCACTCTCCCCTTCGTGGTTGCTCTCTCCATTTTCTTTATTTAAGCCATAAAACTTCAGCTTAACCGGTTGCTTCAAGCAATTGGTACGTAATGTCGAGCAAGATGCTTCTCTCTGGATTCATAATATAATAATAATAGTCTTACTGGTACTGGTCAATTCATGATTGGAAAAGACACATATCTATCAAATAGTTGCCTCGCTAATCTAGCTTAGGAATAGCGAAAAAGAAAAATAGAGGTTTTTTGAAAAGACTGTTAAAGATGCAAACCATGAAATGAGAGGATAAGGTTAGGCCACTTTGATTATCATTGGCAATAGTTCCCTGTTGGCTCACCATCAACAGTGCCACGAATCTTAGGGTGCTAAAAGGCCTAACATTTTTTAGCTGAGCTCACATTTGAACCCACCTCGAATCATAGTCATAGTTTTTAGGAGATGCAGTCTGGTTCCACCGCGGATGAGGCTGCTGACTCGGAAGCGAAAAGGCGGACCCCACCACAATAGGAGAGGAGATAATAGGAGAGGAGATAGAGGCATTGTAGCGAGCCTCACTAATATGCATCTAAGGGAGGGAAGGACTACTAATGGATAATGGACTATCACGAACGGAGTTGAGGGTAGGAGTCTGGATCACAAGCCATAGACGTGCAGACAGAAAGACAAGTCATAAGGGAGAGTAACGACCTTTTTCAATCAATCCTATACCTCTGATCAGTTGGTAAAAGAAAAGCTGTCCAGTCCGAGATAGCATTCCGGTCCAGAAGAGGTATTTGAGTCAAGTACTTGCTAAGGATTGGCTGTCGGGTTTAAGAAATATGCTTAACCAGAGATAAGTCGTAGACCCACTCGTTTGAGAGAGCAGAGCGAGTCGTAGTTTCTATGTCGTCCTCCGTCCGTACAGGTGCTTGAGCTAAGGCTTTTAAGAGAGATCTCTTATGGGCGTTCACTTAGCATACTTTTTTAGGATCGTCCTCCTTATCTTATTCTTCTTTTCATAAGTCATAGCAGAACCGCTTAAAGATTTCCATGTCTACAAAAATAAAGGAATACTATTCCGAGGGAGGCTATACCGAATCCTAAGACTATGAAGAATAAGAGAAAGCCAAAGCAGGTGCTGAAGTGAAGCCTAAGTCAAGGTCTTTTTAACCACCGTAGTAATCTTAGCAGTCGGCATCAAGTCCAGATTGAAATCCAGATAGGCTTCCACGACGAGTAGACATATGAAAGATTGAAACATACAAAAGGGGTGAATCCATTAATTGGCCTAAACGCTTTCCCTCCCCGAAAGGGGCCACACACCCATTGGGTATCCTTCTGCTTCCCCCTAGCAATCATTGTCACATGTCCATAATTCTAGGGTCCTGCGAGCAGATCTATGATTTGTTGAAGCCGAAGCCACATATGAGAAGATTGTTCGCAGATTCCGAGCTTTCGTAAACCATAATTGCCCTTCCATGAAATAGTTTTTTAATTCAATCCCTTTTGCTAGTGTGGATATACCCTATGTCGGGCTGATCCCAGGAAAGTCCCACGTTCCTAGTAAGCGGGGTCACAGTGGATTGTCAACCCCGATACCGTAGTTTAGAGAGGTGGCGCGGTCTGGTCCCATCCTTGCTACACTAAATTGTTTTCAAAAGAAAGGGATAGGAGTAAGCGCCTCAAGCGCTGGGGCTTACAAATAAATAGTAAATAGTATGTTGAATCTCGACCAGGCTCGTGTCCATTTGAAACTGGCGTACTCTTTCTTTGCTTCTGGGTCAAAAGAGTACGTATATCGGAGTGAGACGCTACCCTCTTTAGCTTCTTTTTAGCTTCCTTCGCATGGAGCGTAGCTGTTCCCTGGAGGTTGCCGGGGTTGATATATTTCTGCCAGCCAGGCCAAAGAGGAAGTACTAAATGTCGTCTACGAAAGAGAGAGCTGTTGACTGATAGAAAGAATAGAGGGTAACACAGTCCTTAGTGATCTGATAATTTGTTCTTTCTCGTAGCAATAGCTCTTTCCCTTATGGTCAAGCTACTCCGTTCTCTCCTTAGCAGTCGACCCACTTCCGTTCCTTCTCGTCCACTAGTTCTTTCGAGTCCATCCGCGTTCCATTAGGTTCCGTTCCGCAAGCAGACATACAATTGGCAGAAGCCAACGAAGAAAGCCGTTAGGCTGGACCAATAGGGAGAGAAGAGAGGGCGAAGGAGCAGCATATGATAATAGATAATATAGGTAAGGTCGGTGGGTAGGAGTTACCAAGTGAGTAGTCCAAAGTAAACAGATTAGAGTACGAACCAAAGGCCCCTCGGTTAGTTTTTCTATAAAGCCTATGCACTGAAATAGGGGAACCCTCCTTCTCTCTAGGAGACACGGCCCAAAAAAGAAAGGAAAGGTAAAAACCTACTCCTTGGCCCAGAAAAGGCTTTAGTTTCTACTGCACAATGGTGTGAAAAAGCTGTATCTGATGGAGCCTACTTGCCCAATGCCATAAGTCCTAAAACAAGGCTCTATCCAAAATAAGGATAAGGCACGGAAGGAGTCGTCAATGAAGGTGTGCTTCAGCAAGAGGACGAGAAGACAAGAAGGATACTGGTCCACTACTCAAGGCAAGGACGGTTGGGATCGAACCAGCAATGCGAGCTGCTCCAGCGGTCGCCCTTAGGACTTCTTTAGAATCGGGGAGAGAGAACACTTTTTTGCATTATTAGAAAGAGGCAGGAAAGGTTGAAGACGAAGCATTAAAGCAGTCAATGAGTCACTGAGATGGTAAAGAGGCAGTGGATCATAGTTAGAAGCTAGAGAAAGCATTAGAACCCCTGGCGTTAGCCGAGTCGGCCAGTACTAATGGGTTCGGTAAAGCAAGCATCAAGCTGCCAGATATGGAAAGCTATCCTAACGCCCAGAAAAAATGGAATTGGCCTTTTTTGACAAAAAGTATATTAAAAAAACGTGTTTTGGTCGCTTTTCCTTTAACTCCTGCTTCAATCGCATATTTGTCAGGAAAGAAATCTTGATTTCCAAGGTGAAAGAGATACAAATAAGTTGTCACGGTTGAGAACTAGAGAACGAGAAGTGCAACTTGTGTCAACTCTTCGCCTGCCTTCGACCCGTATCCGACCGAGCCGTAGGAGAAATAGGAGGGAGAAATTGAATATGGGTTGGGGCTGACTCAACCAATCAATGACCACTTTAATCAGTACCAATATCAGGCCTGGTCACTCTCCTACCTGCTTGTCGCTAGTTCGGTTTATAGTTCGATTAAGCATCTAGCTCACGGACAAGCGCTGCTCCTCGCCAACCAGGAAATAACCTTCAGTCGGTTATTCAGAGAAAGGATCTGGAAGAAATCGACCTAAGGTCCGGGGGGATCGACCACTAGGGAGATAGAGAGATCTACTGGACGTCTGTAGACATCTCCGAAAGGGGGTCTGGATACCAGAAAATAGAATATAGTAGTAATACGAATGGGTCGTAACAAGTCTTCCGGGATGAGAAAGAAAGTCAGGTTGATACCACCCCAATTGGGACTACACGGGGTCTCTTTTAAAAGAGCTTGCATAGCTAGTTGATCACCCAACTGGATGATCTATTTAATAGGGAAGTTCATCTTTGCAGGAATTAACGCAGCCCAACCACGTTTAAAGTAAGGGATTCAATCTCTAGACTCTCGAGCATCAAGTGTGCTTCGTCCCCTACCCCCAGCCCTTCCAGCGCTTCTGGATGTCGTAGTATTTGGAATTCTACCTCCTTCTTTAAAAGATAAGACTTCCTCTTATTCAGCGAAGGCAGCGTCCAATAAGGTATCCGACTTAGCAATCAGTGGATGGCGGGTCCCCTTCCCTATGGTCAGCCCGCCCTTTCGCTCTATCTTGGTAGGTTTCCGTTTATATAATGGATATGGCGCGAGTCCCAAAGGGGCTGCAAGAGAGTTGGGCAAGTAAAACAAAACAAACAAAAGTATAACAAGAACCGAAGCAAAGTACAAGAAGTCTTACTGGCAGGAAGCACCGGCAATGGTGTGCTCAAGGGAGGAACTATGGCAGGAGTGGACTGGATCTCGGTCTGAGAGACGGCAGGAGGAACTTTGTCGGTCCGCTCAGTCTGATTTGGCTCACTGGCAGCTCGTAGTCGCGGCAAACGCACTTTGATTGTTCAATCATTCCATTAATAGGGGATCAAAGTTCCATTGATTCATCTATCTCAAATAAGGAAAAAACGGAATCAAGAAAGGGTCAGCTAAGCTCGAAAGGGGTAGCCGGTCGTCGGCTAGGAGCTCTGGCCGGCAACGAAGCTAAAGCTTCACACTGGTCCACTCGCAACTTACACGGCTAAGTTCCAACTCTATGTTAATAAGAAAAAAGAAAATCCCCTAAGAAGAAGACTTTCAACTATTCCAACAGAAAGGGGCAATTCAAATGCTCCATAGATAACCCCCTCTGTCTCGTTCCCGTCCAACTCACCGGGAGATCGAAGAGTGGTCTTTGGTTGGTAAGAACCGAGACCCTTCGGCAGTCAACCTATGGTTACCTTACGATAGCTCAGGTTGGTTAGTCAAGTAAATGGCGGCTACAGGAAGACATACTTAATGAAGCGGTGAAGCGGTCCAGCACTAACTAAAGGATAGCCATGGCCGGCTAGTGAGCCACTAAGAGATTGGTTCCGCTTGGGCCCAAAAAAGAGTGTCTTTCTTCAGCCCTTCATTATTATTAGTAAAATGGGGCGTATCTTAGCTCCTCCGCATGCTACTTACGATGCCCTCTCTCATGCAATGCGATCGTAGCACACCTATATTGCATAGCGGAAAGCAAGGTCTCGGCCATAGGAAGAAAATACCCATTCCCATAGCTCCTGCGCTAAGGCAAGCAAGAGAAGAACTACATAAGGAAGAAGAGAGAGCAACTACAATAAGCCGAAGGAGAAGAGTAGACAACACTCTCTCCTACTATTTTAAGGAAAGAGCTACTCAGCCATCGACAAAGGAATACCGCAATTGACCTCATTCATTGACCCAAAACCATTTGAGAAAGTACCAATAGGGTCAAGGCAATCATCCGAGCGACTTCCAACTTGCGACAAAACCAGTTTTCCCAGTAACTGTACCCGAGAACTCTGGAACAGCCAATTAGACTTCCTGCTTTGTAGCGTGATTGTATGCTTGCCACTGTTCAATGACTCGCGATTGGCGGAAAGGCATCAGTCGGTACGGTATCGGGGAGATGGAGATTCAACGTCAGTATATTGTGGACCCTGTCCTCGTTGTTTATGCCATATATAAAAAAAATACCTAAGACCTAGGGAACACGGGAGGTAAGAACATAGCTACTAAGCTTTCGCTTCATTTCTAATGACTCGAGCTCGGACAACTCGGTAAACTTAACCCGCTCTTGGGAGGGGAACAACAGCTGGAAACGGCTGCTAATACCCAAGTTAAGGAGCAACAACCGGCCAAGTCAATTTCATAAAAATGAGAAACTGATTCGACTGGACGCTCCTGTTGCCTTTATCGTTGCGTGCTCTATTACTGCTTTCTCAGATGCTGGTGTGGCTGCTTCAGTCCTTGCTACCTTTCCCGTCTCCTCTCTAGCCGTCTTTACATCTGCCAGAATCAGGTCATCGACCCAATTCTGGCATTTATGGTGGTGGACATACTCGATTGGAATGGGAAGAACTACTCATCCAACGAGTTGGCATACCTCTTAGCAGTCCCCTAAAACCGGTACTAATGAATCTATAGTTCTCAAAATTTCATGTATGTATGGGCCGGAGGGGTTGAAAAGGAAGTCTTTCGGGAAGGAGGGACTGAGAATGCGATCAATTGCTTTTGTTTCCTCCTGCTGCAGCAGGGATTTCCACTCTTTTGTCCGATTAGAAAAACGAGGTTTTTGTTCTCCCATTCGTCCAAACCCACAACATTAACCTTATAGGATACCTATCTAAATGTACCCAGAACAACCTTGACTCATAAGCTATGGCATGCAGGTAGAACCATACCTAGACCTAACGACCTAGATATTTCATAAAGAGCTATTTCTATTGAGTTACCAAGCCCACCGAGATCTATTTCAGTATTCGAAAGACTACCGGGGCTCACCTTCTATAGGCTCTTCGGGACATCAGGCGAGAAACTACTACTCCGATCAGCCCATCCACACCTATTATGATGATATAGAACCCGGGACATTCAAACACAGGAATCACCTCTTGGATTGGATCTCCGCAAAGGGAGAGGAACCACTACGTACAGAGTTTGTAACAGCAACAGGGACAATCCCACCGGGTTGAGAACCACCATACTACCTAGATAACCTAAACCTTTGTACATGAATGAATGCACACTCACTACTCCCTATAGTTATCTATCTATCCAGATATATACGAGATCTCCTACCTATCAGTCACCGACTTGATACATACGGGAACAACCCACCAACACATCAAGGATAAGTCTTATATGCGTTTTGAGCATGGCACCGGTAGCCAATGAATGCGAGGACCCATAGCTCCATTTCAAAGTCCTATCATCTATGCTGTATTTCCAACACACTGGACCGACGCAGTTCTCAGCAGGGGAAATAGCTACTTCTAGCCTGAAGAGTAAAAATCATGGAGTTGGCTTCTTCGTTACCTCGGGTTGGGATCTTCCCCCGATGGAAGAGATGGCTCCCGATCACCACAGTTTCTCATGACTTGCATAAAACATATTCCGGCTGGCCGGCCCTGTTTCGCTACAAGTTTCGATCTTGGCAAAGAAGTGGAATTTACCACCAGCACCAACTCAGATTGAAGACGGCTCTTCCTTGCTAGTCGAAGAGGCAGTATTTGTCAATCTCGCGAGGACAGCCCCCATCTTACTCAGCTGAGGGCTGCAATCTTCAGACGAGAAAAAAGCTGCTCTTACCTTTCTTCTGGCTGAATACAGAGATGTTTTTGCATGGTCTTATGCTGCCGGTCCCGATTCCTCCTTGGTGGAGTAGCACCGCTTGGTTGTACGGTCCGATGCCAAGCCGGTTAAGCAGGAATCGAGGGTCCGGAGGAGACTGAAGTGTTGAGCTCTTTCGGTTAAAAAAGGCAGGAATTCATTCGCTCTTGGAGGTATCAAAACATTCGTCCCATTGATTATTAAGATCGGATCTCCTTGTCCCAGTGGCCGAGGAAACTGGGGGCATCAGAATCCGCAGTGATTTCGGAGATATAAAATAAGCTTGTCCTTCGTACGTTCCTTTGCCCAACATTGATATGATTGTTGCTGGTAGCTTCTGTCTCTTATTGATGGATTTTCCAGTGTTAATCGGATCGGAACTGCCAATGAAAAGATCAACACGAAAGAGCTTTCATCACTCCATAGGGCTGTAACCCCAATATCCTTTAGTTAATAATGGGCCTTTCGGTTCCGAGAATGCTGGTGCTACCTATCAGAGAGCTGTGACAACCATCTTGAACGATATGATGTTGTTTATTTATCATTTTGATAGCAGTACTTTCTTTTTTCTCACATCATAAGTTTACAGAGGAATTTGACATGACACCTTTTAGACCCATTCCATGATATTCTCAGGCTGTTTCAGTCAAAGCTAATGGTGGGTGTTAAGCAACTCTACTGCTACAAGAAATCCTGGCCGGCTGCTCGGCTCGGGACTGAAGATTTGAATAAATCACTTTACTCTCCCTCGCCTCACTCGTCAACTGTTATCATGACCTCTCGATTCTCCCCGGATTGGAGGATCACCTTTGACCTGCCCGACATGCAAAAGACTTGGAGATGAATTCTCTGGCCGTACCTTCTGCGGTCGTTACGCTTGGTCGGTCATGTTGGGACCAAAGAAAAGTAGAAGCTTCTACCGTGTAGAAGGCATTTTAACTAAAGTACGCGACCCCCACATCTACATCCCTTCGCTACCCTTTCTTTCAGTCCTTTCAATGTTCATCTTCCCGCATGAGGTTGATCTCTCGTTCACGAAGCCAACCGAGTAGCTCATGGGAAGGAGCATGTGGGGGAGAAGGACCATTATTCGTCTCTTCGAACGGAACGGAGATCTTGTTCATTCACTGCCTTCAGCTGCGTCATATCTTTGCTAATGGTTCGCTACATACTGAAACCGGACTCAAAGCTTAGAGCGAGCTTTGCTTTCTTGCTTGCTCTTTTGATTCTCTCCTTTCTGTAGAAATGGGATTGGAGGCTTTCACTCCAAAAGATTGAGACTTTTGTCTTTCTCCTTCTATGTTTTTCCTAGCATCCATCGACGCTACTTCCCCCAGGCAAGTATGCATCAGCAACCCCTAACTCTAACTATATGATGCAACTATACATTTTTGTATTGACTCTCCCGGGACAATCAATAGAAGTAAAAGAAGGGGAGATTCAATCTGGCTATCAGCCAGTCAGTCTACCCTTTTAGATCGAGAGGAAGCGCGCTATCTAATCACTGGTGCTGGTTCGTCAGTTTTCCCAGGTGAAAGAGTGACCCTGCCTAGTGCTATTTTAAGTAATCCCATCAGGAGTAGTAGTAGGCCATTTAGGAACGAACGTATCTAAAATAGAGTTGAGTCTTGACCGCCTCTATCATTTTGCCTCTCGGTGTCAAACACCGTTAAACGAAGTCAACTTTCGCCACCCTAACTCTTCACTTCTCGTCTATGTCTATAGCTTTATCTTATAAGGTTACATATATGTAATTCTATTGTCTCGTCATTCTGGGTTGACTCTTGCAGAGAAAGGACAGAGTCAAAAATCAAAGAAATGAAAGACCTGTGCCCCTGACAATTTGATAGTTTTTGCTCGTCTCCTTCCTAGCGTGTACAAACATAAAGAGGGTGCGTCAGACTATTGCTAGTCTTGAGTTTTGCGTGAAGAGATGAAATCAGTGTTTGCTGCTAATCCTACTGAGGAACCTCCAGCTGATGATCAAATGCCCACCACAAAACATGAGGATACATTACCTGATGCCGACTTTGAATGTATTATTTAATTGGACTCCACTTTATGCTTTGAAAGAGAATTTCTAAATGAGTTTCCACTTGTACCCAAGTACTATTGAAGCACTGACGCACAGATAAAATGGAAAAGCTGACCTTAGTGCTACTTGAACACTAGATTTTGAGAGTGATTATGTAAATCAATTGGATTAGAATATGAAATCGATTAACGGGATTAAGCTTCGTATACAGTGACTTTCTAATTGACAACCCGACTTTGACTTTGTTATACCAGACTTTAGAGAGAAAGATAAGATAGTACTTTGACCCTTAACCAATTAGAACTAAGCTTCCTACTGTTCCGCAGTCTAGTTTGCCAAAAAGGTTATTATGTAATAAAGACTATATGTATATATTGAGACCGTGGGGTCACCGAAACGATGGGAGGTAATGAATCCTAACTCTAGGACTCCCTATTGAGTCAATCAACCTAATCGAAAAGTGGTAAACTCGTTATGTATTTAGGTACAGATTGGATTGCCGGTGGAAGTAGGGCATTGAAAGGTCGGATGAAATACTCAAGGAAAAGGCTCACCTCCATCAATAGCCGTGGAGAGATTGACTAGGTCTTGGGCCGTCAAGGTATTAATCTGTTTTGAAAACTCTTGTTCCGCTTCTGGGAAGAGACGTATATTCGGACTTCCCCTACCATCCCAGTTCAAAGGGAATTACCTTCTCCACAAAAACTATAAGCTGCGCCTCTCTCGGATCATGGGGTACTTTGTTTAACTTCTAGCTCCCCGCCAATGAAAGCTGGTGACTCCGGTTCCAACTGAACCAGGAACGGTCAGGCGCACCCTGGAGACAGACAAAGGTCAACCTGTCACGACAGTAGCGGGACAAATAGAAAGTTACATATAGGAAACCATTAGATTTGTATATTCTCCGGATAATAAACCCATATTGTGGTATCGGCGGTACCTACAACGCAGAACTCTTATGGAGGTATCTACATCTACACGACCGTACTAGGATAGGACTTGACGTCTGTCTGTGCTCTTTCTCTACCAGAGAGAGAATTGAAACCTGTCAATCCATTTCCAGTTCTTGAAATAAAGTAGTGAATTCAGGCTCTTTATTTAGACTGATTCTCTTCTGGAACAAGTACCTCGTGGCAGTACCTAAGGTTAAGATATGTCACCTTGAACGTAGTGTCTAAATTAGACAAAAGAGAAATTATTATATAATAAGACTGACGAAAAGAATCCAGCCGCTCTCATTGGGATAGAAAATTGAATTTCCATGTCTGGTCAAGAGCTTCTAATTCACAGAAATCATGAATCATATGGTTTTATTATAAATAATAGATTTTCTAATCTCAAATAAGATATCTCTATTCTTTCTGTTGAAGGATTTAAGTTGACTTTACAAAGTCAATCTAATTGATTCTTAACTAAGAAGCTATGCTGGCTAGGATCCCATTTTTTCAATATCGGGTTGGGCTTAAAGAAAGTTCCACCATTGCATAAGGGAATATGAAAGTCCAGAAGCATTCTAATTGATGGGTGAGTGGGGACTGCGTCTTAGTTTGTCGCTAGGAAAGCAAGTGACAGAATGTAGGATAACGGTAAGTAAGTACAGTCTGGTGAGCTTGAAGCTGTAAGGTAGCACAACGGAAGAACGATAAGGTAGACTATGCGGGAGAAGGTAGGCGAACGTGCACTACCACTGAGACTGATAGGTGTCCTTCCTAGCTGGTTGATTAGTCTGCCTTCTGTGATCCGGGCTTAAATTATAGACTGACTAATAGTTCACAATCCATCTTTCTTATCAATTGAAATAGCAATGTTAGCAGATGGCGTTATTTCTTTACCTGCCAGTAATTATGTACTCCGGGTCTGATAGCAGCACTGAGGCAGGGTTCTTGGTCAGTTGGATATGGTATCCGATCGATTAAGGTAAACTTTCTTCCTGTCCCTATAGTATAGGCGTCATTTCGGTAAGGAGAATGTTGAGTGTGTTACAATTCAAGTAATAAGAAGACTGGGAAGCGTCACCTCAATGTAATTCAGCAAGTGGCTGGCTTATGACGAAGCACGCTACGCGCCTTTTTCCCTTGCGATGTGGTTCGTAGTACGAAAAGGTTCTACTATAAACGCAGTACATACACGACTCGATATGAAAATTGACTTAGGTGTACTCTACTGGGCGGGCTACTCCAAGAATGACTTTTTTTCTTGGTTCTTTCATAAAGTCATCCAAACACTTGACGCTTGCTTGTTGATTGATTGTGGCGATCCCCTTCTTCTGTTCTTGACTCGTACCTGAAGCTAAGCCGGACTCAAGGAAGGAGGCTTCAAAGCCAGACAGATCAACTAATTGAATATAGAAATACGACCTCTCCATCTCAGGTTATCCCAGATTTTTGCTTGAATCCGGCCGTCAACTTCTTCAACTGCTGATGCCGCTGACCTATATGGTGTACTTCTTTTTCGTTTCTTTTGCTTCGAGCGCCCTTTCCCCTTCTCCGCACTCTTTTGGCTGTCTTTCTCCTATGGCTTGGACCCTTTCCGCGCCTCTGAGGAAAGATTCTCGCTACTCAATAAATTTAGTAAGTTCAGTTCTCCTATCCGCTTCAAAAGGGCTTTCTCAGGCTGACGCAGTATCAATAGCGAGATTTCTTTCATTTCAGATAGCCTTGACGTCTAGCAGCCTTTCTCACTATAGAGGTTAGTTAAGACGAAGACTAAGAAAGTAATAGCAGAAAAAAGCCTTAATCGTTGAGTCATTATAAGTGACTATATGAAGACAACTCTTTCAGACAAGTCTTATATATATATATGCTAACTGATCTTCAACAGCCAGCCTGTCAGCACAGAGCAATAAGTCTTAACACAAGGTAAGAAAGGAAAGCAAGGGAAAAGCTATTCTTCTTCTTGGCTGGTTCTACCTCAATAGCGAGATTTCTTTCATTTCAGATAGCCTTGACGTCTAGCAGCCTTTCTCACTATAGAGGTTAGTTAAGACGAAGACTAAGAAAGTAATAGCAGAAAAAAGCCTTAATCGTTGAGTCATTATAAGTGACTATATGAAGACATCTCTTTCAGACAAGTCTTATATATATATATGCTAACTGATCTTCAACAGCCAGCCTGTCAGCACAGAGCAATAAGTCTTAACACAAGGTAAGAAAGGAAAGCAAGGGAAAAGCTATTCTTCTTCTTGGCTGGTTCTACCTTAGATAATCAAGGTGGTTCTCAGGGCTCCGAAAACATCGACATAGGAGCAGAAAGCCAGTCTACTGACTTGGCCTCTAAATCTATTAAATTAACCGGGTGTTCACTCAAACTCAAAAAGCCTTTCTGGCACTGGGCATTGTTCCTAATTCAATTCCCTTTCTTTCTGCCGGGTGTGAGATCGTATGAGCTCCTCTCTTTCTCTTATAGTTAGAGTATAGTAGCCGCCCTCCTTCCTCCTTGGGAAATACCAAAACGTCAAAGTACTCCCACTCTTGATATTGCAGCGGTTAGGCCTTTTCCGTCTGTCCTTATAAGGCAGCAAGAGCGCTCTCACTATGGATTATTGCCGAAAGACAGATCTCAGTACTCGTCTTAGTTCCCGGTATTCGGAGATAGGGAACTGTCCTTCTCTATTAAAAAAAAGGCGTGATTCATCTTTGTTCATTTCATATTGTTTCAATAAGATTAACTTCGTTCTGCTAAATAACATAGAATTTATGATTACCGCTGGGGAAGCCGAAGAAAGAAGAGAATTCCTTTGGTATGAAAGCGTAACGCGATCGCAGTGAGGTTTTATGCCTTCTGTCTATCTATTTATGAGTC
>JAKOGI010001533.1:25000-47500 GCA_029747015.1 Carnegiea gigantea
AAATCTTATCCCTATCTATTTCTTATAGATGAGCGCCAAAGCAGGTCATCAATGAAAACTATTCAAAGCTTTTTATGGAGTGGAAGAAAAGACTAGGGCAGATATTCACTATTTGACCTGTAGGAAAATCCATTTCGAATAGTAGTTACCTTCAGTACAAGGAATGGTTTTGAATTACTCGTATACCTACCTTATCTAGTAGTCTTTCCTTACCTAACGTTTACAGACTTCGAAAACTTTTTGAATATATGGGAAAGTCGTGAGACTTTGGCAATCTGACTCTCTATTCCGACTTCTAACTAGCTTCGAAATTTGCACTTTATGAGCCTTGCCTATTCAATCAAATACATCCATATATATAGAAATTAAAGAGTGGGGTAAGTCCATGGATCTTACGAGTTCCAGTCATAGAAGAGTGCTTTGTGACAACTTCAGACTTGATTGAAATGGATTGACTCGGAGCTCTAACCTATAGAATATACAGTACAGTTGGACTATGCCAGTCTATCCTCTTCCTCTTCGGACTCCTTGTGGCATTAAGTTTGATCAGGGGGTCTCATCCTATCTTGCTTATTTTCCATATGAAATTCCTTTAGGTAGAGGTCCACCGGGGATAGCTTCGCTTGGGTATTCACTAAAGTGGGCTTCGGATTCTATCCATAACCATTGTACTGGGCCTATGACCTCATCAGCCCTCATTCCTTTTATTTCTTTCTGGACTAGCTTGAGTTTTGTCGGAACCATCTATCATCGAAAGTGAGATTGCAGCATGGATATGGAAAGACCTCATATTACTAATAGGCTCCAGAAGTCGTTCCCGCCCGAGTCAGAGTCATAACCGTTTTCGGGGAAAGCTTCTATATCTGTATATCCAACAAGAGCAATCACTGAGGAAATTTTCTCAATCATAATAAGGTTCTTCAATAAGAAGTGTACCAGATTGACAATAGAGTTCGCTAGGAAGGGAAGGTAAGAAAGCCTCTCTTAGTCGATTCCATCTCAGTGCTAACACTATCCCCAAACTTTACAAGCTACACTTTAGTAAACTGCTTTTTCTATGAAGAAAGAATCAAGCTATGATTTTTTAAGGGATTGTCAAAAATGGAAAGATGAAATCTTAGTCTTTATCTAAGACAGTAGTTGACACTTTTTTATAGGTGATCTTGCTCTTCTCTACTGGACTCATAGAAAGCCATGGATCCTTTCGAGTGGATAGAGCTAGAAAGAAAGGTAAGAAAGAAGAAAGTGAAATAAGAAAGAAGCCCTTTCTTGTCCTTTTCTGGTGAAAGTGTTTAGAGAATGGAAAGGCTGAAAAATGACATAGTCTGTAACATTCGTATTTTCACTGAATGAGATAGAATCAACTCCATGAAAAAGATAGGATCATGAAGGAGGTTACATGCTGAAAAAGAGCGTAGTCAAACAAAAAGAACCCCGGAAAGAGGAGTGCTTACTACTAGTAAGGTTCTTTTGTCTTCCTTCGTATGCTTTCATAATTCTATCTATATATTCCCGTCAGTACTGACGGCTCTTTTAACCGTTGGGACTCCATTCATAGAAAAGCGTATGCCTGAAAGATAGGAATATATTATTAGGAAAATAGAGAAAAAGTATGGGAGAAAGTTTTCCTAGTTATAGGTTCTATTATAGAGATCTAGGTTCTCAGTTCTCAATCTTCTCTAAATCCATTGACTTTAAGACTCTCTATTCATGCGTCATGTTAAAGAATCTAAAGTAATAGTAGGAGTACCTGAAGAAAGAGCTACTCTTGGATTTCTTTTCTCTCCCTAAAACTCACTACCTGCTACCTGGCTAACTCTTTCTTTAGAAGAGCAAGCAAAACTGACCCATGCAAGAAAACCAGGTAGGATACCCTGTAAGAGACTAACTTTGAAAGGGAATGGATGGATCCTATGCGAGATTCCTGCTGTAAGACTTATGGTTCGTCAGAATACTCCTAGGGAAGGCTTATATTAAGGTAGTTCCGGGAGTTAGGTATTAGGTATCTGTAGTTGAGAATAGGTTGTTTTCTCCAGCTATAGGCATGACATTGATAAGGTCACGGATCGTGAATCCATAGGTAATGAGATAGAGTCTTCCTCTAGCTTCAAGGACAAGAACTCGGACTAAGAAGACAGAGAACGATCCGGGGAGTAGGAAAGAATCTTGTTCTCTCACTCAATAGAGCCATAGCAGCCTAACTAGAAAATCCGCTTCGTATAGGAAGCCAAGATAGCTCAAGGAAAGCCAGTCTAATACCTATTTAAAGAGGTAATAGACTCCTACATGCATTATGTAATTTCACTTAATCTAAGAAGATACTCAACCACCTAAGTTAAGTTAGCCTACCTGGTATCCCTCAGATAGAAAGTCTTTCATACACATGAAAGAGATAGTCTTACCTTAGCTCTAAGTATCCTTTTCCTTGGGTGAAGGTTAAGCATACCTTTATCTACGATAAAGTAAGTCCTAAAAACAATTCTAGAGATCGGCTTTTTATTCTCTAGTTTCAAATCGTAGCTTGCCCAGGTAGAGTAGCACGTTTTAGGTAAAGTCAACGATGGGGAGTTCAAAGAGCTACAAGTCTTAGAGGATAGAGTAACAATTATTGGAATGCTCTAGAGGTTTCTTTTTGAACGACCACCGGGAGAGGATTGAAAAAAAAAAAGGTCTAACTGTCGGAAACTTTCGTAATCGTTCCAACCGGTCAGTCCGATCTGGCTTTCCTGCCTCTCTCTTCTCTAGTCGTGACGTATCATACTCTTTTTCTTATAATGATTTTCATTCATTCAATGAAACTTCCATTTTCTTTTCGTTTGTGTGTTTCGAGGTACAGATCACCAAAGACGGGTGGATGTTCAGTCTCAGTGGCAGAAAACCAATACTCTTTGGAACTTCACTTCGTCAGCTCCATCTCCCAGAATCAAAACGACGAAGTTATAAAGGCATGGCTCTCTCGCATCTTATTCTTCTACAAAGTAGAGGAAGTCAGTCGCTCGGTATAACTTTGTTACCTTAGCCTGGAAAACAGCCGCAGAAACTAGGCCTCCTTCTATCCCGATATTGAGCCAAGCCCGGCACCCCTGATTGTGTTACGGATTCAGTTTCCCAAGAACAATCAAACAGTTCGTAGCTCTAATTGCGTGATCGGCTGTTAGGACGATGGGGACGATAGAGAGTCCTGACGCCCGGTCCCGTCCTTGCGTCCTTGTATTCTTCTTGTTCTTACCGAGCTAGCGAATCGTCAGTCTTTCATTCTGTGGTTAGGCCTCTTTCTTTCATAAGGATCGAAGCTTTCCTGGCCCCGGGCTCTCTTAGGCATTGACGCTATATGCTTTTTTCCTCTTCGTGACGCGTCTATCTCAATTTAGTATCATATCATTTCCAAAGAAAGAGAGTATGCTAAAATTGATTTGATTCTAGGGATAGAGCACTCTGTAAGAAGGTAGTCTGCCCTCCATACTGAGCTAAGGTCCACACTGACGATTAGCTATAGTAGCTATAATAAGAGAAGAGGGAAAGACGATCGATCAGTTCTTCTTGCTTTACTCTTGCTAGGCGGAAAGAGAAGAGAGACTATTGTGACTTTAACTTTCTTACTTGAACTCATAGCTCTTTCTCTTTTTCTCTTTTGAGAGCTGTATGTAACTACAGTTCTTTATGGGCTGGGGAAATCTCCTAAATTACAAGAGAGGAAGATAGAGTTAGCATTGATTGGGAAGGAAGGAACTAGTAATCCATTTAAGAGGACTTTACCCTAGAAAAAGTAAAAGGGAGGGAAGGAACTGACTTTTTCTAACTCGGAATGAATTGGAAGTGCGAGATGCACTAATCGGAAAGAGACTCTCTCTTGACCTGACTTTCCCTATTGGCTTTGACTGCGGTAAGAAATTCACTCAAACCGATTCCATTTATGGATAAAAGGAGGGTGGGAAAACTATTTCTTTTATCAGGATTAAAGGCTTTGCCGCCTGACTCACTCCGGAAAGAGGGGTCAGGCACGGCTACGACTTTCATTGAATATGGGATTGAGACTACGACTGGAATTGCTCCGTTGATAGATCCAGATTCGCATCCGCCCATCTAAGAGATTTCTTCGTGCCGGGTCGTGAGCTATGTGGAGCGATAAAAAAAATGGGATCTATTGGGCTTTCACCTGCACTGCCTTCGCCTAGGACATTAGAAAGGGCTTGCTGCTGGTTCGGAACTCCCCTATCTATTTGAATGGATTTACTTACTGCGCCTATTTTCAAGCTTATAAAAGGAATTGCTTCTATTAACTTTAAAGAGTGTCTCTCCTGTCCGGCTCGATATGAACAAGGTAGGCTTCTATCCGACTAGTAGGACATGCAGTTCTCCCCTTAGCCTTAGGGCAGGCACGAAATCAATTAACAGCTTCTAAAGAAAAGAGGACGACTTAAGACAGCAAGAACGGCCAAAAGCAGTAAGTCACTTGCAAGCCCAGGAAGAATTAAAAGAAATCGATGAATGTGTCCCGACCAAGCAACGAAGAAGCGCTAGCAGATGAGATTGGACCTATCGACTAGGAAACACAGGGAAAGACAGTCTTGGGGGTCCCCAAAACAGAGTGAGAACTAGCCCTTTGAGGAGCGTAGCAGCTCGACTAAAAGGAGAGGAAGGAAGAGTAAAAGCAGTCAATCCAGTAGGCACTAATAAGAGCGGCTACTTAATAGCTGATTCGAGAGCAATAGCAGCGGAGAAGATCCCAACAACGGCTAGCGAATAAACTGTAGGGCTTAAGGCAGCTCATGACCCGAGGGTAGGCAACTCAATAGAATAGATCGATGGGAGGAAAGTCAAAAACTATGCCTCTAGAACCGTTAGGAGAAAGAGACTGAATGAATAAAATCCCTTTAGTCAAGTCTAAGCTCTTACTAGATCTCTTGTACCGCAATTCATGGTGTAATTTTCTATCTGAATAGAATGTGATTGCCTGAAAGCGATTCCGGGAGAGCCTAGCATAGAGCTAGCTTTCTTGTGATGAAATAGCTTACCCCTGCATGCTAAGGCTCAGTCTTTCTAGATCTTCTAGTTACCCATTCTTCCCCTCTAGGCTAACTTCACTCACTTGAGTGAAGGAACCCCAAGGAAAGCAATCAATTCATCGGCCCAGGGAAAGATCAAAAGTTTCAGTCTTAAGGTAAGTCCCTGCTTCTGAAGAAGGAGCTCTATTTGATTCCCCTGCCCATGGAGTATAAGTGGGAGTTTCCTTTCCTTCTACCTCTTTCGGGCTTGTATACTATAAGTAGTCTAATAGACTTTCCTTGGAGGAATACTAGAATAGGGAGAGGGAGTTCACTTAATCCAATTACAGCCCTAAGGCTAACAAGTTTTCAAGCTGATAAAAGAAATCCGACAGCAACTATCGATTATCCAACAACTGGGCCAAAGGCATAAGATGAGTGAAACTAAAGCACTCGAATATCAGTAGATTAGCCTCAAGCCGTTTTAACGAATGGTGACGGAGAGCTCAATGGAGGACGTTGGCAATGCAACCTGAAAGGGAAAACTTTAAGGCAAGTTGATGTTATAGAAATTCTGCCGAATGGATAGAATCATACCGAAATGTGAGTCTGTGCCTCTTTACTTTAAGGCTGCCTCCAGACGTCATACCTGCGCCTTCCATTTCACAGCGGCATCCTGTAAGAAAAATGATGTAAAATCATGACTATTCATGGGGATAAAGGGAAGAGAATGGAATAGTGATTACCAAGTTATCCTAGGTAGTGAAGAATGTCTCTCTGAGATTGGCGATGCCTTTCAGACTCGTCATTTTCTTTCTGACACGCTCGGGGTATCCTAGGATAATCCCCTCTTTTCATCGAAAACTTATATACAAGAGGGATGATTATAGTGATTGTGTTAGTTCAGATCTATCTTTCCTTCGGAACCTTGGCAAAGGTTGTTTGACTTGCCAAGAAGGTAAGTAAGGATACGTTCTCTAGCATTATCACTCCAGTCTTGGACTTGGATTCTGTCTTGTCTTTGATGTCTGATATGTTGGTAGTCTAATTCCAAACCAACTGCAGTACCTAAGCCATCCTTTAACCCATTACCCATTCCATAAATAAGGGGCCCTTACAAGAAGTCCTTAAACTAGGGAGATCAAACATCTCCTCGGGAATAAGACGTAACTCCTGGGGTTTCTTTGATAATAAAATCCACCAAGATCCCCTTCCAATACGGGCTCAAAGGCCGACCTCCTCCGAGCCAAAGCAGGGGTTCGTGTTATGCCTGCCTGCCTTGAGTCGAAGCTAATCAATATTCAACACCTAAAGAGAATTGATATATTGTTTTTCTTCCGTGTAGTATCTGATTGAACCTTTTCCCAACTAGTTCTATTCTTCGCATCGAAGAAAGATTGATATCAACCGTTACGGGACAGAAGCTTGATTTCTTTAAGAAAACGTCGGATTTTCGCCTTCAATGACCTATTGTAGGAGGTGGCCTTCCCAAGGCCAGAGGGCTGGTGACAACAGTACCATAAATGCCGGTTTTTACAACAGAGCAGACCAGGAATTCTATCATAAATTGGGTGTCAATTGGGATCTGAGAGTTGTGAACAAGTCATACGAGTGGGTGGGTTGAGAAGGCAGTTGTGTTTAGGCCGGAGCTTAGGAACTGGCAATCATCGGTTAGGGATGGTTTGTTGGAGACTGGTGTTGATCCCTATAACGGGTTTAGTTTGGTAGGCACTAAGATTGGTGGCTCTACTTTTGATGGTTCGGGGAGGAGGCATAGTGCAGCCGATCTGCTCAATTATTAAAATCCTGTGAATAAACAAGTGGCTGTCTATGCAAGTGTTGAAAGAATTATTTTAGCCTCTTCTTCGCCTTATTCTGGATCGAAGCAATCGGCAATGAAGCAGCTTCCAATGTCATACCTTTTGCCTCCACTGCTCGCTCTGTTTTCATTCGGAACCTAGCTTCACCACTCTATCTCACTGCGGCTACCCTGATGGAGAAGATTACTGGGCCACTCTCCGCAGGTTCACTCCGGTTGGCATTGGAGGATGTCAGGGTGAACCCAATTGTGCGCTTAAATTACTCTGGAAATGGAACCGTCGAAGATTTTTCATTAGAAAACTAAAAAGAATGGTTCATATAGAAATCATTTACACCGATGTATCCTATCTTGTTGCTTCCTGTCCCCCTTCACACTCCCCGGCATTCATCCAAGAAGGCTAATCCTGAGGAAGGCAAGTCGAACAACCAAATGATTTAGGAGTTCATACCCCGATTCATTCCCAAAGAAAGAGAAGGGCTTTCTTCAGAAAGGAGACAGGAATAGGACCGATGGGAGGGAACTGGCTTGCTACCCTTTGATTGACTTGCTTTGCTCCTGGCTTTCTTGCCTGGAATGACTTCCCGAAGGAAAGGACTTAGCGCTTGAAACTCCTAGCTCAACTAGCGCTTTGCGCCTTGGCAGGGTAGAAGGACTAATTCAGTCTATTGGGCCCTAGAGGAGCTATAGACTCTAGTTAGTCAGTTTCCCCGCTACTCCTTTGTCTTGGAGGAAGGGAAGATAATGACATTGAAACAAGAGCGTATTCTTGGCAAGATCCGATCGGAAATAGCCATAGAAGAATGTTAGGAAGGATATATCAACTCAATGTCTCTTTTTCACAATCGCCAATCTATGAAAGAAGAGTTGAATTCCCTGGAAGAACATTCGCCGAACGGAGAATAAGCTGTAAATCTTAGTTCTCTTTTGCGAGTGAATTTTTGTTCCATCTTCCATGCCGTGACTTTTGTTGGAGTAGATTATGGGACTCCCTTAAGGGCTCCCCTTTTCCTATGGCGGTCAAGGGTCATTTACCCTTTTCAGGATTCACCATTTAGGTGGTCTTGTCTTGGGAAAGGTACTGATCTTTCACCCCTGTTTGACTGGTCTGATAGATGGGATCCATTCTATAGTTGCGCCTTGGGCGTTTCCTTTATGGGAAACCTCCAAGATTTATACTTTGAGGATGAGATCCAGCAATCCATCTTTGAGCCCTTTCAAGAGGATTATGGGAGGTTGGCCCAAGTGATCGAGGGCGGGGGTAAGAGGCGGTGCCATTGGGAACTATGTGGCTCAAAGGGCCCTAAAGCCGGTGATGGATGTTATGAGGAAGATTACCTAGTCTTATTACTTTTAGATGCTATCCTATGTTATGGTATGTATAGGGCTTCTCATAGGTATTGAATAGGTCTTTCGAGGGCAGAATAGGTATTGGATGGCGGGCCAGTTGTTTCCTGAAACTAGCTGCTAGGCTAGATAGGGCGTGCGAAGGGTTTGACTTTCCCTCCTCAGTAGGCTCTGGTTCAGCTTCAGCCAGCTCAGTTTCTACTGGAAGAGGATCAGACGATTGGGTTCCAAACCTGTGGTTGAACACACAATAAGGATTTGGTGGAAGTTCAATCTTAACGGGGTAGCCAAGCACTCCAGGGGTAGAGTGCCCTTATCCGTATCCGTCAAAAGCTCCCCACACTCTAAAGGTGTCGACTGAGTGTTGTATCCCCCAAAAGGAAAGTGGCCGCCAGAGGTTGAGCATGACTTTCCATCTGGGCGTACAATAGGTGAGGGTAAGTTTCCGCACAAGCATGAATTTCATCAGCTCTTATTCCTATTCCTCTATAAAGTCTCTTCTTCCTCGGCGACAGGTATTTCCGTTCGAGTTTGACTAAGGATACGAATTCTTCCCCTTTCTTTTAGGGTGAAGGGATGAACCTAGCAGCTTCTTAGTCTGAGGCTAACTCCAAGACTAATGTTTCTATTTCTGCTTCATTCACTTCCTGAACAGTTTTTGTGCCGGGGAAGGAGGACCTTGGCAGTTCATAATCATTTCTCCTTAGAAGAAAGATTCCTACGACAACTATACATGTGATTGGACTAGGTAATTATGTTCATAAAGAAGTAGCCCTTCCTTAAGCGTCCGTTCACCTCAGGCAATGAATACGGATTCCCTTGCTTCGTAGACAGGGTTTGTGTGAAATGAGCAGCTTAGTAGGGAAAATTCCGTATCTCAACTCAATAGGTCGACCCGAGTCATCGCTATATGGTATGAGGAGTATGATAGCGCGAATAGCACAAGGAGGAAAGAGAGGGAGTGCAAACTTTAAGGGGTCGTGAGCGAGCAATGAATCAGGCATCGGTCGTAGAGTCCTTCGGATGTTGAATGGTCTGGTCAACTCGTTCCTGTGTAGAAAGGAAGTAACCCGTGGGTATCTTCTATTGATTAACGAACTGGGAATCAGAGCTCGCTCTTCCTTTGCTTTGGATCTTCGTGGAGCATCCATAAGAAAGCGAGGTCTCTCCTGCAGCTTTGCCTTTTTTGTCACATACTAAGGGCCCCTCTCTTTTTCCTTATCGCCTTAGCGCAGACAGGAAAATCGGCATTTCGAAAACAATTAAATTAATAGTAATAGAAGAAAGTTCCCATAATATTCAGGAAGGACGAAAGCCTTTATCTTTGGGGACCTGTGTGTGCTACAGTAATGTATGGTGCTCACTCTGGAAAGGCTGAAGCTTGTCTCCTTCTATAGTTCGTCTGTAAGGCTTCATTCAGAAATGAAAGGGCCGCCTTTTCTGGGCGTAACCCCTGATTAACTGACTGGTATTCCAGAGCGTCTCTTTCCTTGTATATCTTCGTAACCCATCATCTGGTCTTCGATGGCTCAAAGCGGGGTCTTGTGACCATGCCTTCCCGCTCCTTTTTCAGGTCCTTTTGGCCCCCTTGAAGGCATAGTCTTTCACCCGGGCGCAACCCTTCTTCTTTCCGAACTAAAAGGGGAGCGTTGGTTTGCTGTGTGGGTGGTAGGTCTTCCTTATTCAGTGGTCAGTGTTGGTAATGTTAGAGCGCCAAGCAGGAATGAAAGGGGTGCCCCTTCTATTAGACGTCGGACACAATTATTGTTGAATGTTAGGACTGGGTTGGAGCCTGCAGGGACTTCTTTTCATACTACATAGAACGATAGGGCAGAATAGACTCGACTTGTCTTCCACTCTTACTGCAGGATAGAAGGACAAAGCTGCTGGGGAGGTTTAATCGTCAACAATCTCCGTTTTCCCTCACTTAGTAAAGTCGTCAATGGCATGAAGGATTTATCCTCGCTCCTGTCGATCGGTCAGGGTATAGTTTATTCCCGAGGAGAGAGTTCATGCTTGGTTTCTTCTTTCTGCTTTCTTCATCAAATAGTTGTGAAGGGGACGAAGGTAAGAAAGCGAAGTCAGCATCCAACTCTGGTACTAGCAAACGATGACTCAGGAAAGGAAGTTCAGGATGAGGGAGGGGATTAGTGGGCGGACGGTGTAGTTCCCCCTTTCGTTGTTCTCGGTACTAGGGCCGATCCCATCCAGTCAGCCTAAAAGTCAATCCTTGTTTGAAACCGTTGCTGCTTCTGAAGCTACTGTAGCCTTGTTGCCGGTAGTATACCACGCGTTCAGGAAGGAAGTTTCAATCCAAGGAAGGTAATACCAGGAAACTAAGAACAAATCCTCGCTTCGTAGCCAGCCGGTGTATCATCGGGTCCAAGTGGTTAGAAGCTCTGTCTAGGCACTTGTTTTGTTGGCAGTGCTAGCTCTAAAATCTTTGAAGAAGGCGATCTGTCTGGCTTGCTTGTGAAACTGGGGAGTTAGACAAGGCAAGCATCTGACTGGCTCGGTAACTGGTCTCCATCTCCGAGTAAAACTAGGCGAGTCAATCGAGCTTAGAGACAGTGCATGTTTACCTGGGACTTTCTCGATCACTTCTCTCACTGACAGACTAGCAATTCAATCAATCACTCTGAATATAGAAGAATAACGATCGACAAGTCCAGAGTGTGCACCAACGAGAGTCCGCTGGACCCCGAATAGCATTTATTTATGACTGGCAAGCGAGAAAACGGAAAGCGCGCTAGCGCGCTCCGGCTTTCGAGCCTCCGCTTGCTTCTTCCAGAACTGAAAGCAGACTTTGGCTACCTCGAAGCTTTCCTTATAACTGAGGAATTGTGAAATACTATCTTGGATAGAGATTGCTGTGCTCATTAAGGTCTTGCCGTATATTATAGACATAAAGATACCCTTGACTATCTTACGTGTAAATTGATTGCAAACTGTCCTTGATTATTGTAGTTTCACGCTTTTCTTCGTTAATGTACTTATGCAGTTCTTGTAGGATATGAGTATATATATCATGGATGATTTTATCAGGATCAGGGATGAGATTTGTACTCTTAGCCAAACCTTCATCCAACAAAAAGTAAGACAGAATATGATATGCACTAGCAGATGCTTCTTGTGTAATAGGTATGCAAGAAGGCTCATATTTCTATTTAAGACAATGAAGGATCGAATTGATTGTTGCAATGAACTGTAAGGGATTTTTTGCATCCTTAGCAAACTGAATAGTATCACCAATATATGATAACCTTTCATAATTTTCCAGGATCCAGTCGGCAGCAGCAATCTCAGTAACAAATGATTTGTAAAGGAAACTGGATGCTAGCATGAACTCTTTCATTTCATCTTTTTTTAGAACATTGATATTGTTCGAGTTATTATTTGTCGAAAAGAGGATAAGACTGCGGGCCAAATCACGCTCATGGAAATGCAGTACACCTGAGCGGTAAATTCTACCTCGGAAATCCAGAAACGCAGGAAGGTCAAATTGATAACCATTGTAGGCATCAGCCAGCTTCAGAAGCATATCCTCATAACGAGCACGTTGTAGGCACAACCATAATGTTGAAACCATGTCGCTATAACTACATATTTTATGTACTTCAGTATCATCCATGTAAAAGTTTCGAAGTTCGTCGGACACTTCTTTGAGTTTGAGAGATGCAAGTTCTCTTTTCATAAGATACCCTTCCGCCACTAATACGTCGTAATTATCATGAAGAAATTTCAACCACATACTGTTTATCTCAAATGGCTGTGACTGAAGCTTGTTCATTACACCACAGAGTTTCAAATAATCATCATTTGTTCCTATCATAATACCAAAATGATTATGGTCACTTGTACTTAACAGACGGTAACGATCATAGATTTCACCTGTTGGACTACTTAAGTAACCACCTGTTAGATCGGATAGGCTTTGAGGTATTTTACCGGTTGCACTACACCATTCAACGGGTTTGCATACCATTGGTAGATTGAGCTTAGTGGGGAGTAATGATATATCAAATGTGCATGTTACGTAGTTATATTGAGGAGTCAAATACGATCCTTTCTTTTTGATCAAAAGAGTGGTTTGTAATTCCACATTTGGAGCATATTCAATCACTTTCCTCTCCAGCATGAATTGGAATAAGCCTACACCAAGGGAATACTTCTCTACCTTATTACCATCATCGGACAATCCTTTCTCCTTATATGGACCTTTATCCTTCCGGCGACTCTTCAATAATTCTGCTTGTAGCCGGATAGACGCATGACGCTTTTCTATCAAAGACGCAACACGAACTGCTGATACCTCTACTGGATTAAATACAACACCCAGCACATGAACTATTAGACCCTCTTTTGTATAGTGGCTCAACTCTGAAAGCAATTCTAAATCCTCCTGTGTTAGAGATAGAGTTTTTATATAATCCCTAGCACAAATCTCATCCTTTTTGATTAAGATTCTTATTAGATTAGGGGCGCTCTTAAAGATAGATTCATCATCAAACTTCATACTAATGTCCTCTATACTCATTTGAAGAGATCGTAATTGTTCATCATCTAATGGTTTGTTTTGTTTGTGGATCTATGCAATAGATCAATGACTGTATTTGAATACTGAATTCTTTTACTAGCATTTAGACCTACATCGACATTCACATCAGAACATGTAGTAGTTGAAGCATCGGTACAGGTAGTAGTGACAGCGGTAACAGCGGTAGTAGCGACATTGGGACTGGTAGTATTATGAGCATAACTATCCGGGAACGACAAAACATGAGTGAAGTACTTATTCCAGAACTTGATTAGTACAATTCTATCCTCCTCCCTCATAGAGGAAATGTCGTATAAGTGGTCAACCCACTTCATATTCTGTTGGTGTTTCATGATGTTGCTGTTTAATCTATATAAGTGTTGAGTAGGATATCAAAGATCTCTAAACATATCTAAAACCTCGTAAGATATCAATTCTAACCTGGTTTCGAGACTAGTGTTCGATGATTCGATACCATCTAGCTCATCTCAAACCCGTTGAGTGTACTCCTATGACTCATCTATGAGAGGTTATCTGCTACCCTGAGCTAAAGATTCAAATGAAATCGTTATAACATACAGATGAGAACGGCATAATATGCTAGAGCTATGCTAGAGCATATATGGGATTTTCACTATAAGTGTGCCACTACCCAGGATATACACTCACTCTAGTATGTGGACCTAGAGAATGAGATAGGTTATTTTCTCTACTCTAAAGGGTCGTCAAAAGTGGGGGGGACTTTGATGGAGAAGTACCCCTCAGGTTGCATTTCCTTGCTATTGGTCTTTGATCCGGCTTAGCTGTACAGCTTAGGTACCTGCCTGCCTTACTAGACAAGATCTATCGAAAACCTTGACAATTAGGAGGGATGCATGCTACTATTATTCTATTCACTAAAACTGGCGAGTAGCTCTCTATCAACATACTGAAATTCGTATTAGGCCTAAAAGCAATAACTTCGGCAAAGCCACAAAAAGATCTTTTGGGCTCTCCACAACCCGCAGATGCCCTCTTCGTTTCCTTTTTGCTTTATTCGGCTAAAGTGACATCTTCGGTGAATGAAACTGCTCACTCGAACGACGATACGTAAGAAAAGATACGTATTAAATTTAATACGTATCTTTTTCACTTCAAAGACCCGGAAGAATAGTGCTAGTGCATTGAGAAAGAAAATAAAGAAAGAACTAGTGCCGCTACTGGCTACCGACCTGGAAGGGATCTTGGACAAGACGGTGATTGATAAGCTATTGATGGTGCAGTCTCGCCCAGAAGATAACAAACTTGACCTATTGATCTTGCCCCTGCCCCATTGCTTTTTACCGGCCTAACCAACCGATTAGCAGCTCTAACCGGCGTATGTGCGACGATTAGGACTAGCTGCTTATGCGACAATCCACCAATTCCCGACAAGAGATCTATTTTCAAGTCTTAAGCAAAGTGGCATTCGTTTATCAAGTGCTGAAAAAAAGAGAGTGACTTTCTTTCTACTTCTAAGGTCGGGATTGAAATAGAAAGAGAAAGAGTCAAAGCAGCGGCTTGAAGATCAAAATGAGGAAATGCCGCCTTAGAAGAGAATCTAATCCCCGTCCTGCCTTCCTCAGAGAATCAGTAACAAAGGATTCCTTGGTATAGCTTATTTAGGATTTCCTTCCGAACCCGGGAACTGAAGGACGACCTTGTTTCCGTGCTCACTTACTATTAATCTTAGTGCAAAAGTCCATACTGGAGAGTTTGGTGAAATCCCGTTCTTGTAATACAAAATGAAATTACTAATTTAGCTGATAGAACTCATTCTAGTGCAAGCCCCACAGGAGACAGAAGAGCTGCTAAAAAGCTACAACTCATATAGCGTTCGTTACCAATAGCCATCATCTCAATCCGAGGAAAAGAAGCCGTTGAAAGGCCTAATTGTCCCCATAAGCCATAGAAAGAATGAAGTTAAGTAGAGCCAGCCGAAGTCCAGGAGTGAATTCGTCTCTTTCTTTAATAAGCGGATAGCTTCCAGCGTCAGATGGGAAAGTGTACATAGTCGGAAGTCGACGAGAGGAGGAAAGCAAGCGTAACTCCAAAAACATCAATTAGTCTTTTTTGGGGCGCGCAGAGCACCTAATCCAGTTTCATCTCTTCCTACACCAATTGATTCTCATCCAACTCCCCTTGAATCAGTTATTTGTCCCGCCAAACCCATTCCTTATCCCAGGGGAATCTGATCCTTATCCGCTAACTGATCTGACGGCTCGGGGAAAGCGTCTTCTCTTCCAACCTGGCTATTGAATGAAGACAAAGGCTGAAGTAAAAGAGTTTTCTTTCTTTACTGCTTAAGTAGACCCGTAAGCTAACGAATTCTAAGCTTTTCAGTCATAAGTTGGAGATTCCGTAAATCAGTCTGGATTTATTAACTCATTCAATTTCGTAAGTAACCAGATCAATCCGATAGTAGTTAATCTTTAGAGTCTCCTTTATAGATTTTTTTTCTTTCCTTTCGACTTCTTCTCTTCCCCTGATCTGAGGCTTGAAGATCCTGAGGATCAGTTCGCTGAGAAAGGATCATCTTTGATTTGACGGCTGCTACTTCGAGTTCTCAATGCTCGGGCTTATTCCTTCGGTTCTTAGTGCTCTTTTCTTCGGTAGCTCTGACTTCAATCCTGACGTCTAACTAAAGATTCTGACTTGCTTCTAGGATGGGATTTCAATAAGAATAGAAGTCTTAAAGTCTGGTTGATACTCTGTCTTAAGCACGCGTCGAGTTAGAATGAGTTTGAAGCTATGACTGATTTACAGCCCTGTAAATCCCTAATATTCTTCTTTCTTGACGAAGCAGGGCCTGTCTAAAATAACCTTTTGGGCTTGTATTAGAAAGAGAATGCCTTGGTTTAGGAATAGTTCATCCCTCGGTGTAGGAAGTGATTACCAGGGATTCCTGGGATAAGGAAGAGCAGAGGCGCAGTCAGATCCTGCTAAAGTAGCGGATTATGTTTTTAGCCTCCGTCGGGTGAAGATCTGGGCAGAGCTCCAGAGATCTCTTTAAGGCCTTGTCAGTAAAGAAGAATAGAAAGACTGACTTATCTCCAGAAGCAACTAATTTTCTACATCTGATAGAGGATGCTGGCAGGAGAAAGAAAGATGAATCTCTTTTGAGTTCTTTCCAACTTCTCATCTCCAGTACAGCCTTGTAACTAAATAAAAGTCCAACTCTGCCTTCTCTGTCTGTCTTCCCCTCGTTTATGACAACGGAGGGCTTAGAGGTAGTGTTAGTTTTGAAGCTATGACTTATCTCTTTCTGCTCTGTCTTTCTCTGCTTTTGCTGCTTTTGAAGTAGTACTGGAAATAAGTAGAACTCTTTATAGTGCTTTTAACCGAAAGTAAGCTCCTGCATACTATTACTACACTAATTTTCACACTAAAAAGATCTATTGATATCCCTTAGATCAACATGAAGATTTTCATTAGAATGCTTTATTTCTTAAGTCAAGTCAAGCATGAAAAGAGGAATCGAAAGCATTCATATCATATTGACCATTCATTTCATATTTTCATATTCAATTTCGGCTGACTTGTCCTATCCTTGATTCTCACCAGAAGGAAAGAGAGTCAAGGTAAAGTACCTTTTTCGATTCGAATAAATTCCTCAGTCAGAGCGCAATAGAAGAGCAAGAGGCTGGATGAGCCTCAATTGCTTCATGTTGTTCTATTGGCCTCGATAGGAAAAAATCAAACTTATCTGTTTCAGGAAGGCATTGAAGATTGACTTCTTGTTGTATTTCTGCCCTGGCTTTCGTATTCATATATGGCTTTATTAGCACTAAGATCTCAATCTAACTCTTAATCGAAAACTGCACCCTAGACGAGACGATAGACCTCCGGGAACACTAACAGAATCTCTTTTCTCAATCACACATTTGTAGGCGAGCGAGGGTTACGACCTCGCAAGGGACTAGAGATAACTGGGTCTTGGGTAAGAGAATATGCGGCGCAGATCTCCTCATTCTCATACTTTCTATTCTTCGAACTTACAGCCGTTCCTCCCTTTGAAGATGAAGCTGGGGAATGCACCAGAGGAAGCTCAGCAAACATTGTAATTTCATCTTACTGGCTTCCCGGCCTAATTGATACCAATGGGGGATTCTACTGCTAAAGAAAGATTCCTGACTATTTCCCCCCGGTAACTTAATCTCTTCACTTCAATCCTTACGTCTAAGTCTTAACTCTTCTCTTAAGTGAGTGAAGTGGGGAAGCCCAGAAGGATATAATCTTCCTTGCTTAACTAACACTACCTGCTTGCTTCCTATACAAGATAAGATGAAGAGACGGGAATAGCGCATTTCCCGCGATGGATAAGATTACTTTTTATGACTTTGACGGAGCAGAGAGAAGTCCCGTGAGGATACGGGAAGAGAATCACAGGGCTAAGGAAGAGATTACCTTGTAAGACTTCAACGACGACTTTACCATCTCTACCAATCCCCCTCCAGATCTTTCTAAGTCAGATCTTTGGTAAGAACAAAATTGAAAGGATTCAATCAATCTTTATCTTTGAATCTTTTAGTGCTTCTATTCAACTATACGCCTACTAGTTTGATTAAAGGGCTCAGTTGCACTAAGATCTCAATCGAAAAGGGAAAGTCGGGCTTCTCTGAAGAAGTCAGGGCTGTTACCAAAATCTCAATAGTAAGTGAGAGCGGTGAAAGAAAGACTTTATTCACTGACTTCTTGCCTTTCTTTCTGCCAAGCGTGTAAGCATAAGCCTTTCTTTTAGCTTTTCTTCCTTGCTGTTAGGCGCCTAAAGAATGAAATCCTTGACAAAAGAGACTTTTTAGGGGCTGACGTTAATTCAATAAAGACATGACGAATCTTCCCCACTGCATTCTTAGGCTGTAGGCTGACGTGATGTAAATAAATACATTCATTATATCCCGGGACGACTGAAGTGACCAATAGGCATGGGGCACAAAGGAAGTCAGATAGGTTTCTTTCCTAACTATTTCCCCTGCAACTCAATAAAACTACTTCCTTCTCCGCCTTCTATATCTCCTGTCGGGCGGTGTCAAAAGAGAAAAAAGAATCCCCGAGAAAACATAGGAATTTCTTCTTTCTGACTTCCCGGTCTACCTTACAGATTAAGTAAGGGCAGGGCTGGCTTCTATGTCTCAAGTCGGGATTGTATTTTTGATCTAAATCTTAATCTCCGGCTGATCTGTATAAGGAAATGTAACCCAATGGACAAACCAAGCCCGGCCGTCCGGAAGTTTCTTTCTTTGTTACAGACCAGTGGGTCAACGTTCCGTTGTCCTTTCTTCCCTGTTTCAGGGTAAATAGGCTGAAATTGGTCTTCAATACAGAGTAATTTCTTATCTTATGAGATCTCCGCTGACCTTCTTGACTATCCTTTTTTCTCACCATCTGGAAAGGTAAAGACTGGTTGAAAGCATCTGGAAAGAGACTAAGCCATGGTAGGTAAAGGATTATCTTCAACAGGGCTGTGCCTTAGAAGTTGAAGATGATCTTCTTTCCCTAAGTCAATAGTTAGAGGATTCTCCGCAACATGCGCAAGAGGAATTTCCTTATACAGAGGAATTTATTGGTACCTCCGCTGTAAGGCCTTAACCAGCTAGTCCTTGTAAGTGAATCGAACTCGGAATCATTAGAACCATGTAACTACAAATCTAACTCTTCATCTCTGGCTCTTTTCAATCCCCTGAAGCTGCAACTCAGTCATCCTTCCGGTGAATAGGCTTTCCGAGCCTAAAGAGATGTTGATAAAGGAGTTGATTCAATAGGCCGTTCGCAGCTAATGGATCATATTCTATTTAAGGCCTTGAAAACGAAGTAGCTGCTAAAGTAGCGTCGCGCTATGAAGCGTCATAGAGAAAAGCTTCTTTCTAACTTCCTGGCCTTTCTTTCAAGGGGAATTCTCTTGTGCGGAAAGAGGAAAGGGAAGCCCTAGGTGTAGGAAGTGATTCACCCGCTAACAACAACATGCGAATGAGTTAACTGGGGCTGCTCAATCAATCTCCGGACTGACGTGTAAGTAAATCAGACTACCTTACTTCCAACGCTTTCTATTTTATGTTATGCCTCTTCCATTAAGGAAGGAATTTCTTACTTCGGAAGAGCTTATAAGTCAATATAAGTATTAATCTCCAACTTCTTCATTGACTTCTTCTACTTCATCGGAAAGGATTGCAACAATTGGGATTGGCTTAGACTGAGACTCGGTCTAGCAGGAATTCTACTTAGACTGAGACTTCTGGGACCTGCAACTTATGATAAAGGAGGTGAGAAGATTCTTTAGCATTTTCTGGTCATCATATTAAGGATTATCCACATGAATGATAGGTTTGAAAGTCAGTCATAGCGCTCCACTCCGACTTCGTCTGTAACGCCTGCCTTTGCGTAAGCAGCCTTAAGACTTGTAGCTTTCCTAGCTGATTTGACAAATAAGGGGAAATGAAATGATATACTTTAGTCTTGATTAATAGCTTTCCTAATCCCTATAAGTCAATATCAATAGGAATCTCTGCATAGTCAGGGCTTGCAACTACGTCATATAAAGAGTCATATAAAGACTAATCCCCGATCTTAGATGAAGCAGGAGGAGAAATCAGATTTGGCTTTCTTCTAACTTCTTTCCTCCCGGTGAAGATACTGGACTAGCTCAATAGCTATCTGTTGTTCTATTGGCCGAAATAGGCCCTGAAAAGATCTTTTCTTCTCATCATGTAATCTCCCATCGGATGCCTTATAAGGCTCTTTTCCATTTCCAGTATTGAAATAGCCGTTTGCACCTTACTCCACCTATGGAGGAATAGGCAGGGTTATTTTCTGTCTTTGGAGTTACAGTTTGATCCCATAAGGGTGGAGTAATTGATTCAATGGGACTTTGAATTCCCTTACTTGCACTGGGCATTGTTCCTAAATCAATTCATTAGGATCTTACAGCGGGAACTACTAAACCTACTACCCTTACTTCGTTTACCAGGTTCGGAACGAAAGAAGGAAATCCCATACTTTTCATTCTTAGGCTGTAGGCTCTACTTCGTAATGCCAGATCTGTCTAAGGTCAGGTTTTCACACAAATCTGACTTTCGAACTTCTAAAGCTCCAAAAGCAACTAATCTCTGCCTTTCGTAAGTCAATCTCAAGACTAATGAAATCAATATCAGGACGTGTAACTCAATCGTCATATCAATACGTCTTGAAGGCTTTCGTAACGTCAAGCCCTGCAACTTCCTAAAAGAAAGACTGCAACCTTTTCCTCAGTAAGACGGAAAGTGAAAAGAGGGGAATAGGCCGGACAATGAGCGTGGGAAGATATTAAATGGGATTAAGAGCTCCGCGCCCGAGGATGCTTGCAGGGGAGTTACGCTTGTTTTTTCTCTCTTTCCTGATATCCGGAATTCAGTAGTGTTACACTTCTTTCCGGAGAACTGGGAATTCTTTCAAAGGTAATAGGAACTTGTTCTTTTCTTCGTTACCGTGGTTCCCATTAGACCGAATAAGAACAAGAGGGAGTGACGGGCCGAAAGACCAAACTCTTTGACGTTTTATGAGTTACGGTTGTTCGAATCTCCCTTTTTTCCGGGGAAGAGATGAAATGGGCTAAGGAACTTCTTACAGGGGAGTAGAGACAGAGCTGGGAAGAGGAGCGGAGACAGACGGGAAGAAAGAGATCAGGGCTTAGTACTTAGTAATTGAATCATTGGTTTAGGAAAAGCGGACCTCAGGCAGGGGATTTGGTGAATAGGAGGGAGGTCGTCAGGCCAAGCTCTTAGTTATTAGTAGTTACAGTTCTTTCGTAGTGCTTACCAAACGAAGAAGGAAACTTCGGAAACGGATCTTCAGACATCCCTTGCTTTAGACTTCCTATTAGGACTTTATCCTTCCTCTTAGGCATCTGAAGTGCTTGCAAAGAGTGAGTTAGAGTTTGAAGCTATGACTTACAGCCCTGTAACTAAATCTAAATATCAAGACGGATCTCCCTTAATCGAAGAAGGAATCGGGCTTTCTTAACTTAATAGAAGAAGCAGCGAGCTCTTTCTTGCTTCCTTACTTGACTTCTCTGATGAAGAAGACGGGCTTATAGGCAAAGAATCACTGGATTTATACTTTCTGTTAGGCTGCCGGGCTTGTACCAAACACAAGATGAATATATCTGCAGGACGGAAGTGTAACTAAATATGAGTTCTAGCTTTCATACTGAGACTTGTATTTCTCTGCCCTTTCTTGCAACTTCCCAGGCTTTCGACTTTGGCTTTCTACTTTCAGTTCTCTTAGGCAGACTGGATTAGACCAACCTAGAAAGATGAAGCTCAGCAGCCGAATATGATTGCTAAATTAATCATTTCCTTTAGTCTGACTCGGTCTGGAATGAAAGAGCTAAATTCCTTGCTTCCCGCTCTTCTCAAGAACACTACGGGATTGAACACCAATAGAATGACTGACTTCTCACCCGGCTTCTGACTGATTAATGGCTTTCTGCCTTTGGTAATTAAATAGCTACAAATCCTCTTCAAGTTCCCAGGGTTCATCTACGGGCAGAGCGAAATAGCGAGATTGATTGATCTTTTGCCCGTCACTCAATTAAACGGCATTTCTCTTATCCTAAGCCTACTTATACGAGACGATAAGACCATTTCGCCCTTCAAGCTAACCTTGAAAAGTGGAATTTCATCCGGGCTAAGATCGGAGGCCCCAACTAATTGATGTTTTGACTTGGTCCCCCGGAAACATATAACCCTACTATTCTTACTGCCTGACTTAACTATCTTTCCACTTCCCAGGCCTACAAGAATAGATGCATTAAGGGCTAATAGACAGAAAGCATCTAACTTCCTCAAAGACTGCTACTTACTCACAAACTTCCCAGGGAAAAGGCAGAGAGGACGCTGTCATAGCCTAAAGAGATGTTAGCTTTGTTGGAATAGATTCACCGGTAAGGAATAAGAGAAGTTGGAGATTCCGACTTAGTAGCTTTCTGTTATTAATAAAAAAGACATGACTAATCTCCCTTACTGAGAAGAAAGACATTAGTCTTATTCGTTTTATCCTAGACTAGAAGCGATCGGAGAGAAAGATAGAACTTCTGCAAGTATTAAACTTGCCGGGCAGCGAGGTACTTAAAAGAAAAGGAAGTTATGCCCGCTTTAGGGTGAAGGGGAAGAGAATCACCGGTTTTCTTCCTTCCTAGCCCTGTCATTATGACTTTCCTTGCTTCTTTCAGTGCCGGGGGCAGAGCTCAATAGACAAATTCAACAGTCAATCTTAGTCTATTCTATGTAATTTTATACGTCCTTGCTTCCCGGATCAGATGCTTTAATGGCTTTAGAAGGAGAGGCAACTTTCTTGCAGCTCTGTCTCGGATCGTAATGCTCAACCTTAACAGTGTATTTTCTGTCTTCCCCGATTAGCTTAAGTCCGGGCTAAGAGTTATCATGAGTTAACTCCGGCTTATCTACTAAAAGGCTGTAACTTTGAACTCAACTCTAAAGGAAGTGACTTCAGGGTTGGAACATCAGAGGCGGGCATAGAATCTATGGGTGTAAGAATTGAATCCCTGCCTTTAGGAATGGATTAGCCAGAACTGTGGAGAAGCAAGAAACTGGTAGCTACATCTTAAGTCTTTAGTGACTCATTCATCTGGAGCTGAAGGAATGGCTTTAACGGGAGTCGGAAAGGCAACCTTTGCCTACTGAGATCAATTCACACTCGATAGAATACAGGATGTTCATTGTGGACTCCGGGGATCCCACTTATGGATGGACAGCTGGTGGTAATCCTGATAAGGTAACTACTTGCGTTCGATTGAATTA
>JAKOGI010001533.1:52500-57500 GCA_029747015.1 Carnegiea gigantea
CATCAGTAGTTGCAATCCTGCTTTCGTGGAAGTAGTACCTATCAAAAGTAGGAACTAGCTAAGCGTCCATTGATCTTTGATATTGGCCAAAGCCAGAAGTGGGCCAAGCTGGAGTTCTTGTTCGAGTGAGCGGGTAAGCAAGCAGGTACGCCCGAGTTATGTAATAGAACTACTAATCAGTCTTCTCATCTCTAATCCAGCTAATTCCTAACAAGCTACGCACCTTCTTGTACTTCTAGCCTTTTAAGGCAAGGCTGTTTCTGTTGTTGAGTTAAACAAAGGGTAGTCAGATAATAGGCTGACGGAGGGCCTATTCTGGACCAATTAGAAATAATAATCCCGATGCTGTTATGAATGAGTTTATGTCTTAAGAGAGCTAGTAGTTATGAGTTCGTAGCTAAAGTAAAACTGGAGCTAGGAACGTAGCAGTGAACGCAGTGAACGGAGCTACCGGGTAAACGAGTGAGCTTAGCCCGTAGCCGGGTAGGGAACTGTTGTTGCTTAGGCCGGGTAAACTTAGGCTTAGGAAAGGTAGTTTACTTGCAAGCTTTAACGAGTAAGGAGAAAGAACCAGATTCTCTGTTTCGGTGGGTGATTCCACGGCTGACTCCTATTCCGGATATATGCTTTCAGTTCCGCTCGCTGCATCCCTAACGCATGTTAGTGAACGTGAACGGCAACAGCTTGAAGGAAAGCGTTAACATTCGTTATTGACTTGACATCTAGTGATGTGTAGGAGAAAATGCCTGATTTTCGACCATAGCGATCTGAGTTCATCAGAGTAGCGGGCGATGGCCGCCAGTTCCTACGCAACTACTACATCGAAGAAAGCTTTGTGGCCCACCATTTGTTAAACCCCCCTCTTCTCGGGCGATAGGGCTTCCTCTATAGTTTATACTCTGAGACTCGACTTTCTTTGTTGGTCGGGGTGGTTCCCCTTGTGTAGTACGGCAGGAAAGAGGATAGAGTAATATACTTACAAAAACGAAAGTTGACCGCGCTTGTAAGGCGTTCAGATCTGGCCTCTCGCTCTTTCATTGACTCACGAAGGATCGGCTAGCTTGAAGCAAGCGGAGGCTCTTTGGCTTTATGGCGCGCTTTCCGTTTTCTCGCTTCTTTCTTCATTATCATATGTAGAGAAGAAGCGGTCTTAGCTTAGGAGCTCTTGTTTGGTCATGAATCTGCCGCATCGCTTCACTTTTCAGATTCTTTCAAAGAGTAGTTAGCTGGTAGGGCTTCTTTTATGGTAGTTCAGTGAACTAAGGGTAGTTGCTCGTGAGTCTGTCTTTACCCTTGGGTTCGGTTTCGTTCAATCAAAACGAAATGACCTTTTGCCTGGCCGACCCCACTTCTCTTCCGAGACTAAAGTTCAGAGCAACTAAAAAACCAACAGGCACAGGATCCAGGGAGGAAGGAAGATTCCGAATGATAGATAAGAGTCGCTCTTATTCTGTTGTTTATGATCGGGGCATTGATCCATTCCAAGATCCATTTCCCATTCCTCAAATGGTTCATTCACGGCCAACTCAGCCTACTGGTGTCAAACTCCAAAACAAAAGTGTGCACTTTATTCTGGTTGGAATCCAATCTGGAAGCTCCAAGGTACGAGCAAGGTCAAGTCTTTCCTGTGCTTCATAATAGGATAATAGGCTTGTAACGATCAAACGGATAAATTTGATTCAAAATTACATCAAAGTGTTCAGGACCTGCTGTTCCATCTTCATTATCTCTCGGGGTTTATGGCAGATGTTTTCCTTTATTAGTATCCAGGTATGGAAAAAGCAGCTTGCTTTGACAATCGTTTTTTGCTACGTAAATTACCTCATTGTCATACGGCTCTTTTCCCCTGATCGGATGATTTATCTACCTTACCTGTAACCCCTACTCTTTTCAGACGTTTGAAAGACTTTCCATTTATGGAAAGAGTGCTTTTTACGTAAAAAGCAAGCCCTTGGCCCATGATGATTTGTGATGACAATCATGTAATGAGAATGAGTTGGTTAAATTATGGAGTTAGACCTGCATAACCTGAGGAGGGAAGTGAATGACCCAGCTTCTGCTATCAGGCTAGCATACTTTTGATTTAGTGGGAACTCTGACTATCACAGAGAATCAGTCTCTTTGTCGTATCAATCGCTTCGCTCATGTCAGAAGGATGAATGACATAACTCCTTGTCTTTGGAAACTCGATCACCAGAGGGCTCTTTCTTTTTCTTTCAACTAGCCTTTCCAATAGTTTCTGTGATCGGTCTTCCCGTTAGGTCGGAGCAAGACAAAGCTAACACCGCTAAACTGGAAACCTGATCTAGACACAGTCGGGGTCAATTGAGTCAGCAAATCAAATGTGCGTACAAGCATCTTATTCCTTTTATTCATAAATCAAAAATAACGTAATCTAACGGTTGTGTTCCTGACGCTAACCCGGCCAACCACTATTATGGTAACTCCGCCGTGGATCAAATCAGGTTACAATAATCTACCTAAGTCCTTAAAGCACTGGTTAAGTGATCTTCAAGGCATCCCCCTATCTATTCCTCCCAGCGCTCCTCAATCAGATCTGAAGCTTGTGCAGGAGTAACTATAGAATATCTAACTGATTCCTTCGTCGAGGTAAGGAGGCTGATTGTTTGACCTTGGTTGGTCTCCTCTTCGGCACATTCTTTTTTTTCTATGTAGGACAAGTGGATCCCGAGGTCTAAAATAAAACCACTAACTTCCGGCCTGATTCAAAGCCACAGCGTACCGATACGACGCGGATCGGGAACTTTATCTTGTTACTACCTTTCGAATCGAATGTTGGTCTTAGTTTGAAGCGGCCGCCTATTTGCTTTTCCACGACCGGCACGAAGACTTCTATGTGGGCTATCTTTATTCGAGGAGGTGCTCGACCACATAAAGGTCATTCTATATTCTGCTAACCTTATTAAGGTTTCAAAAAGGTTTTTGTGGACCTCTTTGTTTTTTGTTTACGGGGGAGAGCTATTACTGGGCCTCACTATGTACCTTCCTTTGGTTTGGGCCAGCTGATAACCTCTGTTCTTTAGCAGATGGGCATTCCATGATTTAGACTCAAAGTTGACTCAATGAGGCAAGACTCAATTGGATCATGGACCATTACCGACATTATTGATTGCTCTTTTCAGAGCTTCTATCAATCGATTTGAAAATAGCACGTTTTCGTCACGCCAACATAGCCATCATAGAATCTATATATAGAAGAGAAAGTGAAATCACAGAGGATATTGGCGCTACTATAGCTATAGAATCTTATGAATTCCAGGCGGACACCACTCTACCTAACGCCAGTACTGGCTGGTTCCTAACGAGCGATAGAATGAAAGTGAAGCATCTCCTCCTTGAGCCTTTCTTCTTGAAATTGGTCTGAAAGTTCCGCATATGAGGCATGGTCAAGAAAAAGCTTTAGCAATGTATCCGCTAAATTACAATTTCAATCTGAGTTTCATTCAAGCACGGATGATGACAGAGTCGCATTAATCCAATTTGATCATACTGCATCTACAAGATAGATTTCGGATGAGGGGCAAGGTATGCTCCCATAAACAAAGTAGCCTTTGAAGGAAAGAGAAAGCTTATCCTTTAACCCCTCTTCCAAAGGTCTTTCTTCCTCGATAGCCCTAATCAGTAATTTCCTTCCTTCCTGCACTGGTAGTGGGATTGGGATAAGGGCGTCCCTTTCTAGTATCCTTTCTAGTATATAGAAGCGTCATAGAGTATCAGACCATTCTGGCATACTCTCTTTTTGACGGATTTTAGTGTACCAGAATAGTATGATCTCTATAGGGATGTAGCTCTCTTTTTATTTCTTTCTAGGCGTGGGTAGAGAAAACGATAGCCGGGTCAGGCTGGTAGCTTAACTTCTCTTACTGCGCTCTTAGTTCTTTTTTGAAGTCTAACTTAGAGTTTTCCCCCATTAGTATGAGTTTGCTTGCTTTCCTCTGATCTATAGCCGCTATTCTCTCTGATCCCAACAGCTAATACTGTTTAGCTAGGTTATATAGCATCTATGGCGAGCCATGAGCTGGCATCTAGTGGTTTCTGTTATCTATGGTATAACGCCTTGACTGCCTCTGCTAAGACCTTGGGATTCCCGGAGAGAAGCATTGGGTGTATTAGGAGAATGTCGTAGTCCCTTCAGCTCCCAACTTATCTGGAGAATTAATTGGCCCCTTGATCTGTCTATACCAAGGTCGAAGTCCTACAATCAGGGCTGATTTTGACAGTGAGCTATCTAAGGACGAGTAGTCTATACCTATTCAATCTTGACGCTTTTCAGCTTACGCTATGATCGGGACATCGCTGATTGCTATGGATCAACCTTTTCTTTTTTCTTACGAAATCATTCCGCAAAAGAAACTACTACATATGCTTCAGTGTAAGGGAGCAAGCGGAGGCTCGAAAGCCGGAGCGCGCTAGCGCGCTTTCCGTTTTCTCGCTTGGCGTGAAGCGAAAGCCGGAAGCAGCAAAAAGAAATTCTCGACTATGAATCTTACCAATCAACGATGTCACCAGTAAAAAGTACTGTTTGTCCGGATTGGGACCTTAGGTGTAGGGGCTTATAATTTAAGAGGTGGGGTCTAAGTCGAAAATGCCGGGTCGTCTCGAACCCGTAGCGATGTTCAAGGTAAAAAAAAAAAGACTTTCCTCATTTCTTCTCTATCGTAGTAGTGGTCGGTTTCTTCACTCCGCAGATGGTAAGACTAGCAGATCAACTTCGAGAACAGAACATGAAGAATATTCTATTTCGATTTTCCGATTCACTGCTCGTTTTTATTACATATTGATTCAATTGGGCTTGACATTCCCTTGAAGTGAAGGGTGCATCCCTTTTGATCTTTCAATTTCGGGCCGAAAAGTTGCAAAAGAACTGGGAATGAGTAATGAGAAGTGAAGGATTTCGACTAAGATCACCAAGCGCTACCTCCTACTTTGAGACTTCGCTAGGGGACAGCGCACCTTTATTCGTTTGATCATCCAGTAAG
>JAKOGI010001533.1:65000-90000 GCA_029747015.1 Carnegiea gigantea
CATAGAGATGTGGGTAAAGGAAGCCTCAAAAAGCGAAGGCCGAGCTGTAGGTCACGTGACCTGCACCGAGTTGGTGGCTGACTGGGCTTTTTCCTTGATCAAAGCAGATCAGCTCGCCTTCTTGTTATCAAAAAGTCGGTCGAATCGGGCGGTCCTTACCCCGGAACGTCGAATGAAGGCCGGGTTCTCTTTTGACTTTTGATATGATAGGCCCGGCCACCTTCCCCTTCTCCCTTATGTTTAGGAGCGGGATCTACCCAAGAACGACCATTTTAGTGGTGGTGTACGGAAGGCATGGACTCCGCGAACGTCCTGCGCCCCCCTTATGTTTAAGGCAGGAGAAAGAAAGCCTCAACCAGAACCACATTCAAAACTAAAGCGTGCGGATATAGTTAAGTGTCTGACTCTATTGGTCATAGTTTCCTGCTGTTGCGGCCGGTGCTCGTTTGCGCGCGCGTGAACCAACCCAACAAAGAAGGAAAGGATGCCTCTCGGGGCATAATCGAATGATTCGAGCCGTATGAAGGGAAACTCTCAAGTACAGTTTGTTTTTTTTTTTGGGGGGGGAAGGAGCCCGACAGGGTCCCCCCACTGACTTGGCTCGGGCCTAAGTGAAAGTGAAGTGGTGGGCCTACCCATCCCAACCAGGGGTATGCTGGGATTTGCGAAGAGCAGCACCTTACGATGTTTATGACCAATTGGATTTTGACGTACCAGTAGGTACCAGAGGAGATCGCTATGATCGTTACTGTATCCGTATCGAAGAGATGCGACAAAGTGTTCGGATCATTGTGCAATGTCTTAATCTTTTGCCTAGTGGCATGATAAAAGCCGATGATCGTAAGCTATGTCCTCCCTCACGATCTCGAATGAAACTATCCATGGAATCGTGCGCCGTGTGAAACGTAGATCATTGCCGTTCTTAACCGAGACTCAGGTTAAGCTCCGTCTCGGAACAAAGTGGGGTTAGGAGTAAAGCATCCCGAGGTTGGCGCATCTCGTTGGGCGTGGAGAAGCATTGGGAACCTCAATTTCTCTCTTCGGAGCCCTTTCTTTTCTCGTCCCCCCGCCCCGGCATAGCGCTTCGCTTCCGGTTCTGTTGAAGCAAGCGGAGGCTCTTTGGCTTTATGGCGCGCTTTCCGTTTTCTCGCTTCTTTCTTCTTCATTGATCTGGGGGAAAAGAAAGCGTCTACCAGTTGGAAAGCTAGACATCTTAACAGTGGCTTGATGAGGATAACTAAGCTGACACGCCGGAGTTGGCTGCTGGCACAACAGGGTGGTGCCTTACCGCACCGCAGGCGGACGCGCGGTCTCGTTCGTGGTGGTGCTTCAGGATTCCAATGTACTGCGTCCAAGATCAGAACGAGCTTGCCGGCGGACCACTGCCGTCCCATTCTTGAGTGAGCTGGAGCGCAGCCATCTTATCCACTGAACTAGCGTTAAGCTATCGCTTTGGGTCGAAGCACTAAAAGAAAAGGACCGGGAAACGCGGCGGCATAGGAACCACGGGACCCCTACTAGTAAATAAAGGGAAAAAGGAAGTTTTTCTTTGTATAGGTTGGGTTGCTGGATACGGGATCCTTATAGTAGGCTGGGCCAACATCCAGCCGAGAGAGGGCAGTCTTTAGAAGCTTCAGGCTGGGAAAGCTTCAGAAGGCTTTGTGTTTTCTTATCTTTTTCCCGCCCGCTGAGTAGGAGTAGCACAAAAAGAGGAAGCGGGAAGGGTTATTGACCCAATGATAAACCAAACGCACCTTCTTTCTTGAGGCTCCGTGCACCGGGAAAGCGCTAACGCGACAGGAAAGCGGCCACTAGTTACAAAGCTCCAATAAGGTATCGAGAGGGCTATCACAGTCAGGTGCGAAGCAATTAGCCCTTGAAGTAAAGTACCCTTCTGGATATTTAGGGGGTTGAGGTGAGAAATGGCTTTCAGAAGCGTTCCGTTCGCCACGCACTGGCCCCATTCACTTGCTTCTCGTATAAGTTGTAAGTACACAGTGCCCCACAACTATGAATAGTATAGTGAGGTTAAAACACTTCAGTGCCCGCCCTTTCTTTCTTCTAGGCCACTTTTTCCAGAACGCAGTTTGGGATAACCGTAACCGTGTATATATATAAATTGCTTTTTGATGCTTGAATTTCTTTATGTCCGCTTCAACCGCTCTTTCACCTCCCAAAGAGCTACGTTGGCTTGACGAGCGCAGATGAGGAAGCGGGAGCTTCAAAACCAATAATCTCTTTCTTGTCCTTCTACTTAAGGGGAAAAGAGAAGCGCTTTTGCTACTGAGAAAGCGAACGGTCAGCGCGAAGGTTCAAGACTTAGCCAAGCGTTAGCGAAGCGGAACAAAGCGTCGGTAGCAAAGCTGACAAGGCAAGGCCGACGAAAAGCATAGCGGGGCCCTTCGAGTTAGCGAAGGGCTGTAGTAGGGCCGAAGCCCTATGTGCTAAAATACTGAGCCAAGGACGCTCCGCCTTATCTATAGAAGCAGTCAACTGAGTTCTGAACGAAGACGCTCCTTGGTAATGGCTTAATCTATAGATAGAAAGCCTTATGATGGGAAACTATCACGTTAGGTTTGGAGAGAGATGAGACCGGTTATATAATAAAGAGAGCAGATGCAAGCTTTTTCTTTCAATAGCCGGCCAAATGACTACAGGATCATCGGTCTACTCTACCTCAATTCACCATTTCGAACCTTATACAGAAGGTTTTTCCGTACCAGCTCCTTCTACCTATACCGCAGTTGAAGCACCTAAAGGAGAATTTGGTGTCTTTCTGGTCAGTAATGGAAGCAATCGTCCTTACCGTCGTAAAATAAGAGCACCTGGCTCTGCCCATTCACAAGGACTCGATTCTATGTCCAAACATCACATGCCAGCAGATGTGGTCACCATCATAGGTACTCAAGATATTGTGTCTGGAGAGGTGGATAGATAGGACTACGTCTTGCTCGATCAGGACCCGCGCTTTATTGCGAGCCAAAACCTTGATGGTCCCTCAGTAAACGAGATGAACAATTTCCATAGGCCTTAAATTTCGATCGAAGAATTTTCTTTCTGTTGTTGGTCTTTCCATTTCATGAACGCAGAGCCAAAACGAGAACGGGTTCAGTCGAACACAGTGTATATAGTATATAGAAGTGGAAGAGTCTATTTTGTGAAACAAAAAAGGTTATGATGTACAAAGATTTTCTTTTTTTTCTACTTTTTCTTTGGTTGAGAATAGGTCTTCCCCTTTATCCTCTGGTTACTAAACCTATGAAAATAAGAGGTAATCATGCAGCTTGCCAGAATCTCAAGTCCAGAATGAAGACAGCATGCCATCCGCATTGAAAAGAAACTAAACTACACTTTGTCTTACTCATGCCGGACTTCTTTTCACTCCGAGCCGCCAACGCTCGATATAAAAAAGCTGCTTAGACTTCTCACTTTATTAAGAATTCCATCACCTGTTCATCAATTTGCACTACTTAGATACAAAGGCGCATCATTACCTTGGGTGCGGGTCTAACTCTATCAGAAAGCCTTTCTCCCATGAAATCAGTTAGCAGAACTTCACAACTCCATGTATCAGTCTTTTTCAATTCAACATAAACTTCACTGCGAAAGCACGCTCCATACTTTTTTTTTTTTCATTTTCAAAACCCATCTTTCTTTAGGAATCTCGGGTATATAATAAATTGGGCTAGGAGAGGGCCTTTATCTCTCGGGTAGCCTTGTCCTGTAAGGAAGCAGTTCCAACTCTGACGAACAAGGAGTAAGTCAGAGAAATCGTCGTTTGACGTAAGAGTCATACTTTTCTTTCATAGAGAGTCACACCGGCCTGTTGGTACTTTCAAGAGACATGACTATGTGTGTGCTATTCGCGAATTAGAGTGTCGTCTTTTAGGCGACGGATTGAATCCTTTTTCTTATTCTTTGATTGGTTTTCGTATCATGGGCCTGCTTTATGGCATTTTTCGTAGAATAAGGCGGGGCCCCGTTTCAGCAATGGAAGAGGGGAGAGGGAGTAGGAAGTAAGCCCCTTATTTCTTTCAGTCTCGGCTTTTCGACCTGGATGGAGGAGAAAGCGACAGCTACATGTGCAACCCTATGAAGTGCACGTATCCGTGTAGAACTCGACATAAAATCAAGAAGGCTCCCAATCTTTTTGCTATTTTCATCGACTTAGATTCCAGTAGATATCGGGACTTCTTCCTTCCCCGAATCAGTTAGTCAGTCATTCAGTGAATACTCCCACCAATTTGTCAATGAGTTCGTCCCAGCAGTAGAATAGTAGTCCACAAGGATCACCAGACAGAGTTCGAACGGCTTAGCTTGCTTTCCATAGCACACACACGTCGTAGATAGTAGGCACAGGCCCGCTACGGAGCTCATCGAACTTGTAGAGTGAGACCTGTGCTCGATACTAAACAGTGCTTTTTTCGGTATGATTCACCACATCCCTGTACTCACCTTGGTACGGTTCTTCGCTCGGCGCTTAGCTCATTCTTTGACCCCGGACATCAAACGGCATTACTCTTATAAAGAAAAAACCAAACTAAACAACCAAGCTCGGACGGTGTAGAAGAGAAAAAGTGACGGATTGAGATCTGAGCAGGAATTTTGCCCAGGTGAGTAGCTACCTTTTATTTAGGGTGGTAATTGGTTGCTTGGTCGAGCAGCTTCAGTAGTTCCCTCTCTAACGCCCGCAGGAGTCCCGGGAAGATAGAGGCACGACAATCCGCTATGCGCAGACTGATCACTCGCGGCACACATTCGTCATGATCGATGATTGCAATGCGCTTCGATTTCATATACTGACTTTTTCGCTTTCTCTTTCGTGGAAACTCTCATAACATCCGACGCTATATATGCGTCCATCCTTTCATTAGAATACATTACATAATGGGCACTCGACTGAAAGTCAAAGAGAGTTAGTTACTTCACATTTACTCGGGAAGCAGAAGCCCTTTTGAAAGAAGCTATTCAGGAACAGATGGAACTCTTTTGACTTCAGGAACACAATCAGTAGAAAAAAATGGATTAAGAATTTCAATTAATAACTTCTTTTTTATTATTTCGTCATAATTAGTTATTATAGAATATAGAAAGATGACCGGCTAAGGCTCTGCGTGGACTACCAAAACAAGCTTGACTTGGTCAAAGGACTTTCTTTCATCTACTCGCTTCTCCTCGAATTGCATTTGTTTACATGATTAGGCTTAGGGAAAGACGAAAAAAGAGAAGATGTGGCTGCTTGAGAAGGGGAGTTAGGAGGCTTTGAAAGGTAACTGAATCCGTTAGCGGTGTTGGAGGACTAGCAATTTCATCAGCTGTTGATGCAATAAAGTGATCCTAGGAGCTGCACATGAGGGGGAATGGACGGTGCATCGAGATTTAGTAAGTGTTCCATTAGGAGCCTATATCTGAAGTTAGAGTGATTCTTGCTGGCTTGGGAATAGAATAGGAATGAAGCCAATCTAATCTTTCCTGCTATTCAATCATCAAAGTTTGAAACCGGGAAAACGCCGATTTGGATGCCAGTTTGTTTAGGAAAGGAAGTGGACTTGCAACCGGGGAAAATGAAATTGGATTTGAACCAATTCCCTAGCTTCCCTTCCTTAAAAGGTAACGACCTTCTTCTCCAACGTAGCTATGCCTATGCCCCTTGAAAGCGATCGCTTAACGAATAGAACTCAAAGCCCCGATGTTTAGTAGAAAGACTTCGGTCTCACATTGCTAGTTGCGTGTACTTGGAACTTCGATTGGCTTAGGCGAGCATGGGCAATATCCTAAACGACCTCTCGCGGATCTAACTCTAACCAATCACTGTCAGTCCTTCTGTCGTTCCCTTCTCGTTCTTACGGCTATTGGGTTTGTCTTCGTAATGGGTAATCAGACCGGACCCCCTTATGAAAGAAGCCATCCCGGCAGTCAAAGCTCTTCGAAACCTTGGATTCAGATATTAGTCCCACCTTGCCTAATGCCCTTTCGTCAGGCCCCTCAAGCACGTAGCCCCAAGCGTCATGCCCTGAAACCGTTGGTTGAGACGATCTTTCTTATCTGTTAGCAGGATGAAAGCCAAAAAGAACTGGAATTCTAACACAGGCACGCTCACTAAACTGACTGACTGGCCTTACTGAGTTAGGTTTGTATGTAAACGCTATGCCCCTTCACCTACTAAAGGATCTGCTACCGGATTGCTGCGCTTCTCAGGGCCCTGAAGGCAATAGTGTCGTTTCTTATGTTCTGCCTTGATGAGTGGGGGAAGTAGCCAAATGTTGATATCACTACGGGCAACTACAGCGCAGGAAATTAGCGATCCTAAAAAACTAAGCTCTCATGATCACTCGTCTAGATCTCATGCTTTCTGCACGTAATAAAATAGGCTTGATTTTGCTTTTTCGTAGTTTTTCTCTTTTTTTTGAAAAAAAGAGCACTTGATCTTTCGATTTTTATACATCTTTCTTTTCTTTCTACTCTATTTATTTTGCTTTTATGTAAGAATCCCTTCGAGCTTTGGTCTTTTTTTTACTTTTGGTTTCGCTTTTCGTCTTTTGAATGTGGGGGGCGTGAAAGAGTACTTCCTTTTGGTGCATAGTAACTTCTTTTTTGGCATAGACCGGGGCGGACTTTATATGGTCTTTTTCCTTGAGTCAGGACCTCGGGCTATGGAGCCTGGTTTGGTCCGTCACTTGTGCCCGGTTTTCGGGACCTGTGTTCGTGATCGGGCGTGTGGGGACTGGTTGGACGTATTCTATATAGAAAGAGAAGGCACCGCACCAGGGGGAAGGCCTGAAGGCACTTTCTTCTCACCTCGAGCGGGCGTTAATGACTGACCGAAGGCAGAAGGCATTGGTACGTACTGACTCGCCTGCGCTTGGCGAAGGGATATAGGCTTTGTGCAAGAACTGATTGCACTAAGGCAAGCAACTAGTGAAGATGCCGAGAATCGGCCGATCGTTAGTACGGTCTAATCAGTCCTGGCTTCCTAACCTGTCCTAGTACTAGTAGGAAGGGGGACATATCCTGCCATAGAGTTTATAATTTTATACCACACAGGATTGCTGTAACTGGTACAGGGGCGGGACAACTAATCCTTCTAAAGGAATAAAACAACTGCTACTGCAAGCCTTGAACGGAGACTCTTTTTCAGATGAGCTGGACCGGGAATCCATATTGACATCAAAGAATGAACCAAGCAATTAACGATCTTACAGGTATATGCCATAGGAAGATGTAGCTTATGAATGCCTTTTGACTAAATCGGCCATTGAGCCAGAGTCCTGCACTCAAGAGAGCAAGTCCGGAACTCCATAACGTCAGGAATCGGGACAGACTGATAGAGCATACCCGGAATGAAGAAAAGAAGGACCAGATGGGCTCAACGCGGAGCAAGCTTCAAGACTTATTTACAATTCGTTTGACGGAGAGAGGGAACCAGTATCGAATAAGCAAAAGAAGGAAAGCAGTAAACAAGCTTCACAGCTAAGCAGGAATCGAGATTGATAGGAAGCAAGCAACTGATTGATTGCGCATAGCATAGCCCTTGAAATAGGAAAAGCGGGAATGGCAATAATTCCAGAGCGCTTACAGTTAGATGTGAAGGCTTGGCTTAAAAGCGGAGTTCAAGTTACAATCAATTGAGAGACGAGCAAGGACCGTGAACCCGCCTAGCTTGTGGAAGACTATGCCGCCAACCCGTGTGGCCATAACCAGAAGAAGTAGTTTGTTGAATAAGACCTATATCAGTATCGAAAGTGCCAGTCAAAGCCTTTTTGAAAGACAGATGGAACTGGAGGAGCACTTGCTGCCTGAAACCGGCTTTCCATAGTAGCTTTAGAGTGCGAAGAAAGTAGGTTCATAATGAGAAAGGGATTTGCTCAGTTTCCATTGCGGGCGGGTCTACTGCTCTTACCGCCGATGCTGCGCCCTTAGCCCCCAAAGGGAGGTGGTAATAAACCTGGAGCTCAACAGCTATTTTGATTTCCGAAAAAGAAAAGATGACGAAAGAAAGAACTTCGAAACGATCATGCCAAAGGGAACAAAGAAAGGCATCACATAAGGAATCGGACAACCTCCCTCTCAAAGCGGGATGCGTCATGTTGACTGAACATTTCATTGTTTTCGTCAAAACAATACCTGATCCTCGGATACCACAGAATCCCAAACAAGGATCCAGCGGACTTCTTGGCGTCTTCCTGGACTTTACAGAACCAAGAATTAACCTCGAAAGGGAACGCCCGAAAGAAAGATTTAGATCGTTTCCTCGGGTTATCCTTTAACCGTATGGGTCTCATGTTGGGAGCTTTGGCCTTCCAGGTCGGTCTCCAGCTAATCCCTGATTTCAGGGGAATAGTGGAGATATCAGGGATATACTTCCTAAACAATAGAGGCACTTTATTAAGTATCTCTACTGAGGCCATCGCAACCTTTCGTTGGTCCGATGGAGGGGACAGTAACGATTGGAAGGTCTCCTTCGACACTGGCTTGGCTAGCTTTATAAGCTTGGCCATAGTAAATACCTTTCGGTAGATCTTAACAACTACATCCGCCCGCACATCCTGCCTTCAACTAAGTTTTCGATGGAATGGCGCGAAATCCATCATTGGCAAAACAATTGGAAGAAGGCATGGACCTTCTCATTGAGGATCTTTTCTTTGTTTTTCTTCTTTATGTCGTCGGCTTTCACCATGTGCTAGGAAAAAAGAAAAAGATGGATTGGGGTCACAAACTAATCAAAGGTTGGAAGGGAATTAGTATAACTCCCATTTTGGGAGTCAGCCTTGCACCTCTATTGAGTAATGCCTGAGTCGACCCCTTCTCCCGAACTTCCTACAGGCTGGCTTTGATAAAAAAAGGTTGTTCAGGGTCGGAACGAGTAAGCCTCGAGAGACTCACTTATTGGAAAAGATGATGTTAAGCTTCCTACCATTGGCCTCCCTGCGCCCGCAGACGGATGCTCGTAACATAACATCTCCTCGCTTGAGCATCTTTATATGAAAATTGTTCTGTTATAACAACGGCAAAATTTAGGACCATGCCGGAACTTATGGTAACCAAATCCTTCTGCCGGGATTGGTGTCGAGTCCGTTGTGAGAGGCGCTTAAAAGGCCGTTAAGGCATTACACTCAGGGGTGAACCCACAGGGGAGGGGAGAGGTTGCTTCCTAAATGGGTTTGGCTCGTTGCCTTTGATTCCTTACCCATAGCATAAGATAAAGGGTGCGTGCTTCAACATCGTCGTTTCACACTTTGAACCTCCTGCTCTTAAGGATAAACTATGATATTTGATGGACTGGCAGGTCAGCCACGTAATTTATCCCTCTTTAAGAACGAACTTGACCTGCTCCTTTAGTTTAGGGCTATAGAGTTGACTTGCTTCTCACTAACGGCAGAATCATGAGCTTCATCACTCGACTCTAAACCAAATTCAAAACAAAAGGCTATAGGATGACAATCCTTCACTCCGGAAGGGTAGGTTCCATACCGACTTCACCTCCTATCCCAGAATCAGCTCATTTCACACGCGGAACTTAATCACCAAGGTAGAGTTGTATAAAGCCCTAATGTAACTGAACGAAGTGGAAAACCCGCAATACGATAGCAAAAACCTTCTGTGTGTAAGAAGAACAGCTTAATCGAGTTAGGTAGGATGTAGATCGAGCGCAATAAGCTACAGGAGTGATTATTTCGCTTTGGAAGGTATAAAGCATATAAAATAAGGTCCTCACTCAGCTCTCAGGCTGTCTGGGAATAGCTCCACCAGACATAGAAGAAAGGAGCAAGCGGAGGCTCGAAGGCTTTATGGCGCGCTTTCCGTTTTCTCGCTTGGAATGCTTTCTGCTTCAAAGAGGCCGAAGTCCTTCACCCCAGAACTAATAATGGAATGGTAATCCAACTGATTGACGACTATACCAGGAATAATTGGCTGCTTAAGACCGGAATTTCTCTAACGCTTAAAAGGGCCATAAAAAAAGACTAAAATGGCCGTACAGAGCCTGAGCCTATTCTCATCAGACAGAAGACCGACCTCTGGAATCGATCTAATATTTCATATTCGTTTATCGCCCGTGCTTGCTATATGAATTTTATACTTTTTTTCTATTCTTTATGTTGGGTTCTTACGTTTATGCTATATTTGTTTCATTAGGGAAGTAGCCTAGCTCAGCTGGGAGAAACTCCTAATGGAAAGAGTACTCTCATTAAAGCTAAAGCGGGGTGACATATTACCGTTGACCTCAGACCTCACACCAGATTTCCTCTTCCCGATCCCCCGAAAAAAGGCAGATGCTCCTGTAGGTAGGAGTTACTTCACTTTCGGTGTTCGGCGCTCCCTTCGAACTTCTATCCAAAGATTCCCTGTAACAGGATGGTTTGAAATGATGGTTTATTACAGGTTCTGGTGACATGAATAGGATGAGCATACGAATGAGCCGGAACATGGATAACGTAGTGGTTCGAGCCGGTCGAGAGTACGAGATTACTGACCGAAGACTATGAAATTGAGATGGGCCGAAGCCCTGCTAGCGAAGGAATGCATCCAACAGTGTTCTGTCTCATTGGCCCTCTCATGCCATAATTTGCTCATAAATCCACTTTGTTCTCCCGGAAATCACTTCAATTATAATACATGACTTATCTTTTTTTTTTGAAGTAATAATGAATTCAAAGAGAAAACCAGTACAAATACACTGGGGCCCAGGCAAACGAAACAAAGAACACAGGGCAGGCCCTAAGCACCCGTTACACAAGGAGGAGAACTACAAGCAATGATCTAAGAGTTAAAGATAGCAGGAGAAATGCCCCATGAGTGAAGGAACCAGCTATTTTCCTGCAAGGGGGGTTGGGTAGTTCAATAAGAGTAGGTTGGTTTGAATGGATCAGCTAGCAGCGAAGTCGGGCTACTAGGACACCATGAAAGCAGCGGCCTTAGACGAATTAGATGTGGGGCTTGACGCTCTCGTAGTCAGAGTAGGAATAGCAAGCGGTAGCCCTATCAGCCCAGCTTGGATTGGAATAGGAGAAGTGACGCCCTGCTTCCTTCAAGTTTCCTAATAGAAGTCAGGCCCGTCTCTTTGTTTTCAAATACGAGGGAATCCGCTATCCGGCTGAAAGCAGTTTAGCACATCCCGAGGGGAATGAGTAAAGAAAGACTAGTTTACAGGCATACCTCCCCTAACCGGGGATCGGGAGTAGCCGCCCCTGTAGTTCCAAGTTCCAGATTGATTCGCGAGAAGGAAGGCCGAGATTCGTTAACCAAGACGGGTCAGTTCGATGAGTGGTCCATACCGGGGAATGTGGGTTGTTGGGGAACAAGCCCCTTCTAACTTATAAGCCGTTCGTGAGCCCCTTTGCTCATTCGCTACCAGATTCAACAGATCAAAGAAAGAGAGCAGCACTTCAAAAACTCTGGGTTCCCTGTCGTAAGTCGCCTGAGAAGGTAGAAGTAGTTTCTCTATCAACCCCAGGCTTTTTCCTTTCATAACTCATATGTCCTCTGCGGCTATCGGTTATCAGCTGCTATCGGCGCACGCAAGCCAATCATCCACAAATGCTAGCATTGCTTTGAATTGGTCCTCTTCGATGGAGGCTAGGGTACGATATCCATCCTTTTCTCTACTCTCCTTTCTATTGCTGCGGTACGCTATCGTCCTTTCCACGTTCTGGGGGGCTAGCAATGACTCCTGCTCCCGCTCTCATTACAGACTGCGCTACGTCTTCAAATCTCTTTCCTTGGCCACTACAAAACTGAAAGTGAAGCTTTAAGTGAACACAGCTCGCTCGCCTTCAGATTATAATCCGTGCTCGCAGTTCCTATCTGCGCCTTCTAGCGTTCAATCTCCACTTTCATTTGACTAGTCCGGCGAAATATGATAAAAGTGATGAAAGACCCTCTTTTTTAGCTTGTTCATGTTGTGATCGCAGCTTCTTTGTCTTGCGATCGCATTAACATGGCGCTGTCTTCTGTTTGATCCTCTCGAGTCGAGCCCAAAAGATATCATTCAGGATTGGACTGCTTCATCTTGATTTTGAACATTGAATTTCCTCTTCAGAGGTAGCAGAAAGGCGAGAAAGACTAATCTTCGAATTCAGCTTGAAAACAACAACGCTTTTCTAAGAAGTTACTATCCCCTCGGGCAAGCATAAGATAAGATTTGTATGAAAGAGATTTCGTTTCACCGTTTGACTCTGTTGACTCTGAAGCTTGATTTCACACTGACAGGTTTGAAGGAAATTGAATTCACTAACCCTTTCTTACTCCCACTACTTCATCACCTGCGACAGCAGGGACGGATACAGGTACTCGCTTACTTGATTGGCTTAAAACCTTACCTTGGAATTTCGCCGGAAAATCGATATATCTCCGCAGGATTAGAAGAGAAGGTAGTTTGGTGTTAAGGACTCACCCTCCAATTAATATTATTTATTCCCCCGGTTCATCTTTGCTTCCTTGCATGCCGCTTTGTTAACAACCGGCGAGACTCTCCTTCTCAAGCCCAGGTCGGGACGAGACTTTCTTTGAGCTACTTTCTACCCTAGATCTTCTCATTGCGTTCAAAGGCCCTCTACAACAGCAACGAATTCGTGAAAAAATTACTTTATTCGCTTATCCAGTTTGCGTTCTACTCCAGCGAACCTGGAAAGCTTAGTAGTTAGACACTTCTCCGGCTGGGATGGATCTATACACCAATACACCAATAGGCTCGGGAGAGGAAAGACCGGGAAGCATCTGACGCTCTTTTTTTCGAATATTCTTTTGAGAAGGCCTCTGTCTACTAGCCACGAAAAGACGATTGAAGCCTCTCACCTATCCTATTCCTATTAGGGTGCCCGAATTTATGGGACGGTAATTTAGTTCCGAAAGAGATGCTCAATGTGATAAATTGTAGACAAAGTCTCATACATATATATGTGCACATCGTGAGAACACTTCTTCATTTGTTTGTGCTCCTACATCGGGCTTGATAAACGACGATTTTACAATGAGATCAGAGAAAGAAGGTGGCACTACTGAAATGTGGAATGTCAAGGGTGAAGCTTTACCCAGTCTTTTTACCATTACCCTTACCTTTTTCTCAACCATTCTTACCCTCTTGTATCCCTATTCTCCTTCCCTTAACATAAAAAAGACCATTCTCAAATCCATCTGTTTTTAACCCCTTTTCGTTACCCTACCATTTATGTCCACTTCTCTCTAAACCAAAAAATGGCAAACAAAGACGTATATTATTTCATTCAAAGCATGAAAATCTTCTTTGAAGAACTCCAAAAGCAAAGAACTTATTACGCGCGTCCAGCGAAACGTGGTGGATTCTAGGCTAAGGAAAGCACTTCTGGCTGGGCATGCAAAGTACCTAACCTCTCTCAGAATAAATGATTCATTGGCTTGCCGAGTTCTCAGAGCAAGATCGAATCCTATCAGAGATAGGTGTTTACGATACAGAGAGCTTACAAAAAAAAGAAATTTCGCTGTTAGACTATGTCTATGTCTATGGCAAAACAGAGGAAGAAGAAAGCTATGAGGCTAATGCCCTTCCAGATGCAAATCCAGCTAATAATGCCTCTGACATTATCTTGTGAGGAGCCAGATCTGTACCATTTCTTCTTCAGAGAAGATTACTGAAGTTCATAGGGCTAATCCTCATTTATTACAGAAGGACTTTCCCAATCCCAAGGAATGACGCACGATGACTAGTGCTAGTAGCAAGGAGGAACCTCTCGAAAGCTCTTGAAAGGAAGGGCGTATGCTCTGAGGTATCTTCGATGAAAAGGCGTCCTCTAGTCTGCCCAAGAGCCGGCTTTTCAAGAAATAGGAGACGAAGAGAAACCCGCCGTTTCACTTCTTTCACTCGGTTTCAGAGTTCGGAATCTATGAAGGAAGCATGGGAGAAGAAGAGGCGTCATCACTGTTGCGTCACTTTCTAGCCACTATTGCAGACCACAGACTTTATGAACTCGAAGACGGCGACATTATAATTTCATTTAGTAGCTCTTTGAGGAGTACCTTTTTCGAATGATCAAAGCATTAACGATGAACATAAAAGAGTCTTATCAGCCAATGCTCCCTCTATCCCCCCAAACCAAAAAGGCCCGGATTCTAGTTTATAGATTTCTCCGAACAAAAAGAGATCTATTCCGGGGAATGACTTGTGCCCTCAAGTATGGGACGAACCGCTTATGGCTGTTACCAGCCTTTGAAAGAAGTTAATATGGGAAGACTTTACCGTATTCCAGATGCGAGAGTTGCGACAGAAATCCGAAATGAACGATTGCAAAAGAGACTGATTCCCAAGCAGGAAGATAGTAAGTATTGAAAGACAGATCGATCAGATATCTCTTTTAACGAATTGCCTGATTGCGACTATCGAGACTTGTTACGTCACGCCTTTCCCTAGAAGAGAGCTTAAAGAGGGCTGAAGTTGAAGGAAAAGAGACCTACGAAAAGAAGTCCTGAACTCCAGATTCTCTTTCTGTTGAGGCAACATCTTCGAACCTCTCCCGACTCCACTGATGACTATCTCCTAACGCCTCGTCCCTCTCCTTGACGTATTTTCGGTTCCCTACATTAGTCAATATTCGAGCGAAACTCCTCTTTCTTCGCTAACAACTATTGGTTTTGGCTTAGTCGAGTCCCTCACAGCCCAAGAGAAAGAAAGACTCCCGAACCAAAGAAAGGGATGAATCAGTCCATCTCCCAAGAACTAGCTAATATCCGGATTAGTCCTCAGGTGTGGAAACTGACCCCTAATCTAAGGGCATTCCTATCTCTCCTCTCTTTCGAGGCCCTCTGCCGAGTGTCGAGTTAGCTTATGCTTCCTGTCCTAACTACTTCGCCTAAACCTGATCGTGTTCCTGCTCCCTTCCTTGACGTCGTCTGTCTTTTTTCTTTCTTTACGCATCCGTCTGTCTACCTTGAAATACGAAGGCTGGTAGGTCACGGCATCTGAAACATGGCTCTCTTTCTTAGGCGCCTGCTCCCGCCTTTCCGGTAACGAAGTACTCTTTTTCTGCCTTTAGGCGAACCCTTGGTGAATTTTTTTCGTTTCAATCGAATGCGGAAAGCTCATCATAAAGGGGGGGATCACTAATGCTTTTAGTTTGAGTTGGCTTCCGAGGTGTCCGGTGAAGAAGATGATACCGAATCCTCAAGGCATCCCTACTCCGTGTGGCTAGTCACTATTGGCAACTCCATCCGGTCGAGCTACCACGCTGATCCCATTCATTGCTTGAAATCGGGGTGAAAGGCTAGTTCAAGGTCTTTTCGATAAAGGACGTCGTATCTCCGGTCGAGTGGAACCAAGGCTCCTGGCCGATTGAAATACTAAATCTATAATACCTCGAAGAGAGAGTTACACCTTTTAGCTTCTCTTCTTGCTACTCGCTATACTACTCATCACAAAATTTCGTGATAGAATTTTATTCAATTTAAAGATGAGTTACACCGGAGTTGGAACCGGGAATGGATTAGCGATCAGAGTCTGTAGCGAGAAGAGTAGAAATTGGAAGATCGATCTTTGAAACAGACCTGATGATGAGGGAGCACCTTCATCACCTGAACTCTGATTCCATTCAACAAAAGCAATTGGAAAGAAAGCAACAGCAACTGCAGAGAAAGCGTTGTTCTCAATAGCATTCATTAGCGAGAAAAGTCTGTCGCGATCGCGATAGAGATTGTTAGAGAGGGACAGCCCCGGGAAAGAAAGGAACGGAGAGCAATAGAATAGACTGGATGAGTTCTACCCGGGCAAACTGATACTAGAAAGGGGCTTCTCAAGAGCTGCAGCTAGAACTCTACTTCCATCTTAGCGCATGGAAGGGCACGAAGATGAGAATCAGAGAAGGGGGACTACTGGGCCATGAGTTCCACCACTTTCCCTTTCGGGGCATAAGAATGCCACTCTCACTTTGAAGGAAGAGCGTACAAAGCCCTTTTGGGAAGGTAGCAGCACAGAGGGGGGGGATTTCGAAGAATGAAATTAAAGGGTGCTGGGGAAGGTTGGAACAGAGGCATGTAAAAATAGCAAAGTCAAAGTAGTAGGCAGAGCTCTATACCTTCCATCAACCAACCGTCAGCTTATTGCGTATTCCGAAGAAAGACTTCTACTAGGGGATATAAAAAATTTTTCATCAACATCAATACGACTTGATCGGGCTTTCGCCCATTGTTCCACTAGCCGATCTTAATCATGATAGATGGTTAGCACCAGAGCAAGCACCAATAGTCGTTCGTTAACCATGGTTGTGGAAAGGATACGGTTCAGTACTGTCCCTCGCTTAGAATCTCTTCCAGCTGAGCTGCACTAATTATAGGCTTACGTAAAATAAATAGAAAGAGAATTTGACTGACTACACACGAAAGCTTTTCCTTCAGTAAGGGGTCTCAACTTGACAAAATGTCGGCTAAAGCTATCGGTGACCGGCTCAACAAATCCCCTTAGAAGGGGCGAATCCACTGTCTTGAAGAAAATTTGAAGTTAGATTCTGATAATATAATAAATTACCTGCCCTCGAGTTAGATGCCTTTCAAGTGCCTATGAACTCATCCTAAGGCAAAAGCGGATCTTGAGATGGAAAGAGCGGATCGATCTCCTGCTTCCCGAATGCCTTGACTTACTAAAGACTGGAATGAACCATGAAATTGATAAGGAATGAGATTCGGTATCTACTCGTCATATCATCTTTCCCATAAAGCTAGGCATGCAAAATCCGTATTCCAAAGCAAGTCAGAAGACTAGCTATAAGCAAAGACTCTATTCCATATACCAAAGCCAAGAGCCAAGCTAACTCAATAAAGGAAGAAAGCCTGCCAAAGCTAGAAAAAGCACAAAGCTTTCCTGTTGAATGAGGCTATCTCTTCTATCGCTCCTTCCAAGTGAGCCTCTTTCATAAAAATGAGACAGAAATGAATGCAAGACTTCGAAAGCTTGCAAGGCTTGAAGCTCAGAAATGGATGATTTGAGATCCGTTGAATTCAGACCATAAAGCGTGAAAGTCTTTTTCCTCCCACTTTCATAGAAGAATGAAGGAAGAAGTCAATAGCCACTTTGGAGGCTAACCGATAGGGAAATCCTTACATAAGCCCAAAAGCATGAACTCGATCTTCAGCCCTTACCACGATTCTATCAAAAAAAGGAAGGAGCTGAATCTGCCTAAGTAAGAAAGAGGCCGCGGAGGGGCTTAGTGTGAGTAACTTCACTCGGGAAAGAACAAAGAAAGGGCAATCAATTGTTTAAACTGTCAATAAAAAAAAGAAATCATTTCTCTTAGTAATTTGACTGCGGAAAAGCCTATTAAGGTCCGCTCAAGGTTCCTAATTCAATCAATAGCAGCTCCTTCTTTTCTTACTAACAGGGCAAGGTCTGATTCAATTCCTGGTCCGCCCTCTCTTTCACAACCGAGGAGTACACATCGATGAGCTTAAGTAAGCGTTTTTGACTACGTTGATGCAACGAACTCTTTCTATTCCACGAGCAGACACCTTTCGACAGAGTCTTCCTTTCATCGGCTTGCTCTTTGGACCTACCTTGAGAAGGGAAATTCCTACGAAATGATTAATGAATGTAGGTCAGGTCTCTCTAATTCGCGGTAGGTGTGTATGCTTACCTAAGGCGAGAGCATTTGCTTCTTCAGACGTGGGTGCTTATGGGACTTCTGTTTCCAGCAAGTAGCTGACGAATGCCCAATGATGTTGCACTGAGGGCAATACTAAGGTAAACTTTCATATGATATCGACACAAACGTACAGTGTCCCGTACGTTCCACCATAACTTGATCCTGAAGCGGCATGGATAGGGCCACTTCCACCAGTACTCGGACATAGTGGCCTCCAATGCCACTGAGAGATCGGTCATCGATTTTGAGGGGTTTTCCAACTGCCCTGGCGATACCCAAAATAATGGATGGGTGCCAGTATTCTAAGCTCAACTCGTAAATACGAATCCAGAGTTGAGCCACAGAAGTACGAATCCTATAGGGATTCAAATCCGGAGTCCATCGCTGTAGCCGGATGATGCCTGGTTTGATGTTCCATGTACCCTTCGCCCATACCCGTTCCCTGTCCTCCAGCGAGTCGAACTGCAGATGAAAGTATCCTCTACCAAGCGGGATGAGTCGCCAGTCTTGGACCAAACCCCATAGCTGCTGTAAACGGAGTTTGAGATCAGCCAATTTCCAGGGCTTGTCTCCCTTAGAAAGGATGAGCCGTCCAATCAGCGAGTCTTCACATTGCCTCAACTGAAATATGCTCGCTTTCAACATGAAATATTCATTCATTTAGAAAGATATAGATAAACAATTATCTTCATTGACCAATGACTTAGCTTCACCCTTTTGCTTAATGATACTTTTGCCTTCTTGAGTAAACCTTTAGGGCATATGACGTCTAAGGTAAATCAACCTATCGTATCGACGAGATGCAACAAGAAGAAAATTAGCAGACTATGAAAAAGAATTTGTTCTCATCTACGTTTGTCTCAATCATTTAAGTTGAAGAGAGTTCTTCCGATCCGATCATTGCGTAAGCCGAGAGTGAAAGAGATGAGGAGGGGATTGTGTTACTGGTGTGATGAGAAGTATACCTTTGGTCATAAGTGCAAGAGCTCTCAATTGTATATGTTAATGATTCAAAACGATGGCAGGGACAAGGAGGAGGATGAAGTGAAGATTTCATTGATTGCAGTGTTGCAAAAAGAGTAGGGTAGGGTGCAGACTCCAACAGACAAAGGCCGTTAAGGTGGCTGTGGCTAATGGAGATTGACTGGAAGTCAATGCTTGGTGCAAAGGGTTGTGTTGGACAGCACAGGGTTGAGAATTGACCACTGATTTCATGGTAATGCCTTTGGGAGAATATGGGGCGGTCTTGGGCATCCAATGGCTGTCAACCTTGGGGCCAATCACATGGGATTTCCAACGATTAACAATGGTCAAACCAATTGAGGAAATTCTCAAATTACTGAAGAAAGACGATAGCCAATCTGTGGTTTTGTCATACAATAAGATCAAATTTGTTTGGACTCGTTAGGTTTGGCCCATTACCTTGAGTGAGGCCGAACGTGTACACCTTTTGTTTGTTATGAAGATGTGATCTTATCCACCGATGGGTTAAGTTCTAAGCCCACTATCCGTGACGGGTCCCATCTTGTGTCGGGTTAAGGCTCCACGGGTTAGTTTGACCCAATAAAATCTTGTATTTTAGGGCTTTGCTTGGCATTGGGTAAGGTCCAGGCTCCAGTACTGTCGTTGGTACTACGCTACGTACTGTTCACAACACAAGCCTTCTCAAGGAAGTTTACCAGTCCCTGTGGATGTATTGGAAGGATTTCATACTTTCATTCAATCTGAGAGACTCCGCTCCGGGTTACGAGTCCGGGAGAGATGACGCTTTTATCTTTATAATTTCTTTCTTTAGGGTTCGAGCGAGTGACCTAACGGTTGAAGGTCGTGAGAGCTTTTTCGGAAGACTATATAAGATAAAAGAAGAAAGCGCGAACTCGTACTTAAGTCCTTAAAAGAAAGAGAAATTCATTTTTGAACTTCGTTTAGTCTTCTTTGCTGCTCTTCAAGAGTAAGAAAGGATCGTAGGCTTAACTTAAGAACGAGAGGAAGGACTTGTGGTGAGAGCATGAAAGGGAATAAAATAAAGGGACGAGCGACTGGACAACAATGAGCGAAGCCAAGACCAAGTCGAAGCGACTAAACACAAAGTAGTCGCTCAAAGAGAGAGGCATCACAGGTTCAAGTCGAAGTGCCCGTTGAGCGTACTCCGATTCAAAACCAAGGATGTGGGTCTCGCTCATGATATCGATGAAATTCATCTATCGCTCAGCTCAGCTCACTGGCATCTCGCTGCCGCCAGAAGCTCCTCTCGCTCTCTAATTCCTAGGTGAACTTTGCCATATCCGTATTGGGGTTGAGGCCTAGTCAAAACTAAAGCTACTCAGCTACGAGGTCAGGAAGCCACGGAAGGAAGGCAGGAAGGCGAGCAACCCGGTACAGCTACCCCCGGCCTGGGAATTAGACTATAAAAAACACTTCCGCGGAGGGGATAAATATTGAAAAACTACATTAGCTTATCGAAATGGATTGGAAGCGAAGTTTGGTTCAAGTAGGGAGAGCAAGGAAAACAAGACTGAAGCTTCAAAGGGCTTAGAAGTCAGGCGAGCTTTAGTTAGGAAGGATATATAACTTTTGTGCCGGGGGTGAGTCAGAGAAGTAACCGAGTGCAAAGAGTTGGGAGACCTGCCCCCCGGAAAGAAAGAATGACGTAGAAAAGGATATGAAGAGAAAAGGTTGACGCACCGGTATAGAAGAAGCTGTGGGACTTCATACTCAGCTTCATTCTTTGAACAGCCTTTCAGTAAGGCAAAGGAGAAATGTATAACGCCTTTCTGTGGTGTGACGAATACAACTCCAGCGCCTGAACGGGTCTTTGGAGTTTGATCTTCAATTTTTTCTGTTCTGGGTGTGCCGCCAAAGTGAATTTCGCACTTTGGAAATCCGGCCTCGACCGTAAGGACTTCTTCATCAGGAAGGTCCGTGTTCAGGGGGGAATCGTCTGGAACTGGATGCGCTGCCAGGAAGTCTGCTAGGGCTTTTCCTTTGATCGCTTTTTGTGGGGCATATAGGATATAAAGCTCCATTAGTAAGACTGCCTATTTGGCTAAATTCCCCGATAGTGCTGATCTTGTCATGACGTATTTAATGAGGTCCACCTTGGATATGAGCAAGGGTTGATGTGCCAAGAGAGAATGCCTGAGCTTTTTGACTAGGAATATAAGTCCGAGGCACATCTTCTCGATAGGCGAGTCTTTGTTCTATGAATCCACCATCATGCGGCTTAAATAATAGTTGGCCCGTCATCATTCTTTTTTTCGAGCAAAGCGCCTAAGGAATTGTCCATAACAGCTATGTATAAGATCAAGGGCCTTCCTTTATCTGGAGCTGCAAGGACTTTAGGATTTAGTAGATATTCCTTCAGGCTTTCGAAGGCGTGTTGGCATTTTTTGTCCCATTCAAATGGTACTCCTTTCTTCATTAACCTGGGGAACGGTTGGCATCTTCCTGAAAAATTGGAAATGAACCATCGTATATATTATATATATTCCTTAGAGAGATTTGAGCTCTTTCAGGTTTCTGGGTGGGGTAATGGGGGGCCCTTCCTTTTTCAGGGTCGACCTCTTTACCCATTTCTCTCTTTCTAAAAGAAACCACCGCCCAGGCGGAAATGGTACACTATCGATCCAAGCCGGATAGGGCCGATAAGATGGACTAGAATAAAGATGTGGCACTCTCTTTTACCTTTATAAGTGGGCGCTATGATAGAAAGGATCGGTTCACCCTGAGGGAATGGTACCATATATGCTTTATCCTGTGCTTACCGACCGTCTTAAGGCCGACACTTCGTGTCTTAGGACCTTTGTCAAGGTCTTGAGTACGGATACCATGGACCTTGGTCTTTGTCAAGGTCTTCGTACGTGTGTCTCAAGGCTTGGTTCGTAAGGCTTGGCCTTCTCTTAGCTTTATACGTTGGACTGGAAAAAAGGCAATGGCCTCCTTTACTTAGCCCGAAATTCGTTACCAAAGCTATAGCATTCGGGTAAAAAGACATCAACAGAGAAGAGATTGCTTGCTCAGTCTAGGCAGTATAATCGGGAATGAGATGGGATTTCCATTCGATTGGCCAACAGGAATCTGTCCTTGTTGACTTCCACCGGCAATCCAATCTACCGGTTACGGATCTTCCTTTCCTAATCAGGAGAGTCTATCTCCGTATAGGGGATAAGCTCTCAACTCGTTTTTTCAAAGATAGGCATGTCAAAATTGAGTTACTTTTTGATCGACATATAGCTGCAAAAGTCCTAAATTCTAAGTGAGACAGGGCAGACAAGCCAGCAATAGAAGCTATGCCCCAGCTTTTTTACCCAACCTGACCTAGGACCAGCAATGCCTGTAAAAGAAGCAAGCTACGGCTCGAAAGCCGGAGCGCGCTAGCGCGCTTTCCGTTTTCTCGCTTGCCAGTCCACTCATTGCTATCTGATAGCCCTTGGAAACCTTATCACTATTATCACATATAGAAGAATGATGCTATTCGGACAATCTTCTTCTAGCGAGTCAATGTCGGATAATCTAGCAAGAGCTTCTAGCTTCAACTTTTGGGAATCAAGACAGCAACAAGTCCCATGTTGAATGAGATAGCTTTCATATTCAAATCTTTCTGAGCGTCGAAGTGTAATAGGCAGTCTTCCATGTCACTCGGAAGGCAGATCAAGGTAGATGAACCACTACCGGGAATTCGTTGATGACTAAAGCCCAGCGTCGAAAAAAGATTGACTGTCCAGACAAGAAAGGAGAGTTGATAGCTGTGACGTGAAAGAAAGGTTAGACAGTTGGGTTGATAGAGAGAGGGTTCTATGTCCGGCTCGGGAAATGATGTTTGATAAGATGGATCCGTTTAAACAAAAATATGCTCTTTGAAGGAAAGAGGCGAAAGGCGATAAAGAGAGGAATTCGCAAAGAGTATTTGTCCAATGATTCCTGAAAGAGGGCATTCTTTGCTTCCTGTGCTGATACTGCTTCCTTTAGCATAAGCCTAGTTCTTCCAAGCCAGGCCAGAGAGTTAGGGGCGTAAGGTCTTATCTGAGAAAGAAAAAGCTCCACGTGGGCAATAGTGGATTTATGGTCAATCAGGTTAATCCCGAACAGCCTAGTCTATCCCGAAAGTGCCACACCCTCTTTTTTTTTCATTCGATGCCATCGTCTGTACGACGCATGCCTCCTGCAATCCTTATAAGGAGGAAAGGCAGAAGATTAATACAAAGCGTATATCTTTCACATAGGATTAGGTAAGAGCTTCAGTGAGAGAAAAGGATTGAATGCGAGAGGTCCTTCGAAGAGCATATTTTTTCTTATTGTACGATCCGGAGATCTCGGCCTTAGAGAGTAGCAAAGAAGGACTTTTTTTTTTTCCTTTGAAAGAAATAGAATCAAAGAAGCATAAGCCGCCTCCACTCATGAAAGGATCTGATTTGAGCTACTTACAAGCATTGGATTTCCCGGCTCAGTTAAGCGGGGTCATGGAAAGAACAGGTTAAAAATCACGATCGATTCCTTTTTCAAATCCTGCTGCACGAGCCCTTCCCGCATGCCACAAATGACCTCAACGAACAAAATGAGAGGTAGCTAACCAACTTCTAGGAGAGACATAATGGACGGTAGCTACACCACCCACAGAATTGAAAGAACCTAAAGGAGCATGAGTCATATATTCCGCGGAACGACGTTCTTGCCCTTGTTGTATGTCTTTTTTCAGTCTACTCAAGTCGTCAACTTCGTGACATTCGACGAAGCGAGCAGAAGCTCTCCGCTCGTGCTTCATTGGAGCGAGACAGTCGCTTCCACACAGAATACTTCGCTACCTACCTAGCTCGCATTTTCCTAATCTTGTTTATCCTCTCGTTGGCTTAGTGGGGTTGATGACATAGCAAGGGGATAAGCGGTGTGGGGCGAAGTGAGCTTGGCCGCTCTGAGTAGAAGTGCTCTCTAGCAGCCTAGATCTAGCTCAGCTTGAGACTTTCGTACTGACGGATCGTCATAAAAAAAAAACAAGGATGACTTCGCTAGTCGCGAGTAAGCGTACCAGCACCCGTACGGGAACGGCTTTCGGCAGACAAGTTGCAGCAGCAAAGAGTGCGCCCTTTCGTTTCAATGTAGATTCTCCCTTTTTCCTAACCCTCTCAGAGAACTAGAAGAAGGGGCCTAAGCACGGCAGATGCCGTACACTTGAGTGGCAAAGGGGGGAACTCACCTTTTAACTAAACTCGACCTAAAGGGAGAGGCCATCAGCTAACAGGTTTTTTCGAAGCTAGGGATTGAATACGGAGCTTGGCTGCCCCGGGGAAGATCCATCCTTTCTTACCCCCAACCTATGTTGGCCGGCAGGAGTGCGGTAGGCCAACCGTTACTGAGGCTTTTGCTTCTTCGTCCTTTAGGAGCAAGCAAGAACTCTCTCAACAGGTAACGTAACCTCTTTTCAACAGGGGGAAGTCGCTCCTACTTCTAGTCAGTTTGACCTCTTACCAATTCTAGTCCCCACCGGCCTTCCCTAAGCCTGAAAAAAACGGGGCTAAACTGACGAACCTACCTCTTTTGAGCGCTGGAACTTGTTTCGAAATAGGGTAGAAAGGGGAAAGGGCGAACCTAAGCTCTTCGATTAAGGAGCGAAACTTGCCCATAAGGAGAGGAGCGAGGCCTCTTTTTCTTTCGATAGACTTCCTAAAGGATGATGACGCTGTGGATGATGTCCCAGCTCGAGAGGTCAACCTTGTAATCTGAATGCCTGCCCCATCTTCTTTCCTCTAGCGGGCTTTGTCTCATATCACATTCATTCTTCTATGTTATAAGCCTCTGGCTACTCTCGATACCTCTTACTCCAGAATAGTCACGCTTCCCAGTCTCTCAGCGAGTTAGAAGGCGATTGAGGAGTTTTTTTAATCAATATCCGCTCTGGTCTTTCCGTAAGCCTGCCCATCGAGCTGAGGAGAAAGGAAAGAAGAGCAGGCTTTGTTGTTCCTTCCCGCGATTGGAATGCCAACCCTAGTAGAAAGTGATATTGATTCTTTGCTTTTGAGCTTTTAGGATGAGACTATCATCCGAAGTATTGAATACGCTTTTATTTATTGTCGAAATACCAAAGGACTCGTTGGTTGAAACGAAGGATTTATAATGGAAGGGAGCAGGCAAAGTCTAGCTGCCTATTCTCTTCCTTAAGTCCCATACTTTATAAGACTAGCAGCCTAACAGCGCTCACTAGTGTTATTCCGTTCTCAGTTGATTCAATAGCCAAGGGGCGAAGCGGCCCAATAGCTGCGCTTACTTCAGATTCAATGGCATCGCTTCTTCCTCTAAGCATGCTACCAGTCCACGCTACGGATACTGACTCTAGAGAACGTCGAATCATCATCCACTCCTGGCTGAGTCAACAAGACTTGTGACAACAGAAGGAAGAGCCTATCTTTTCT
>JAKOGI010001533.1:95000-202500 GCA_029747015.1 Carnegiea gigantea
ACTCGCTAGCACCCAAAACAAATGGGATTGAATTCTTCGATTCTCTTCCGGTTAGCAACTAACTAGTTCGCGTACTCGGCCTCTCCCGATGCCTAACCACCTTACCTATAAGCTCTACTGAAGGCAATCTTTCTACCTTGGTCAAGTTGATCTTCTCTGCGGGAAGGCATCCCTTCGGTCCTTGAAGTAGGTTAGGGAAAGGGCTTCAGGCATGGACTGCTCCCGAAAAGGACTCCTTCGTCGGCGCTCATGTGTAATTTCTTTTTCACTGGGTAGGGCTTTCAGACGTAGAATGGAGTAATTCATACCAGAAAAAAACCGATCAACTGCATTAGTCGTAGCGCGCATACTCTTCCTCTATCGTACGTCACTATTATAATAAGTATATGCAAGCTTTGCTAACAGGGATACTGATATGAGCAAAAGAAAAGCAAATGATATGAGCTCGAAAGGAAGACAAAGGGTCATATTGCACGAGAGCTATTCATAGAAGTTCTGCTTGTTCTCTCTTTTCCCGAGTCAGAAAGCATGAAAAAAAAATCATTCTTTGAAATGTCAGCCTTGGTTGTCGTCACACCACTCGCTGATGCACTGGGTCGGCTAGCATTGAATACGAATAAGCTCTTTTTTCATTCTGAATCTGGAAACTTGGCAATTACCTTATTGGTTGCCTTTTTGTGCTTTAGTTGCTTCAATCTCGACCTCTGAAAAGAATCTTCTACTGAAAAGAGAGGGAGATTCGTTCAATCGGAGATGGATGATTGGAACCGCATTAATGCACCTCACTCTTTCTTTGAGTTTATCAGCTCGACAGAAAGATAATAAGGATCGGGATCAGGATCCTCATCCGAATAATGATCTGATGCGGGAGAGGGGAGATGCTTTACTAATATAATAGGGTTTGTAGCGAACCCATTCTCTTAAGGGGAGGAAAGCTAGCAGCTATCGGAAAGGTAGGGTTGGCTCTGACGGAGTTGAGTTAATGCTCTTTCTTTGGCGATGGGATAAGCCGAAGGGATTTGGAGTTGAGGATTTGTTCCCACCCCTTTTTAAGTTAGGGGAGTAACTTCACTTCAAGCCGAAAGCCAGTCAAGAGAAAGTCCTCCGCACCAGAAGACGAATCCGAAGAGTGAACGACCGTCTATGCTTGACTAAAGCTAAACTAAAGTCCGGACTGCCTCGCTGCTCTATCTACTTTTTCTTGACTTTAGGAGCGAGATCGAAGGAAGAGGACTTTCACGCTAATTGACTAACTATAGAATAAAGGGAAGTAAACCAATAAGGAGTGGCGGGAAAGGGGGCATCCCAAAGCCAAAGATAAGAGTAAGGGACTAACTCGGAAAAAAAGTACTGAAACCGGGAGACTAAACAGACGACGGAACTCGCTCGGCTAAGTCTGAAAGAAGTTCACTGACAGCTGTAAGCCTGGAAAGGTTCGGAGATCGAGGTTCCCTTTTCATAACATAATAGGATCCGCACAAAGAAAAGCACTTGCCCTTCGTTGGTTATTAGGGGCATCCCGAAAACGTCCGGGTCGAAATAGAACAAATGTTGTTCTGAATTAGTGGATGCTGCCAAAGGGAGTGGCGATGCCATACGCAAAAAGGAAGAGACTCATAGAATGGCAGAGGCAAATAGAGCTTTTGCACATTTTCGTTAATCCATGAACAGGATCTATATAGACACATAGATCCATACATCTCGATCGGGAAAAAATCAATAGAAAAAGAAAGAGAAAGAATTGATCGATATATTTCTCGAAACTTTCGAAAAGGAAACGAAAGATGAAAGAGAAATCATGGATCAACTAAGCCCTCTCGGGGACTTGCTTAAGAATAAAAAGAGGAATCTCGTGTCAATACCATGGAATAAGGTTTGATCCTATGAATGAGGATTCCGTAACTATTCCATTCCAAAAAGAGAAAGTTCGAAACAATTGGGGTTTTTTTGGAGATTGGATGCAGTTACTAATTCATGATCTGGCATGTACAGAATGAAAACTTCATTCTCGATTCTACGATCATTTTGATGAAAGCCTTTCATTTGCTTCTCTTCGATGGAAGTTTGATTTTCCCAGTCCTAATTTTTGGCCTAATTCTTCTTCTGATGATCGATTCAACCTCTGATCAAAAAGATAGACCTTGGTTCTATTTCATCTCTTCAACTTTTTTAGTAATGAGCATAACGGCCGTTCCGATGGGGAGAAGAACTTTACGCTTTTCGGGAAATTTCCAAACGAAAAATTGAATAGAAATCTTTCTCTTTCTTATTTTACTATGTCAAACTCTATGTCTTCCTCTCTCCGTAGAATACATTTTGAGTACAGAAATGGCTAGAACTTTCTGTTATTCGTATTAATTCAACTCGTTGAGGAATGTTTTTATGCGGTGCTAACGATTTTCTAACTATTAAAGTAGCTCCGTTTCAGTTTATGCTCCGGACTATTATCTGGATATACCAAGAAAGATGTATGGTCTAATGAGGCTACTATGAAATATTGACTCATGGGTGGGGCAAGCGAGAAAACGGAGAGCGCACTAGCGCGCTACGGCTTTCGAGCCTACGCTTGCTGGGAAAAAATGCTTTGAAAGCGGATGCCATTGAAAGAAAAGAGAGTGACGGAACTGACGGGAATAAGGTTAAGCCAGACCTGACCCGAGGGTGACGGAGATTAGTGTGCTACGGGTAGCAAAGCAATTAGTTAGAGAACGTGGGCAGCATTGGCTTAGGAAAGGGCGGCACTGAAGATCGAGGAAGCGGAGCCCTTTGGTCCTCATAGAGCCGGTCCCCGGTAGGCGTCGATCCTCTCAGAGCGGAAATGAAGAAAACAAAGTCTTTGAAGCTTAAAGCATGTCAAGTGCGAGATTGGCTTCGAGAAGCCGCGGGCCCAGTATATCTCAAAGGCTGAAGGAGAGTCGGATTTCGCCAATTAGCGACCTTTGACCATAACATAAGCGGAACCGTCACTTCGAAACTTGCTATGTACACTAAGCAAAGGCTCCCGTTTGAGCTATGGCTTGGACGGGGGTCTCCTCTTAACCCAACTCTTAGAGGTGTCATTATTGACCTGAAGAAGCGAGAGATGAAAGCCCGGGAGCTTACATTGATACCCGACGATCTATTTGAAGTCGAGTCAATGAAGGAATGAAAGGAGTGGACCACCCGGGTTCGGGACTTGTTACGGTACTGTCGTCGGTACTACTGTACCGCGATTGCCCCAAGGGTAACGATGACGGAGTTCTTTAATGCTCCAGTCTTTTTTCGGAAATGGAAAGTCGATCGGACCGATTCTATGTTGGTTTGATTTGGCCTTTTATTCCAGGTATATGACTTGGTTGCATGTTGAGGGGTTTATTTCAGGTTACCAATACTGGAGTTACCTTCTCCTTCACCATTAGGTGAAGTCTATCTCCTCGGTGATGGATCTGGTACAGAAAACTTGGTAGCAGCTCGTGGTGACGAACAACAACGAGCTGGGAAAGGTGTCGTGCGTCCTGGAGTAGAAATACTTTCTTTATGGAACCGACACTTCTCAGACCATCAGATAGTTGACTTTAAGCGTCTCGGGAATCCTTTATCTTAAAAGACTTTCTGCGACCGGTGAGAAACCTATCTACAGGACGACTTTCGGGGTTAAAAGAACACCTTTCTCTTTCATATTGAGTTCTAAGAGGTGCGGCCCACTTGGTGTCGGACCAGCTCGACAGGTCACTCAATAGTCTTTCGCGGAGTACCCCTGTTTTAGTGAACCCTGGGAGTTGTCGGCGGCTCGACGATCTGTATTCCAAAGGTTGACCGAGGTGAAGCTTTTGGCAGGTATTCTGTTATTTTCCGGTTTTGGCAAACCCTTGCCAGCGATGGTCTCTTCTGAGTCCCCATCGCCTTACCTTTACACATCGGTATCCCACTGGATCATAAGCCCACCGTAGGCCTAAGAGGATTAATAATGACGCCCGGGCTTCAAAAGTTTTCTTATTTAGTTAGATGGTCAAAATCTAATCCATGGATAAACTATAGCCCTTGAGAATCATTCAAAGACTTGCGTCTTGCTTTGAAAATGACTTCGAAGATGCCCTTGTGGAGCACCATTTCATTCATATCCCGACAAGCCCTAGTTGGCTATTCTTCTACTTAAATAAAACACGAATTCATATATTCATAATTCTGACCCTTTTTGGGATTGGTTTTCCTACTGCCTTGTCCAATCATAGGCATTCTGTCTTGGATAGATAAGGCATCGTGATACCCACGTCAGTTACATCATCAATCTCAGATATTGACTGCGAAAGCTTAATGTCGATCAGAAAGAGGTCATTGCCGGAGCACTCTACCCACCACTGACCCTGAGAGAACAAGCCTATGGGATGATCCTTCCCCAGCTCTCTTTGACCTACCCTTTGAATCTTTCCTTTATCATAGGGGGTGGGTGGATGAACCAGATGCATATGGGGTCTTTCCAAAGGCATTCTTGAAAAGAAAAAAATAAAGTTCAGCCCTTGGCCGCTGTTTTACAACATGGTCCGGCCAGTACAGCGCAGGCGCTGCAGATCATCACATAAATTCGCGACTAGGCAGATGGGACTACGCCGTCAGCCTTACCGTCAGCGCTGACGGAGGGGATCTCGAGCCGCCTGCCTATTCGAGAGAGAGGTTGAGAGACGGGAACTGACCAATGACGAGAGCTTAACGAAGGACTCATTTCCATAGCGGGAGCGTACGCGAGGAGCTAATCACAAGAGGCGAGCGGGTGGTATCGATATCATCATTTTCGTATAGATATGGTTCATTTGGCAAAGTCACTCAATCTTCAACTACACAGAACAAGAAGAGTCTATGGGTCAGGGTTTCTGAGGGTATATCCTTGTCCCGTCCCTTTTCAACCCATGATAACTATCATGAAAAATGGAAAGGCTCCGAAAAGAGGTTCCACTTCGCATCCTAACTAACGCCCTTCAAAATTTCGATGAAACCAATAGATTCGCAGACGACGGAGATTCTCGCTTTTCCTCAAACCTGTAACTCGCAAGTCGTGACTCGAAAGTCGTTTGATAGATATAAGATTTTATCAGAAGTCTCTCAGTTTCAAGAATCAAAGATATAAAGAATGAGTTGTGAATGTTCTCCACCGATTATATCAAACAAAAAGAACGCTTTCCGTCTAATGATTCAGTCTCGCTATGCGCATCCCACAGCTGATGAAAGAGTACCGGCAACTGGTTGAGCTTCTAGGAACTGCGCATCTCTCTGTAAAAAAACACTTAGCTCGCTCAGGGCTTGGAGGCTCCTTCGCTAGGAAGGCCAGCTGGGATCAAGGTTTTGTGGCGGTACCATCTGGACCTCAACGACCTGCTGCCACCACAACGCCGCAAGAGAATGTTCAACGGCGACATGATCCCGCTGAACATCAAGTAGGAAGATACGATCTCAGAAGACAATGGGCGACATAAAAGAGAATTATCTGGTCTTTCTGGCTAGCCTATCTCTTTTTTTTCCTTTCCCACTGTGACTTCCATTCTTTTTTTCTAATAGAGGGAAAGCCGCTCTCCTTTATTGGCTAATGGGCAGAGTAGCCAAATGCCAGATGCCCAGGGGCAGCCCTTTAAAACATGAATGGTAGATTCAGGCTCCATTCCACATCTGTCACAAAGCAGGTCAACCTCCACCTTGAAAATCCCATTTAACTCGTCTTGCATAAGAAAAAACTACCAAAATCCACATCTAAAAGGGAGCCCGCGATCAAAATGCCTCCTCTATGAGATCTCGGCGCTACTGCCCAGCCCCACCTTAATCTTTTTCGAATTACGACTACTCTCCTTTTTTTCCTAAGCGTCGATCTAGGGGGGGGAGGAGCTCTTCTTTCGTAGTATACCCTTGACGATAAATTCCAGGCTCGTATTAATAACCAGTCTAACCCCGGACCCTTTGAGCAAGCGCTATGTAGATAGCGAATGCTAGCGTTAGCCCAGCCATCCACATTGCGAGAGCTCTGGGTGTTCTTTCCATTGAAGCTTCACTGGCCAACCCCTGGCTTGCTCACTGAGGTGGTCTACTAGCTGCCTTACTTCTGCGGAAGAACTTGCCGGTTCCCCGATTTGCGTTGCCTCCGCCAGCTGCTGTAACTCAGGGATGCTTGGGGTTGTCTGTGCGTCACAGTCCCACCATATCGCGCACCCAAGATATAGCGCTGGTAAGATTAAGCTGAGAACTTCCGTGACGTGCTGCCCTCGCCCCGACCCCGCCTGAGTGCTCTGTTGCCCCAGGTGTACCTGTAGCTCTCTGGTCTTGACCCACGGCCGTTGAGCTTTTTCTCTCGTAATGCCCCGTAGGCCTCTCTCGGGTGACCTAAGCATTTGGTACTTCGATCTTTTATTAGGTTGGCGCCAGGTAAATAAGGGGCTCCAGAATCCATGCCCGCCGGCATCTTAGTATATGCCATTCCTTCCGTTCCTAGGAAATTCGGCCTGAGGCCAAGAATCTGTATATGAAAAATCACTAGATGACAGTCGAAGTCCCTCTTTCTTTATTCTCTAAGGCTTTTCGCCCTCAACTTTGTGCCTTGAGGCTGGCTTTGAGGAAGAAAAGCTGCTGTCAACTCCAAAACCTCTGGGTCGGATCCTGCCCCACGTGGTCCTCACTTCAGGTCCCACATTTCTCTTCCTTTGTTGGATTTCCCTCAAATCTGAAGCCCCTTTGCGGTCAGGTTCGTATTCAAACCTTCTTTCCAAATCAGTCCTTGTTCATTTCATTCGTGGTGCTCTTGGCACAATGGTCTAATCTGGAGGATGAGAGTTATTGCTTCATCCGTAGTTCTGCTGATTTAGGAGTAGGTCTTGGCTTTGAAGGCTTTTCTTCTCGATGCTTTGTCCTCTAGTCCCACTTATTCTAAGTCTATCTAAGTCTATGGTGGAGCGTCAGCCCGGGTCCATGACAGGCGAGAAAGGCTTTTTGGTCCCTTAGTAGTAATAGTAGTAACTCCCAGCCCCTTTCCTTTACAGAAGAACTCCTTTATTAGTAGCATCCGAGGTTAAAAGCCCTGCTCATAGAAGGGATGGAGACAGCTACTTTGAGAATGAGAGAGGCATGGACCAATGCAATGGTGTCAAAAAGGCATTTATTTGCTTTGTCCAATCCAATCACAGTCCGCCTACACCTTCTTTGCCGAAAGCCCTTGTCTGTGGCTATCTTCTACATTCTCTGCCATCTTCCGTCATCCCCTTGATCGACTGTCCCTAAAGCAAAGAGCCAATGCCAGCAACTCTTCTAAGCCATAAAGCTATAGGCTAAGCGGGTGTCGAACTCATACCTTCTACGCTCCGTTCCTGGGATTGGCGTCTGCCTTTCTCTTTCCGTTAGGATATCCCGGTTCGTGCCACTTTCACGGTTCTTCGCATTCTATTTCGATAAAGGGCTAGGCTAAACAAACGGATTTCAAACCTTACCTTAGGCTTACGACTGCTTCGAGAGCATGACGAGCAGGCCATTCCCCTATCTGTTAATTTATGATTCAACTCGATCAGTCACCTGAGAAAAATCACACTATTGATAAAGAGTAAGTTAGCAACTCATGAATGGAATAAGAGAATAAAGACGAGCTGGATTTACTTAGATAATTACGGAAAAGCTTGGAAACGAAGTCACTTATCAATCGATAACTATATGATAGATATAGCCTTCATGCCAATTCTTCTGAGAAGGGCCTTTCTGATCTAACTTCTAGCATTAGATATCCCACACGGAGCTTCCAGAGGATTCCCATCATGGGTCCTGTGAGGGAAGGATTGCTGCGTCAGTCTAAACTAGGACTTATGCTGCTATTTCATTTTCAAAGTCAGAATGAGAAGTTATAAAGACAAGTAATTAAGTCTTGGGTATCCCACGTATGGGCTGCCGGTATCAGTCACTAGGCAAGGTTACGATAAACCTCGAAGGCTTATAGGGTGTGGGGGAATGCGATCTCATGCGTCATATCCTGAAGCTGCTACGACCTAATAGGGATGACGATCTAATCAACGAACTAACGACTGTGAGAAGGATTTGCTGCTTTCTTAAAAGAAAGAAAGCTAGTCCTTCCTATTGTTCTAGTAGCTAGGGAGGGGTAACTATCAAGCTTGAAAAGACTGCGCTTTAATGAATGCAACAATCCATACTTCCAAAAGCATAAGTCCTTAACCCGGGTAGACCAAAGAGAGGGAAGTAAGAGCACTAGGAATAGCAAGCATGAAACTTATCCCACTAGTCAAGAGAACGTACTATTCAACTACTAGCTCTAAGAGCAAGAGTGAACGGGGATTTCATTTGTGGTTTATAAAAGCAGATCTGGGATTAAGAAAGTACTCAATCAGGATTGCCTGGTATGATGCGATCCGCGTTGAACCTTGAAACCTTATTCTGCAAGCCAGACTTCCTACATTAAACCTTATGTTCGGCTCTTTCAATGGCCTTTGAGATAGAGAAACTTAGTATTAAGGAAATGTTAGGAATACCCAGACCAACTGCCTAATGCATGAAAGCACATTCAACTGCTACAATGCCTACTTCTAAATCAATTACTCTTTGAACGACAACAAAAGGTTGGTCTCGAAAAAGAATGAATTTGGTGCACTCCGTTCGTAGACTCGATTGACCCTGGAATGGGAAGACGTACAAGCACCAGTCTGGTACTCTTCGCGTGGCTCGGTCAGCTATAACTTCCGGAATTCAATGCAAGGAGTGTCTGAGATCAAAGTGTGACATAGATAAACACTCGCTAACTGCTAATCGCTAAACGAGTAGCCAGAATCAGAGACTCGCTGAACTCACCTAGCTGAGGAACTAGCTGGATTGGCATAGTGTTCATGAAGTCGATCTTGCTAATAGGCTTGCTGGATAAGTCAATGAGCTGCTAGGAAACTAGCATTAACTCGCATCATTCTACTTCTCTTCTAGCTAAGAGGCTCTCAAGTCGGGCATGAATCACTGGCCAGTCCAACAAACAATCCTTTACTATTCTTGTTACGAATATCCGTATCCTCATTCAATAGATTAGCAGGCTAGGTAACTAAATCTAAATAGCGTTGGAGTGTTTACCGCTGCCAAGAAAGAGGAAAACGAAAGCGTCATACAATATAGGCAGTTGGTTGGGACTTACAAGCAAGGCTTGAATTCAAGAAAGAAGGCTTCTATCAGAGTGGGAATAGCAGGGCGAAAGTTACAAGGACAGGTTATCAACAGGAAAGGAATCAGTGCCACAGCTTCTTCTCTTCGTCTACTCTCACACCGGATGAAATAGCAGTTTTCCCTTATCCTAATCGGTTCTAGCACAAGAAAAGACTGATTCAATTCCTTCAAACAAGCCCCTCTCTCGTTTCAAAATGACTCATCTATCCCCTTAACCTATTCTTGCCAACAGCAGTGAGTCCGTTCACAGCTCCTTCTGATTCAATTGCAAGTGGTGGTTAACTATTGATTCAATTCCCGAAAACCTGACAAAGAAATCTCAGTTTATTCTGGGCATGTCCCTGAAAGAAACCAGGAGAAGACGGAGTAAGGGTGGAGGCCTAGTAACCTTTCGGTTGGGATGGGAAAGAGTTTGAACCGAGTCGGATTCTGTCTCCCTACGATGAGGTACCTTGCCTGTAGATAGGGAGCCACCCTAAAGGAGTTAACGGCCAACCTAGCTAGTAAGCGCTTTCGGAAGTATGAAATGAAAGGCAGAAAAAGATAGTACCGGGGAGAAACTAACCGAGCCTAAATTCCCGGGAAGGAATTCGAAAACCAGGGTGACTACAAGTATTCAAGTAAGGGAACGCGCTTTAGACAGAAATTCTCAAGGGGACAAGCGAGAAAACGGAGAGCGCACTAGCGCGCTACGGCTTTCGAGCCTACGCTTGCTGGGGTAAAGATTCATAATAGGCGGGACAGCTTACAGTGTGACGACATCAATTCTCTCCTCGGTGTGGGCTTGCTCGTGACAACTAGACTCGCACACTCCTTACTTCTGCTATAAGAGGGCAGGGAGCTTGTGACTAAGCCGCGTCAGAGACAAAGACTAACCCGAATCCGGGGAAGGATCCGTAGACGTGGATGGAATACCGTTTACTCTTTAATGAATGCAGGAAGGGAAGAAGGAGCAGTGGTGAAAGCCACTAAAAAAAAGAAGCTACATATAGATGAGAATATCGTTCCGTCTTACGTATTAGTCAATGGAAATCGATACCAGTGGGTGGACTGTAAGGAGGACTGTTGAGGGTTCGAATTATTCTTTGAAGGGGATGGAACTAGAAAACGAAAGACGATTTCTATAGCTCCTGGAGTGAGTGGTATTTGCCTGGAATACGTTCTGCTCGTCTGTATGCGGTGACTTAGTTCTTTTTGGCAGTATTCCGTCATTTTCTTTCCTGCGATTACGATGTAGGGGAAGGTTATAGGAGTGATCTTTTTTCTTGTAAGAGAAGAGAAGAAAGTTCTATGCCCTCTTTGTAGAGGCTTATCCTTGTCCATTCCTCTTGGATTCGTCGAATAAACGAAATAGTAGTCTCTGCGGACTTGGTTTCTGACTAGTAATCGTAACCGGTTGAAAACTACCAGTGGGTTTATGTCTTGTCAATAACCCTATATGACGCTTCATTAGCAATATTCCAATCTATCTCTATGTACATAGTTGGGAAAGTCTTAGTTATGTATAGTGTTATCCTTGTCTTCGGCCAGTTGTCTGTTACGGTTGGTAGGGTAGGCCGGATTAGAGTCAGACTTGTTTCCAATGTGGGTGGTGTTAGGGTTGTAACTCATTTATTATTCTTCTCCTGCCAGGTCTATTTTTGGTCTGCTAATTTTCTTCTTTTCTATCCTTACCTATGTCCTTAGGGATCGTCTATGTGCCGGATCGGGTTCGTAGTTGGTCTGAATCTAATTCTGTCTAGCTGATAGACATTCTTGGCCTTCTTAAAAAAAAATTCTTTTTGTCATTCCTGCTTTCATTTCCAATCAATCTTATGAAAGAGCGGGGACGAAGGAAAGTCAGAGTGCATTCTATGCCCAGTGATTTTGGAAATGGACAGGTACCAACCCAGAGACCTTTTGGTAATTACTCTTAGAACGGCTTACTTACACATAGCCTCCTATTAATCTGAAGGTTTCTCTTACGATTCGTTTTTTCGTATTAACTTCACTTATGAGTGATTCGACCCTCTTTTCGTCTTTCTTTTCTAAGTTTCCCAGAAAAAAAGGTAATTTTGCGTATAGAAAACTTTCTGCTTTCCTTCCATTTCCCATCATTTCTTGGTCAATTGGTTATCGGAAAGTATTGATTCGATTTTTCTTGTAAAAAGAAGAAAGAATGTTGGTCAATAAATTTAGAAATTGTCGATAAGTCTCGATTATTGTCGTCTGTTCCATTTCAATTTCGCATTTCTGGGTGACTTCTTTTTTGCGTATTGAAAATGGCCTGCCTCAGTATTCTGAAAGTCTCGTTTCGTCTATATTGTATCAATATGTTTTATTGTCTATAAGATATGGTTTAGCGCTATCTGTTTTGTGGTAAGAGAAAGTCAATCTTGTCCTTTACTGCCGATCTTGGCTTAAATTCGAGGGTCTTGTCTAGTGAGGATAGTTGGTTCGAGACCAAAGCAATCGCTATCCCCGAATCGGGAAGAAGATTATGTGTCAAACCGTTCAGGTTGCAGACTGGCCAGGCACTGAAGTGGGTTAAATCTATTGATCTTGGTAAAGTTTCCGAATCTGTTACCAGCCTTGTCCTTTAGGACCGGTACCATTGGTAGATGAAGCTCTCTTCGATCTTGGTTTCCTTCTTTTTGCTGCTTTATATTGTCGGGAGTGTGAGGTATTGGGTTCTTTGCGGAGCCATGTATTGTTCCCGTCGTTCCGGTCGTCCTTCTGTTTTGGTCTTGCTGTAAGTGTAAGGAATGGGTTAGGTATGGTGGTAGGTAACGGTTGGGCCTCTAATTTAATCCGAGCTTGGGCTTCGGTAATAATTATAATTCCTCCTATCCTCTCACTTGTCTCCTATCCGGAGGGGGGTGTGCGCTCCATATTCCCCTTATCCTTTCTTTGGGTCATTTCCTCAAATAGGCCGTGGCTCTCTTAAAGGTTGTGAGCCAGATTTTTTGGTTGCAGGGAATCGAAGATTGGTCTTATTTTATACTTTCTCCTATGTAAGTGACATTTTACTAAAACCATCCTCGGTAGAATATCGCCCTCCTGTTCACAATGATGAAAAGCAGATTTCACTCTAAAGTCAAGCCTTGAACTTAATTTTTCAAGCTCTTGAACATGGGTCAGTTCTTTCAGATGGTATTTCGCTCAGTCCTGTCATTCTGAAAGTCTGTTGTTATTATAAGATACCGAATCTGCTCTTACTGTTAGCTCTCCTGTGGTAGTAACGGAAGTTAGCTGGTCACAAGGACGACGCCTTCGGCATCCAATCACAGTTAGTCAAGTCGCTTTAAAGTCAGTACCACTCTCCCCTCGAATTTGATATTTGATGGCGAGCGATATGATCATAGAAGTTCTATGATATCTTTTTTTTTTTTATTATTATTATAAAGCAAATCGACTTCGATTCTTGAATAATCCACATCACTTTCTATTGTAACCAAAAGATTCCCGCCCGTATCAATTATCAATAATGATGATTTTACGTATGGACAATTCCTCAATATCTTGTTCTAAAACAATAAAATCTGCTTTTTGGAGAGAGATACTCTTTGTTGAACTTTCAGCTACTGCTTGCCTTCCGTTCCGATAAGGGCTTGACGAATGAACCTCAAACTCTTTTTTAAGAGGAAGAGGATAGGTGGGTTTGAACCTAGCTAGGTAGAAATGCAGTTCAAAGTCTAATGCGATATCTTCTCTTAGGTCTTTTCTTTACCCTTGCCCTAAGCTTGAATGAACTGGATTACAGGGAAGTCTCAATCGCTGGAAGGAGAGTATCATGGGATGTAACAGAAGTACCACGGGAAAGAGGGCAATTCCTACTTGAATTGGATAAACTTACTACTATATTAGTATATAGACCTTAGTACTAAAGCATTCTTCGAAACTCGTCTTGAAATGACTACAATCGAATGGAGACTAAGACTAGCTTTCCTAAGATGCTGCGGACTTATGATAGTGAGAGACTCTTTCGTTGAAGTCAAAGTCAAAACGACCCGACGCTTTGAAGTAGTTTCATGCTATGCTGGCAAGCGGATCTGCGACAGCGGATATTCCGATACCTAAAAGACCTCCTCCGAATTGAGTAGGCTTATTGATCCCCGGTGGTGAATCAGAGCTGAAGGACGGCCCTCGGACCCCAATTATTCAAGGGGAGGTTAATGTACTAACTAAAAAAAACTCCTTAACTTAATAGAAAACGCAATAAAGGTAAATGGAAATAGGGATCAAAGGCGTCTCTGTACTTTCTCCGGCTAGGAAGCCTTTGGTGTCCATGGATATGGTTACCGATTAAAGCGATTCAAGGCCTGAAAGATGCGCTGTCCTAAGCCTGACGGGAAGGGACTTATTGGACCTAACTGAGAAGGAGACAGAAAGGGATCACCTGACCTTATCTTGAGTGAGAGAGGAGAGTCGCCAGTCAAAAAGCTTAGTCTCAAGTCTGAGGGTGAACGAACGGGATTTCTATTTCATTCAGAGCCTGGCCAGTGACAGAAAGAAAGACATTGACAGAAGGAGTCACCGACCGGAATGACATGTATCCGAAGTCCTCTCCACCGGAGACTGCCCTAAAACAATCCGTCGCTTCAAGCTCATCCAGAAAGAGCCCAAGCCCACTAGCGGACTACTGATCTAGGGAAGACGAAAAAAGTGCATGTGAAAGAAAGGGAATCCACCCTTTCGTAACTCAATAGGTGATTTGCAGCAGCTACACCAGGGGAAGAGTGGGCATCCATTTCTCTATTATTTTCTCTTTGACTTCGGATTGAGACTTGAAGCTGACGCCTGAAGGAAGACAAGATCTTGAAGCCAAACCCACTGTTTTGTGCCACGCGGTTGAGCTTTCTCCTTTCCCACTGTGACTTCCATTCTTGGTTTCTAATAGAGGGAAAGCTGCTCGAAATTATTAGAGGGTATGCCTTGACTTGTCGTAAGGAGAAGTCGCGTCGCTTCTAAGGTATCATGAAGTAGTTCTAGGATTGGTTTCTGTCTTGCCTAGTAAGGCTGGTAAGTTAAGTATTGTCTAGTTCTTCGAGATTCTCTTTTGATTTGAAGAGGCTTGGACGATGAAAAAAACTTTGATAGACCAGAGGTGTAATGTAAGCAAAGCACCGCGAAGTGTGATTTCGTACTAAAATTGACGCCTTGAACACGCTTTCTATAAACAAAAAAAAGAGGCTTTTCCGATTGCTTCGTAAGTGAATAGGGGTGAGTTTAGCTAATGAATTGGTCTTTTGAGTTGTGGTCTAAATAGGATTTCATTGCCTTTTTGTTTTTTAGTTATTTTGATCCGTGTTCTCGCTAACCGAAGATGAATGGGGGGTGCAGAGGCGCAGGAAAGGGTGTGGTTGTTTAAGCATCCAAAAGTTTAACTTGCTCAGAGGTGCTTGTACCCGATCTTGACGGCACTGGTAGTGAGATGCACTTTCTTTTCTCTCTTTTACATGGCTTGTGGCATTGTAGTCTTTTTCTGCCTTTGACTTTGATTCAATTCTCTTTCATTTGAATGTCTTTCCTGCCATTGTATCGCTTTCAAGGTAAACGAACCAACCTCTCGAAATCCAAACTAAGGAGGGCCTCTCTCTCTCAATCGGTTGAATTGGTAACGGCATTGGCTATTGGCCATCCGTCCACTTTTCATCTTCTTTAAGTAGGTCGATTCCCCGTTTAATCAAAAGTTCAATCCTTTTAAGAAAGAGATGCTCATCTGCTCTGGTTAGCTCGGTAGAGTGGCAGGCGAAATCCGTCTCTCTTTATAGATATAGAGTAGGTGGCGTTTAACTTCTTACTCGTGTAGTGAGTTCTTCATGGCCTCCTTTATTTAGATTTAGTTCAATCACGAGTTTAAGGTTTGCGATAGATGTTGCCTTTCCTGGATAAACGATCTCAAATCGGCTTTTTTCTTTTAGCAGATCTGTGAAAATAATCGGGTTTTTTAAGTCATTTGTCCCTGGCATCTTATCTTCCGGTTGGAAGTGCAAGGCAGCAATCATCTGTAGCGGGCTAGCTCACTGAATCGATATCTGTATTTGTTTCAATCGTCGAGATGCTTTTTTGCTTTGTCTTTTAAGCCGGATCGTCAATGTATTGGTTTTGATCTCTCCCCTGCCTATTTGGAGGGCTGACAGTTGCTTGTGACGCTCAGCCCCTACTGAGCTTTCCGGTAGGCATCAGTAAATTCTATTATATTATTATCAATTCCCACTTACTTCTGTCAAAACTTCTTCCCCCTTGCAATTCCAACTCGGCCAAAGGGCAGATGGTATGTCTTTCTATCCTTTTTTCAGATCTTAGCAGCTTTATTAAAATTCTTTAACTGCAGGGACTTTTTAATCAGCTCCTGCGTCAGCACAACGGTAGGTGTTCGTTTCACTATATTGATGCCGAAAAGACCGATGTAGCTAGGGTCGGATCATTCTCCGACGGAAGCTCCGAACACCGTTAGCAGTGATACCACTGAAGTCAGTTTACTCGTTTAGTCCTAACCTTTCGCCAGTGGAGTCCTTTGTGGTTTACTCGTATGAGAAGTTCGAATCGAAATCCAAACAATGAAAGACGGAACAAGGAGCAAGCGTAGGCTCGAAAGCCGTAGCGCGCTAGTGCGCTGGAACGAAGCAAAAAAACGAACGCGTTAACTTAAGTGTAACGTAGTGAAACGAACACCTACCTCTGAACTCCTACCTTGGAACCTTATTTCTACTACAAAAGGCCAAAACAGCCCTTTGCTTCTTGGTTCCCTTTGGTTCCCTAAGCCTAACATTCCAACTCAAAAGGTTATCCATGGGAAGGGCCAGCCCCACCCACCCCTTTATCAACCAACTCAGCTTCTGTTCTTATACCTTGATCTTCAATCACTGTCTCCAAGAGTTCAAAAGAATTTATAACTGGTGTCTCATGCTGCACAGTCACAACTATACTCATTCGTTTACCAACCTGCTGCCAAACCTCTGAAGGTTGTTCCACCACAGGTGCAGGGTCAGCATTAAAAAGAGGAGCTGTCTTAGGTCTCCAAACCCAATTCCCTTGTTTCTTCAACCAATTTTCCTCTTCATGACCGTAAAGTTTACAGTGCCCACATAGCACAGGCAACCATTCAAAATGAACTGGTTGTTGTTTTTTTTTTTCGAACAACATTAATAACTCAACAATTCACACACTAGGAGCACTTAGTCTAGATGCCACCTTATCTATTAAGAAGGGTTCATCTATAACTAAGCCTCAGTTAATCTATACAATATATTTTGCCCATCTTCTCTATGCTTCCCTGACTTAGCTAAATAAGAAATCCTCCCATCCCGAAACCGGCCCTCACTTTTTTACACGTTTCCTGAATACTTTGTCGCTTGCCCTGAAATATTGACGCATTTCTATCCAGCCACAGGTGATATCCTATGGCTGCAAAAATACAGCAGTGAAACCATTTGTCAATAATGTGCTTTTTGCGTAGAATAGCTCGTTGCCATTGTATCCATCCAGTAGGTCTCCAAGAGGTATTGCACCAACTGAGAACAACTTCTCTGACCTGCCGAGCATGACTGCACTCAAACAATAAATGGTCCACAGTTTCACCAGGATTGTCACACAGACCACAAATATTCTGTCTGCCAGGTATATGTCTAGCCAATAACGCATTGATAGGTAGTCTATCTTGCAGGGCCAACCAAAGACGAAATCTATGCTTAGGGACAATACTCCTACACCATATAAGAATGGTGTCTCTATGTACCTGTTGATGCTGCAGCAACCATGAGTACCCTTTAGCTGGACAATATTCACCCTTGTGTAGAATGTCTGGTGATGAAGCACTGAAAGCTTGCTGCCAGTGATGCTTCTGTTTGCAAACTTTCCTCCAGTACCAACAAACATCAACTCCATGTTTGTACTACCACCTAGAAGACCCATACTTTGAAAAAAATCCCCCTCGGGAAGAGTCATTAGAGGGTTTAGGGAAGTCTTTTTTCTATTGGAGCCTAGCTTCTTTCTTCGCGAACTTATCTTACTTCCCCTAACTTCCTTTCTTTACGGGATTTTTTATTAGAGTTAACCTGCTCGGGGCCTTAGGCAGGGGTGAGTTAATCAACCTATCTTTGCCAATCAACAAGAAGGCGGTTACCGCAGAGAGGTGCAACCCGTAAATGCTGATCATGCCTTGGAAACGTTCCACTCTTCCAACCGAGGTTCAAATCGAACTTTTTCCTCTCCTCGTACCTGCTTTCCTTCTCGATGCCAACCCGTACGTACGCGAGTGTTCCCCTTATATTATAAGGAATGAAATTCCAGGACAGAATATCTGAAACTGAATAGGAATACTTTAGCCAAAAGAACGGGACTGGTTCGCTAGCCAAGGAAGGAAGCAGCTTTCTATCTAAAAAGGAACGAACGAAGCCCAAAGCCGATTAACAAAGAAAAACTTCAGCTAGAGCAGGTAAACGATCTTACGCCAGGTCGGGTTTCTGGTACCGGGTAAACCTCTTGAATTTGTGGCTTGCTGTGAGTCTAATGGGGGGTGAAATATGCTCAATTGGAAGAAGGAAGGTGGTAGTACGAGGTATGTTTTTATGTCCCTTGGCTGCTAGCCCACACACTGCTTGCCCATCACAAAGGCTGACGGCCCAAGAGCTGATAAACCAACTCGTAGCTCTTCCCCGGGCCCAAGGCTCAGCTTGAAAGGAGAGGAGGGAAATTCCGTATGTAGTGTATCGGAAGGTCTTTCCTTACGTACCTTTGAGCATAAGAGCACTGCTTTGATTAGATAGTCACGCCTCCCATCTCATTCTCTGGTCACGTATTCGTCCTATCTGTTCTAGTTTTCGCTCATGAATGCTTTCACTTCCTCTGTTCGTTGATTAGGCTGCTTGACTTCGGCAGTTAGCAATTCAGATACTCCTTTTCAAGCTGACTTAGCGTGTTCCCCTGCTACTCCTCATTTCATCCTAGCAGCTTCGCTTACAAATGTAAACAATTCTCCCCTTTCACCTCAATCGCCAAAAAAAATGGAAAAAAACAATGCCTACAGAATTGACGTATGCCCGGGCTCAGTTTCTTTACCTTAATAAACGGGTGGAACCAACTCTCTTTGAAGCCTTCCAAAGAAGAGAAGTTGCCCTTTGAGCAGTAGCACGAGGATGCCCGCCCCCAGAACGGTTGCTTGCCCTGGCGTAAGATTGTTAACCGGCTTTATCGGCGGCATAAACAACTACTATTCCGGTCGAAGAAAGGCGAAACCTAGCCAGCAAAAGCTTCCGTAAGACCAGTGAAGATTGGTTTCAGACGAGAGGAAACCTTCTATGTTAGAGTTGATGATTTAGCTGCATCGGTTTCAAGCCTGACGCGCCGGTATGAGACCGGATTCTTTACTTGGAGGGGAACTAAAAGCAGACCCTTCCCCCACCCTTATTAAGAGGTTATAGGATTCATTGGTTGATAACGGGGAATAGCTACATTGACTTAGTGACCGAGCTGCAGATTGTTAACAGGCTTTGGCTACTTATGAGTTGGTTCCCCGGGAAGTTATTCTTAAGTTTGGTCAATTCTCTTTCCTAGCTTAGCTTGGTATGTAGTACTGCTAGTCTTGAACTACAAGCCATATGAACTATGGAAAGCCTATTTCGACATATTCAATCTTAACCTCTGAGAACCCCGAAAAGCTCTAGCCAAACGACATATCCACGCCGTCTGGTCTAATTCCCTTTCAAAGTATGAAACCTACTCGCTCGCCTATGGATCGCTACTATGGAAGAAAACTAACTCGAATGGACTGCTCCTAAAGACTTCTCTTTTTGGCTTCGTTTTTTTGCTTCGTTCCAGCGCTCGAAAGCCGTAGCGCGCTAGTGCGCTCTCCGTTTTCTCGCTCGTACCATTTCATTTCACTCTTTCCATACAAGGAAAGATCTCCGACCGGAACTGCTGCGTCAGCAGTGAAGACAATCAATCCCTCTCGAATCTTCACCTTTCCCAATGTCGTAAGTAAGATCCAAGGAATGATTGAAACTAGTATTCGCGTTTTCTAAGTTCTCTTTTATCATAAGAGAATCAATGTTTGTTTCCAAAGCACGACGTTTTGTTCTCCTATTAATAAGGTAGTGAGAGAGGTCTCCTGTTAGTTTCTTGTCTTCCTGGGCGAAAGTATCAAATCTCATAAGAGATGCGAAGAAGAGGGAATGCGGAAATAACGAGCTAGGTCTTTTAGTTTAAGAGATAGTTTGTCTTCCCTTTGAAGTCTAATTAGACAAGCGAAGCGCTACTACTATTTATTTATTGGTGTTTAAGGACTTCTTTCACTAAAGGTCACTGCTGCTAAGGCATCAGTTTCCAAGTCTGATAAGTCAGTTTCTGTCGTAAGAGAAGTAAGCGAAGAAAGGTTTGTTTATAGCACGAAGTTAAAGCGAAAGAATAAAAGAAGAGGAAAGGTTCTTATCAAAGAAAGGTAGCCATCGTGGCAGAAGGAAATGACTCTGGTTCCCCAACCTCATTCATACCTTGGCTTGGAAGCAAATCACAACGTCTTTGTGCTGGGGAAGACTCATACTTTCCCAAAGGGAGGGGGGATCGGACATTCCTTTCCATGACCAGTAAGAAAGAGTTCTATTTATTCCTAGCTGACCTGCTTAGTTAGTTAGGGGTTCCAGGCGCGAAGTCGAAATACCCTCACTCGATAGGAATTCTCTCTCTCGCCGATGGGAATCAGCAACCGCAGCTGTTGGTCTGTTACACCTACATCGGCCTAGCTTAAGGTCCTTTCATCGACTAAAAGACGAGCTAAGCTCGAAACTAACTCCCGGTGCAAGGAGAATGAATCGGTAAGTAGCAGGTGAGGCATCATCAGCATTGTAGGTTGGGACTGCTGTTATTGGCTTGTTCCTTGGCGTTGAAAGGTCCTGGAGCTAAAGCACTCCCATGCCAACCATCACACCCATGAAAGGTTGCGTTAAAAGGCCCCCTTGTAGAGTCACGTTGGTTGCAGCCAGAGCAGGTTAACAGGAATAACTCTTCCAAGCATCGGTAACTAAGTCCGCATTTCAAGAGAATCAAGGGTAAAAGACTTCCTTTGACCTAGAAAATGCCTGCTACGAGATGCAGCTACCCTTACTTTACAGACATTGTTGGTACTTGCCCAAACCCTAACCCTTAAAGAGCAACTCCATTCTTTAGGTTAAACGAAAAAGAATATCAAATTTAGATTGAAGGAAGAATGGTTGTTATGACTTGTCCGGTTAAACCAAGAGGTGATGTTACCAATTCCGGGAATACATCCCTATAGTAATTTCCTGGAGCATCTGTCCGGTAGGCAAGCGAGTGACCGATTGGTCTATCTCCTTTCCCCGGAGTAAATCCAGGCGCTGTAAGCGTTTATTTTATTCCAATATGCTTGTAAGTTAGTAGTTGACGAAGAGAATAGGCAACTTCAAGCTTTGCTTTCTTTCCTCCTCTCGCCATGGAAGCAAGCCCTGCTCCAGCTCCTAAGGCAGCTCAATCCACTTCTTTTAGTAGCTCTTGGTAGCAAGTTCCCAAGCAAGATAAGCCGGCATGAACGGAGAACCAGAAAAAAAGTATGGGTAGCATGTGGTCTTAGTGTGCCGGAATAAAGGAGTTCGTTCCCCCTTCTGGTACGGCTATTGGCCTTAATTAACGCTAAGTCACAGTCTTATTTATCCCTAAAGAATTTCATTTCACTCCTATTCATTAGTTCGGGTAAGATTAGCACCAAAATATGCAGCAGCAGTAACCAGATTATCATAATCTCCATCAAGACCAAAAATTGTATACTGCATCAACTCTTGATCAGAAAGAGGAGCATTGATAGCGGCGAGGGAATCAGCAATTACCTTTTTCTCTCGAAGATCAGCCTCCATAGACTGATTTGCTTGCTTCTTCATGTTGGTGAGACGCCGCTTGAGCTCCATTGTCTTGGCCATAAACGAAGTGAAAAACCGTTGATGTAGACGATTCCAAATTAGATGGGAATGCTACTTTTTCTAATTTCGATGTTAATCTCCTTATAAACTGTAGCATAGAGCCAGGATCTAACTTGTTGATCAGCACGGAGCCATTGGTAAAATAATGGATTAGGTTGAGACTGACCAGATGTATCAGTGACAACCATTGGTGGCGGGGGAAAAGATCCATCAACAAGGCCAAGTAAGTTATGGGCAATAAGATGGGCGATAAATTGTTGTCGCCATGTAATAAAATCCTCGGGACCAGTTAGAGGCTGGTTGACAATGCGTCTAATGCGTTGAGGATTAAAAGGAGGAGGAGGGTTGAGGAGAGTCCTTTTAGTTAATCTTAGCTGCTACCCTACTTATCCCAGCTCTAAAGGCAGCTACTGACTCGATAGCTCACTTTTTGAGTCGACTGTGATTCTTCTTGTTCCGCTGTTCATGGTATCGTTATCGTATTCAGTAGTTTTCCCGGCTTCCGTACCTTCTTCAACGTCTTCGGCTTTCACTAGACTCACTACTCTAAGTGAAGGAACCTGAGAGGAAGGGAAGAATCCGATCGAAGCTTTTGCTTCACCTTGCCTGACTCCTTACTCTCACCCTTGCCGTATTGCAGATATAAGGTTGGCACCGGCTGCGGTTCCAGCGCGTGGCAGATAGGAAGCCAGTCACTAAGGAACGGAGGCTTAGTTCAGTTCGGAAAATGTGGTTTCGGGACCGGGAGAAAAGGAATATGAAGGTTCAGATGGGAATGCTTTGTATCGGATAGGTTCTCCGGAGTAGACTTAGGGGACTAACCTGGGATAATAGCCCTTTTCGTATAAGGCTGAATCTTCACTCGTGTTCACATAAGTAATTCCTTTAGTTGAAAGTCCCCCCTCCCCTACCGCGAATCGCTTTGCTTCTTCAATGAATGTGCTTGCTCGTCTGTATGATGGAATTCCGTGCCCATGTTGTCTAAAGCTAAAAGAAGAGTTTGCCACTTAGGTTCCGCTTAGGGGGGGATACGGCAAAGACCTCAAACTCCAACTAACTGATCAGATCTGATAGTATGAGGACAGGGATATAGTAAGTAATTTTGACCTAGGCTTGACAGCTCATCCGGTCTTCTTTCTCACCAGGTCAGTGCTGGAGTTTGGATAGTTGTCCCAATCCCTGTGAGACCTTGACGTTCTTGCACGGAGAGATAGCCAGCTTGTAGGGAAGCATCCGAAGCCGGGATTTGTATGGTATGGTATGTCTTGCCCTCAATGTCCGCTTGGTTGGTAAGTCACTAAATCCCTATCTCCCGGTGGTCGAGTACCCCCGACGCGTCGAATGGGTTGTTTAGTCTGACCTCTTGTGCTGGCCCGACATCATTCTGTCTCCCGCATTCTCTCCTTTCATAGGTTCCTTTTTTGACTTCGCTTCGCGATTGGAGTTGTATGCATCATGGGAATCCTTCCTTCCGTCCTTGATGTTAACGCTCTCGTGCTGACTTAGACTTAATTAAGGTTCCGGGTCAAAGGAAAGGGCTGGGGGCTATTACGTGACTGATCCCGCTCTATCTGACATATCGTAAGAAGGGGTTCTACTTAGAATGGCTCTATTCCATCGTAGTTAGCCAAACATATCGAGATCCATAAGAACGACCGGGTGGTCGAAATCCCGATACTACGGAAATAGTTGAGTCAAAACGGCTGGGTATTTGTGCCAAAACGGCTGGGTATTTGTGCCACTATAGTATAGGAAAAAGCTTCAAAAGATTGCTGCGTGCCGAAGCCAAGCATAGAAGCTAAAGTAGCTAAAGCGTCTGCACCCGCCCTCAACCCTACTCTTCTTATTCTCGAAGAAGGAGGAAGTGTCCAGGAGCAGGATCTGCAGCGGACAATAGTAAGGCATGAAGTTCATAATCGCCTTGTAGATAAGATGGCTTCCATGAGGGGTAGTTTGTGTTAGGGAAAGCGAGACCGGGGCTTACTCTATACCTGCGCGAAGGTCTTTATCCCTCCCTTCCTGTGCTTATTATCGGACCTTTTTTTTCCCCTACTAGGGCACAAATCCCTGGTCAACAGCGGAGAATGAAACTGATTCCACTTGAGCAAGAAGACGACTGACAGTATGCTGACCGCGGACTGACTATAGCACCAACAGCTAGCTCGCTGTCACTTGGGATCGGATCTTTACTGAGGTTCGGATTGCATCTCCCTTTCGCGTGGTCCACCTACTGAGCTTTCTTTCTGAGTTCCCCCGGGCATAAAAAGGTTCTTAAGCTAAATGAAAAAATCGTAGTATAGTTACAGTCAACACAGTAGCTGTAACGTGAGTTAAAACCTTATATAGGCTATACATCGTGCTGAATTCAAAAGTTTCCCCCATTCCCATTGAAGTTGTAAGGACAACCCCTACCTCCTCTCTTCCAACGTCAATGCTTTTAGGCGTTCTGGTTTTGCTTATGCACACCGGGCTGCTTAGTCGGAATAGGCAAGCGGTGTGCGTCAGTGATAGATATAGAAATTGGATATGAAACGGAAGCTTGACATTTACCAATATGGGTCGCAGTTTGATCCAACCGGTCCCGCTCGTTATTCACCCAGCGATTGGATTGTTATTTCCTTTTCGGATCCACCTGAGGGAAGTTGTTCTATAGGGGCCCCCCCGGTCTCCAATAGTTCCGTTTCTGAGGCGTCCACAGGTATCCGAGATGAAAAAGCTTATTATTCCCCACGTCATCTGAATATGAATCAGATGAGTGAAGAGTTTCGGAATGTGTGTCTCTTCTTTCAAGGTCAAATCGAAGATATAGGGGCGGACTTGCCATCCACCTGGTCTATCGAAGGATTTCCTGCTATCTTAAAACGTATGATATGAGAAAAGAGTTTCTATGTCCTACTTGCTTTTCATCTTCAAAGAGAAAGGATCTTACGTTGATCAGGTAGCCAGTCTTATGGGACCTTCGACGCGCTGAACTCGAGTTCTTCTGCAACTAGAAAATGAGAATATGATTCCAGCCGCAGTTTATTGGCTGTCCCTATAGCGTCAGTAGAAAGAAAAGTAGACCAGATGCAAACTATCTACTAACGTAGAGCCTGCAGCTAACAAGGTCCTGAGTCCGAGTTGACGTTCTTCACAGGACCTGAAGCAAATTTGGAAGCAACCCGGCAGAAGTTGACGTTGAAGGCAAAGAGTAGGCATTTTTGATTAGGAAAGAGTCATGATTGTAGAAAACTCGAAGTCAGCCTATTTTTTCTTTTCGGGTCTGATTTTCTCCCCCTCAAGTGGTATACCAACGGTTAACCTAAATGTGATATTGTCTTTTAGAGATTTGAAAGCTACAGAAAGTAACTGAAAGAAGAGAAATTTATGTGATTACATATGCTATTTGATTAAAATATTTTGACGAAGAGGGACAGGGCGGTGAGCCTTCAGTAAGCAGGCTGTGACAAAGAAGATGTTGCGAACATAGCTAATTGCTGAGCATCGGCTCTGTCCAAAAAGCCAACCACATGGTCTTCAGTGACGAAGGCGAATCAGTGAGCAGTTGCGAATTGAGATTGCTACTATGAGAGCGTCACCACTCTTTCTCTACTGAGAAAAGCTTAAAGACTTCTGCTCTTGCAGCAAGGGACTGGGGATAGAATAGGCGAATGCAATCACCATCAAAGTGGGCACTCAAGGGCCCACATATTATAGGGTTGATCTTATAAAAAGTGCTGGCAGGGAGTGGGTCATTGGCGGTCTGCTGATGAAAACAGTATCTCCATCCATAATCTAAAGTGCAACTTGACCTGGTCGGATAAATGTATGCCCCTTGGAACCTCCTCCTCACAAGGACTGATTTAGGTGCGAGGTGCGATCAACCGCGAAAAGTCAGTAATAAAGAATCTGCTCTCCGGTAAGCGAAGGAAAGCAGGTCAAAGCCTGCGCGTCAAGGCAGTTCGACAAAGGCAGAAAGAGTCTTCTCCGTCCTGAACACAGAAGGAAGGCGGGTTTGTCAATGCTTGAACTGATTGATCTAAGTGAGCTACGAGGTTAGTCTTCGCAGATCAAAAAGCTTCTTTCAAATCAATGCCCATTAATTTCTTTGTGAATTTAAGGAATGATCCTATCAGTGAATGATGCTATCAGTGATTATGTACTAGGCTTATCTAATGAATTGAGTCTTCCAATTATAATGAATCTGCTAATTGAGGTTGACGATTCGTTCAAAAGGCAGAAAGGAATAGGCGTCGGGCCGTACCTTAATGATCCCTAACCATATTGATGTTCCTGAGTTTGCTTCTTTCTGGTAGCCAATGATCTAAGGGAGCGCAGAGTGTAAAGATAGACGAAAGTGGTACGCGCACATATATAAGCGGTTGGACGGTGTCTTTCTCTCTTTTGTTCCTTTAACGCAATTGATAGAAGGGTCGAGAGAGCAAAGCTGTTAAGATAGGTAGCCCTGGAAAGAGAATGAATGGACAACTCAACTTGGGACTGCTGGCGAGACCTCTATTCGAACGACGCTTCGATCTGCCAATGCCATTACTTCTTGATTCGACGCCTGTTACAGTGCCTCATAAGAAAAAGAGTCATCCGTTCTGCTCGGAGAAGTTGACTTGTTTACCCGCCCAGAGTAACCAACGTTTATTGGAAAAAGCAACCCCAAGTGGGACCTGCCTCTCTTCAAAAGGCATAGACGTGTAACGTTCTTCTCCAGCAACTTACTAACGGGCTATTTAATACCTGTCTTATCCTGTAGCTTGGCTTTTCCTTACTATTCTTAGAACGCTGTTCGCATACCAATTCTTGACTCATCAGAAGAATAGGACTAAAAGTGAACTCTTCTCCCACCTGCGAATCGGAACACGGATAGGGATTGAAAGAGTTCTACTATTAAAGAGAGGGCGTGCTTGCCAACTGGAGTAGAATAGATATCTATTGTAGTATTCGAACGGGCATAGAGTGATTGAGTAGCTTCAGAACCTTTTTATGGATCGGAAGCAGGAGCAGTCGTCGTAGTTAGAGCTGGATTGCCTCATGTCTTGGCTCGGCTGGCATTGACGAGTACAAAAGAAGGATTCCACAACAAAAAGGCGTTGCACCATCGGGAAAAGAGCTTCATCACGGCTTCCGCACCAGCTTCAGCACTGCCCGATTCAACATAAAAAGAATTCCCTTTTCAAAAGAAAGAAGTGAAAAGGGTCAAACCCTAATCAGGGTCAGTCTTAGAGCCCGGTAGAGTGACTGCATAGCCGCATTATAAAGCTAGAATTATGCCAGCGAAGGAATTCGTGACTATTCTTAATCTTCAGAATAGGCAGGGTAAGCTTTTACCTATAGGTGGAGAAGGAAAACGAGAGATCCCAATCCAGCTATAGGAAATGAATCCCTTCAGTCAGGTAAGCTCTTCTCCCGGCTTGCCCTTCTTCAAACGGATCTGCTTAAAACGGATTAGCCCTCTTATGAGTCTTCTACATCAGTTGCATTCCGTTATTCAGTAAGAGACAATTCAAGTTCAAGGTACGCCTGCTTTAGACCTGAAAACTGGCTCGCTCTTTACCAATTGAGGCCAAACAAAAGTAAGACGAAAAGTCAAAGAGTGGACTTATCGACCATAGGAATTAAGAATCGGGAGAAGAGTGACTTACTGGTTGAAGTGGACTCCTTTCTATCAGCCAAGCTACCAAGCAAGCTAAACCTATCTTTCCCTTTTGAATGGTTCCATTCCGGAGACCCGCTGGTCTAGCTACAGGTAATCTCCCCTACTATTATAAGCTATTTGAAGATAGTGATTTTCATGCCTATACCCTGTCCAAGAACCCTCTACACGATGCCCCTCTCTCCTAATCTCGTCTATAAGAGTAGGTTCCTCCCCGCTATGCCACTGTATAGGCCACTCGAGTTAAATTGAGTGTTGAGTGGCCGCTCCTGCTTGCTATTAAAAAGTTTAACACCTCACTTCTACCTGCTTGGAAAGGGCGAAGTAGATGGATCACAGGAATAAAATCCTGGTGGTTCTTATGCCACTTTTGATGGTCTCGGTTCGGACGAGATACATGGAAAACCATTAGATCGATAGAAATAAAGGTAATTTCCTTTCCACTCCGAGGCAGATTGATCTGGATCCCTGGGAACAGGTCTGTCAGAAGTAGATGGTTCGGCTCCACTGGGAGATGGGAAACTATATGCGGAGCTAGAGGCAGAGGGACTTGTACTTGGCTTACCGTCAGAGGGATGGTAAGTAGATTGCTCGATAGCTTACCCGGGGAGGAGAAGATTGATTTTTTTCTCATTGGATCCGGTCGGCCACCATAGCACTAAGACGGAAAGCCTGGTAGGCAGTCTACACAGATGGGAAGTCACCAAACATGGGAAAGAGTACCTATTACTCGAAGGAACCGCCACCCTAGGATTTAAGAAAAGGATGCCCTCCTTCTAGCCCCTAGCCCTAGGTGCCTTGATACCTAGGCTTAGCCACAGAAGTCCTCGGATGCCTTATTGTTTGGACTTTCATTAAGGATACACCTAGGAGTGAAAGAGTCGCAATAGATGGATAGCATCTTCAAGGGATTGAGGCTTCTTCAGGGCCCATCCATACTAGTGAGTTAGTTCAGCCGGGGTCTATCTATCCATCTATCTTCCACTTCAGAACCAATCCCTCCTACCTCAATCGTTACCTATCCTCCATCTCCATGGCCAGGCGGGTTTGGGAGGAGTCCTAAGAGATCATGAAGGGAGGTTTGTGGCAGGTTTTGCCAGAGGCGTGGGTTGTAACACGAGTTTGATGGCGGAGATTCTAAGCGCAAGAATGGGCATCGCTGTAGCTTGCCGGCATTAGGAAGAAAAAGATTGAGGGCGATGCAAAGACGGTCATTGACCTCATCGCGGGAACCACGCTGGGTGGAAGGCAGAGCCTTTTCTTTCAGATATTAAGGTGTTACTAAGCCATTTAGATCAAGGCCGGCCACATTTGAAGGGAGGGCAATTCCGCGGCTGACGCATTGGCGAACATTGGGGTAGATCAGCAACGAGAACATTTCTGGATGGCAGACCCGCCGGAGGTAATCAGAGAATGCATTGGAGAGGAGGGGTAGGCCGAAATGGAGAAGAGGGTCACTGTCAAGGGAGGGCATCATTGCAGCTGGTCCATGGTAAGTAAGGATATGAAGAACGGGAGTAGTGCCAGTGGAAAGGGAAGCGGGAAGTTAGGCCCCACGAGAGCATGGATTGGAAGACGTCTAGACCCGGGCGGTAATAATTTTCTTTCTCTTTATATTCTTCGGTCGGCTGAGGCATGAGGACAAATTCCTTTCGTGCTTCGGCTGGCCTCATTGTCTGGTTTGGGTTTGCCTTAACCCAAGCTTAAAAAAAAGATGAGTAATCAGTGTAACGGGACGATGACCGTACCAAAGCAAGAAAAAGAGTAGAGACTAAAGGTAGTCAAACCAAGTAGTCTTATGAATCACAATACTCTACTGGTGGTACTCATTGGTTTCCAATAGATCAATACCATTAGTAGTATTAGTGTTAGTAGGTCTATCATTCCTGCTTGAATCAGACCCTCTTCTTACCTTACCCTTAATGCGTCGTTTTGAAAAAAAAAAATATTATTTCCATCAAAATATTAGACCTACTAAGAACCTATTCTTGTAAACAAAGAGAAATACATCCATGCCGCCCGCTATTAATGGTCAATCAGTCTTTTACTGCCTTTTGTCAGAGATTTCCAGGTATGAAGAAGAAGACTATAGAAACCAAATCACATGAAATCAAATAGGACAGACCCAACTTAACTATATCAAGAATCTACCATTTAGCCCTTTCCTGCCCGGATATTGAAAAGAGAGGATTGATTCCTAACCTGAAGCGGATTTAGGAATTCAAGGTCTAAGTAGAAGCTTCACCTCCGACCTGTGCTATCCTCTAGTGCGCCTAGGACTGAAGCTTTCAAACTCCTAAGTAGAGAAGGAAGACATGGTCATGGCCTCTGACTACTATGCTTAGGTGAAAAAATGTTACCTAATGAACCGTACTCCCAGCACAGGGTGGTGAGAGCAGATTGAATGCACCTTTATCCTATGTTAAAACCACTGTCCTTACTTAGCTACTGCGCTTAGCTTCCTTCCCTCGAAAATAGAATCCCATAATTCTCCCGGGCGGAATGCGAGCCAGAGGCAGTACATCCTTTCCTGGAAAGAGTACGTGGGGGTGTGCTTATTAGAGTCACCAAGGAAGTAGGAGAAAAAGTTTATGAGCGGGTGGCTAATACATTCTCGACACAATCAGTCATAGTGCAGTCCCATCAATGACAATTTTGGAAACTCCCTTGAGAATGGTGGATCCCCTGTAAAAGAGTCTTCTCCGTCTCAAAGTCAGTGCAGGAAAACTTGCTCTTGGGCCGTCATTCCTTTATCGACCAGATGAAGGGATGTTGAGTAAAAAACGTTGGACTTTAGTCGACCAATCCAGAGCGTAGTTACCTCCTTCCATGGCAATGCCCATATTATTTTTCACGGACTCTTTCTCAACCTAAATCAAACCTAAAGCATGGAATCAAAAGAAATGACGGTTAGGATAGGCTTTCTCTTTTTCTTTGCCAAACCTTCATAAACATGAAAACCTTACGCAGCTAGATTCCCTACTTATACTGGGGCTGGAAACTCCACATAGGCGTACCTTTGTAAAAGAAAGTGTTTCCAAACTCATTTGCTTCTAAAAGAGGTTTAGGACGACATCCATTTTCTAACCTTTGAACTGGCTAAACAAAAAAACTGTCTTACCTTAACGGTCGATCTCTATTAGCATAGACCCTAACGCCTCTTCGCTTTTCTCGAGCATCAAATCAACCTTTAGTTATCAGCTTCTTTCTTAAGTGCTTCAGTTCGACGTGATCTATCGCAGACGGTTTTGAATCTTACTCTTCCCCTACTTTCCACGCATCATGAGCGGATTCACCTTTCTCCCTCTGCAACTCCAGCCAATTAGTCATCTGAATCTTTGAATGTGCTAATGGTTGGGGGTCCGCCCAAGCTTTCTCGATCAATAGACAAATTTCCCAAAACCCCGATCCATGCTGTCTTTCGAATCCCTTCATCCGACCCCGTAGTGAGGAGTCTGCATTTCATAACCTGCAGCTATCTCCAAACCAAGCCCTCGAAAGAATTAAGTGGTTACAGAATCCTCCAGCGGGGAATGCTCAAACTCTCCCCATATGACTAAGGGGAATCTTTCTGTCTGGAAACCCGCACGTAGGGAAGAATGTACGAGAACAATGATTTATTCAATGCGGAGAAACTTTCAAATTAAAGTAAAGACGCAGTAGACGCAACAAGATAAAGAGGCTGACGTCACAGCTCAAAGTCGAAGTGTAGGATTGGAGTGGTAACTAAGAAAGCTGTGCCAAAGTCCCAACGAGAAGAAAGAGACGAAGCAAAAAGAGATAGAGATTTTCTATTCGTTTCATTTCATTTCACTCATTCCTCCTCAAACAATTGAAATTCAAGGGGCTTGGCGAGAGAGACTTGACAACCTTTTCGGTAGGAGGGATCACTACAACTTGACTCAGGTCGGGCACTACCCAATGATCTTTTACGGTTTACAACCCTGTGCCGCTTAACCGGAGTAGGATATAGAACCCTATCTCGCTCTGTCCATACCCGCAATCTAAAGATTGAAAGGTACGAAGTTACTCATGACGCTATATGAGGCACGAAGTCACTCGAGCGATAGGTTTTGGGCAATGTACACTACAGTGTCTTACCCTCTTTACCTTTGGTTAGGAAGGGGTTTACCTTTTGGATCCCTATGTTAAAGGGTTACGTAGAGAACTGAAACTGCCGCAGTTGAGACTTCCTCCAGATGAAGTCCATCTTGGCCCTGGGGCCGTGGACTTGAAGGAATGGTCAATTCTGCGAAGGTGTGTACATACCTGGTGCTTTTATCTCGCCTGGTATGCTCAGCAATCAGTTCACCCTCTATTGAATCTTGGTTTGATGGTCCAGACCTGAAGGAAGATTAAGGATGAAGATCCTCATCTCCGAGTCCTTTGTGGAAAAAGAATTCATCGTCATCGTCTGCTCCTACTACAGATAGGAAATCGTAAGCTCCTCGTTGGACTTTACAATTTCATTTAGGCGATAACGGAATGAATGCAGCTATTTCAGAGGGTATGTTTAGATTATCAAAAGCAGACGCTGCGCTCCTGGTCCTAAAGAACCAGACACTCCCTCTTGGAGGGGTACGGCTTCACACTAGGGAGAGGAAGGATTATGCTTATTTAGCATGAAATGCTGACGGCTTTCGTTGGCTCTCAATCCCTTCTACCATGCCAATAATTCCCCTTAGCATAACTTTGAAAGACGTTTCGGATAACCCCTAGTCATTACAGCAGGAGATATTGATATCGAATAGCTATCTATCTACGTAAGTTCATTAGAAAGAAAGGAGGAGAGGAAGTTCGGGATTATTAAACTGGACTGGCTTAGACTTATTATAGGGTTAATACGACCTATGATGGGCAAGCAAGCGAGCTAACTATGCATCGGAAAGCAAGCCTTCGACGTCACTATAGGCCAAGCCCTATACCTCTACCACTGCCTTGAGCCCCGATGCTATTGTGAATTTGAATTGAAGCCCTAGTGTGTATATAAAATCTTTGAAAGAAAATGAAAATAGGAAGAATCACGCTTCCAGGTCAGTTCGTACTGAAAAATAATATTGCCATGTCCGTTATATCCCTATATAATTCTTCTAATGTTATAAGCACTAAAAAAAAATAGTGCTGTTTGAGTCTCCTATTTATTCTAAAAAATCTTAGATTTGTCATAAAATCTTTCTTTTGGGAGGCTGCTCTCGGCTGCCAATGAGGGGTCAAGAGGTCTTGCATCCCCTTCACCCTATTCGGGGTCTGCTCTCACCCCTAAAACTTCCGTCAAGTGGCTGTTTGGCCCCCCTTCTTATTCGGCCTCGGTCGAACCCCCTGCAAGGTTCGAGCCGGGTGAGTGTAGTTCACCAGAAACGAGATGATGCCAAATATATCGCGATCAGATCTCGCTTATCTATGATGGAACCTAGTTATATATGCATTGTACATCTTACTTCTATTGTGATCCCTTCGTCCACTCAATCCCCGGAAGCTGAATGAAGTGCGGGTGAATTCGTTCCCTTGACCCCCGCTACCATTTCTTCTTGTCTGAAATCGGCCGTCAACGACAGATCGGAACATGGCGACGTATATAAGGAGATGAAGGAGCTCGTATTCCCTTACTCGTCCATTCAATTCAGCCTTCGCTTAGCTATTCGAATCAATAATGGAATGGGAATGGGTGTGGTAACTACGTTTTGTGCCCTTCCCCCCGTTTCTTTGGCTTCAACGTCAACCGGACCAAGAGATGAGGAATCTGAGAAAGCTTCTCTTCTGCCTACCAAAGACAGAGGGTCAGGTGCTGTCTGATCTCCTTTGTTATATCTCTTCTTTGGCTGCAGCTAGTAGGAGGAAGAGTCAAAGCTCGACGGAATCTTAGTTTGCTTCCTTGATTCCGTCCCTTGGGACCGCTCTTTGGTACTTCAACTGTTTACCTGATTCTCGTCCCGGAACCAGGGGTCAATCAGCCCAATCCCTTTCTGTCCTAATGGTATTGCCCGAGTCCGTTGGAGTATCTTTCTCTTCCTTTCCGACCAACTACTACCTGGTTCTATCAAACCAGACTATTTCACTCCTGGAATTCCCTGATAGAGAACTCCAGTTCTATACCTGAGGCTAGCTACTAGCTCAGACTCCGGCTTCTGAGTGTGGCCAAGTGGTAAGTCCTTTCTTTTCTGTCTGAGAATATGTCTTCTCTTCCGAGGTGGCATGAGACAATCAGTGAGTTTCAGGTGGCTTTAGTCTTTTTCATCTTCCTGAGGTGGATCGAGTCTCTGGTAGTTCTAGGTGGCGTCAGACCAGCGCTAACAGTCAACGAAAGAGCAGTCCTATTCCGAATCCTTCACCTTCTCCTTCTACTAATATCACCAGCGCTACCTCCTCATTTGAGACTTCGCTAGGTGACAGCATGACTGTAAAAGATTTTCTATTGATCCAAGTGGTACTCATTCTAATTCTAATGAGTGGGCCTTATACACTCTTTTCTTTCTTTTTCTTAGAGCAAGAAAAGAAGTGCTTGACGTGCCGTACCGGGAATCCTTCATAAAGCAGGGCTGGCTTATTCTATTACCTCACTCCCTCTTTCTTCGAAATGATTAGAACCTAGTAGTGCAGTGCACTCGCTTCCTTTGGGCTTCCTGAATAGTTTCCTCCTTCTGCGCTTCCTGCTGTTTGCTGCTTTAGAAGTCGTACTGGGTATAGGCTACGACTTCTAATTCACTTTTTTTACTCTTTCTCTTTCAAATCAAAGAGGTTTACGTCAAGCAGATGGTCAATCTATTTTCCTATCTTACCTTAGTATAAAGAATTTCGCCTAACAATCAACAACAAAAGTCCCAAAAGGCATCTCGGGAATGGGCTAACTAAGAATGCGGGATGGACCATTTCCGGACATAGGCATTGCGCCCTCCAGGGGCTGACTCTATTATACCAACTTCATAATAGGAAGGAATGAAAGACTCACGGAAAGCTTCACAAAAAAGACTGAGAAAGAAATGAAAATCAATACTTTCCCTTTCATTCTCTTCTTCTTCCTTCCGGGGTAAGCACTTCCAAAAGCAAGGTCTGATTCTTTCTCTTTTTGTTCAAGCCTATTATCTAACCTATTCTAAAAATAGAAAAGCAAAATCAAAAGATCAAAAATCGAATCGAAAAAGAGCTCTGTAATGGTTACCATTAGGCTCTCGTTTTCACTGGCCTTAAAGCAAAGCCACTAAGAAAAAGCTACTTCAAAGAAGAGAATCATAAGTAATGAAAGCGTAAGTCAAACCGAATAGCCTAAAGTTAGCTACTTTAGCTTATAAAGGATCAGTAGGATCTGCAAGCCTCGGAACGGACTATTCTACTCTGCTTCTGATCTATAGTCACTGATCTTAACAGATTTACAGTTTCATTTCTCTATTGAGAATTTGCCCTATCCTAGGAATGTAAAGTCAAGTCTTATATGCCTTCCTTTTCATGATCAGACTTCGATTCCCACTAGTTGTTATCTTAGGGCAACTGCCCGACATGATACAGATCAGGTAGGCCCGTAAGCAGTATCTGAAGTCAAGGATTGACTTCGTCTCTTTCTTTCAGTATAGCCTTAAGCCATAAATGAAGTCAAGAAATCTCTCGTTGCTGATGTTCAGTCTCGAACTTCTCTGTCTCCAGTCGGGCTAGTACTAAAGCCTATATATAATATCCTATATAAACTATATATATTATAGTAGGATGCTTTGAAGAACTTCTCAATCACTTCACCTCTAACTTAATACTGAAAAGCTTTTCTCTAGCGTTTAGGTCTTTGATTCCACTAATGAGATAGCTGTCTGCTCCTTTCTTTCCTTCACTCTTCTTCTTCACCGAGTTTAGTAAGATAGTAAGACATGTAACTCAAACCAAAATTTCCATACTTTCAGTACTTGACTAGCTTGCAGCTCAATCCATCTCAGTACGGATGGACGTGTAAATAGCTCTGGCTTCTGACTTTTCTCCGATCTTTCACCGAAAGCTGCTCCTTCTTCTCTCTCGGGTTTAGACTAAGAGATTATGTTGGACTTGGGCCTTTCGCCCGAGGGTTCTCGTTTGTCCTTTCTTAAAAGATTTCAGGGGAATATGGCAGAGCTGACCTCAGGCAAGGAATAAGAACTGATTAAATAGGTTTAGGCCCAGACTTCTTTGTAAATAGCAGCTTGGCTTAGTTTACCAAGGAAGAAAGACCAAGCTTATCATATGCTATTTCATATGACCGGAAAGTCCCATATATTCAGACCTTCTTCTCAATCGGATTGCAACTTCATCTTAGGCGGCATAAGGGCTCGTCTCATTCTATAATGGCGTGGTAACAAGAGAAAAGAGGTTGCTTTCAGCTTCAGGAGTTTATTCTATAGTCACCCGGGCGGAATTGAGACTGATTTTTAGATGCTCTGTCTGCACTTTTGGTCTCTATTAAAAGAGAAAGACTTGCTGCTTTTACAGCCTATTCACCATCAGGTTCGGAAGTAGACTAAGCAAATCCTGGTAAGGTTTCATCTTCCTACTTCATTTAGTCAATCGTAGCGGATTCGTTTTTCAGTTCCGGTGGCAGATCTGGGAATAGCTCAATCTCAAGACATCAGTCCACTAATGAGGCAGACGGGATAAGAGGATTTTCTTCTTTTCGTTCTTCCTTTCCTCCCGAGTAAGCTACTGACAGAAGGGCAGAAAAGTATTCAAAACATAAAGATTCATACTGGCTTACCTTGTTCCGGATCTGATAGGGGAATACCTAGTAATAGATTCACCAGGATGGGTCAAAAGGATTGGGAAAGGATTAACAGGGAGTGGGACATTTAGGCCCCAACGTCTTTCTTTCGAACTTGCTTGGCTACCTTAGCTGTGACAGCACGGGCTGCATGAAAATCTAATGACTTCCCTCCGCTTTCTGACTTCGTCCAATAGGGCTACTTCATCAGTAAGCAGTCTGGAGCGTTAGACTTTACTAGTAAGATCGGAGCTTGCAGAGGCTACGGCATTTAGTGACGCGGATCGGATTCTTCCGTCTGTTCCTACGCGTCATAGGGGATTAGGCAGAGAATCGGACCTTGAAGATCCTACTTCTTAGTGTTCAGCTATGGGAGTGGATTACCTGCATTGGCTTATCTTGACTCCGGCAGGGGATTGGGATCATCTTCTTTTCGTTTGCTTTTCCTAATTTCTTAGGCCTCCTCTTGTCTCTTAGGTGTAAAAGAAAGAGGTTGCTAGTAGGTCCGTAACCTTATCTCTTTCAGGTTGGGCGTCAAGATCTCCTGCTTCGGACTTTGAGTTCAATCCCGCTTTCGTAACTGGTAGGGCTGCTAACACAATCTCAATAGGATTCTACGGGAATTTATGACTTGACATTCCTACCTTCTCTTCATAGGATGGATGGGAAAGAAAGGAGATGTTCCCGGATCCGGATCTGCGTAGTTGATTTAAGGTTGCATTTAGTCCGAAGGAGAATCTTCCATTTTCTTGACGGGTCTACTGAAAGACTACAAAAGTCAGGAATGAAATCGAAGTCAGTAGGCCTTCTAACAAAAGAGAGAGATTAATCTCAGGCCTTTACAACTTCGTAGCGGATTCTTTGATATGTAATTTCATCATCAGTCTTATCTTACCTTCTTTCCCTAACTCCCGCTCACCAACTCCCGTTCTTCGCCCTGCCAACGCTTTGGGAGTTTGACTTCCTGTTCTTATTAGTAGCTCATTCCTTCAATCGAAGATATCAATACTGATTTAAGGACGGACGAGCTCGATAGTAAAGAGAAAGACTAATCCCCGGACATACGTGACTAGCGTCAAAACTAAGGGCAGCCTAACGAGTTAGGAATCCATCTGTATGGGCTCTTGCCCTAAGATAGAAGTAAAGATTCTCGAGACCAATTCAATTTCAGTCTTTACAGCCCTCTAACAAAAGATAAAGACTTGTTGAACTCTGTCCTTGTTCTCCGTGGTTTTGTAATTGATTAAGCGGGAAGGAAGAGATAAGGAATCCCTGGGACTTGGATGAGAATATGTTGGTTAAGGAGGTCCACGTCCGTCACTCTTGGATTTCTTTAGTGTTTTCTCCTTTTAGGCTTTCGGAATAGGCTGATCTCCGCCATCTCTCTGTCTAAGACATAAGGCTGCTCCCTGGGACGTTAAGCCTAGATCGGAGGCAGTCTGAGCCGTAAGCATTAGTTAGCTGCGGCTGATCTAAAGAGATGTTAGCGGACTAGGCATAGAATCTATGGGCATAATAAGCTTTGATTATTAGGCTGCCGGAAGAGCAAAACCTTTCATATGTTATTTCGGCCGAGGGTCAACTCTTTGTTGTTTTTACTTGGTCCCCTTTCACTGCTATTTCCTAACCTGAAGGAAGAGCAGGTATCAAGAAAAGATTAATCGGGAACGGGATGTTATTAAAGGGAAGTAGAGCTCCGTGGCCGAGGCCTCTTCAACTAAAAAGGAGTTACAGTAGTTGTTCTCTATAGTACCTCAATCTGGTGACCATAGGGCGAAAAGCGGGAAAGAGGAGTCGAACCCACGATAATATGAAGCCATCTCCGGCTCTTTATAAGATCGGGCTTCTACAAGAATAGAAAGAATAAGGTCAGCAGGCTACTTTCGTTCTTCCTTTAGTCCTTCGTAGCTGATTCGATTCAACTGAATTTAGTCCCGCATTAGCGTAAGCAGCCTTTCATGTTGCTTTCTTCTCTGACTTATCGGCCATTCATCCCGGGCTAGTTCAGTGAGCCATGGATACAGGTAATAAATTCCTAGCTTGCCTAACAATTAACCCTGCAACTCAATCATTTGATTTGGCAATAGAATGACTTCAAACCGCTTATCAGTAAAAGAATGAGTGTTCGATATAGGGGATAGGATCTATCTGCTCTTTTTCTTTCTATTTTCTTTTTCTACTAGGGCATTTAGTCCGAAGTTGCTGCTGCTTTAGAATCTCTATCTTGTCATGTCTGCTCTGTCTCCAGTTCGTTGACTGAAGACTAAAACGAAGGAAATCCCTAACTTACTCTATCTTTGAGGTCAATTGATGACGAAGTAGCTTCTTCTTTTCTTTCTTCAAACTTCCTTTAGTCTTTCGTAGCTGATTAGATAGTCTCTTCCCTCTTGGACTGGGACCTAGCGGCAAAAGTCTTTGATGTTTAGAGTCCTGGTTCTTCAATCTTACCTTTTATAGGGCTTTAGGTTTTCAAGTAGATAAAAGGTTCTTTATTACTAAAAAGCTTGAAACTACCTTACTTGACTGTCTTTCTAATCCTGACTTTCAAGCTGAACCTACGGGCGTTTAACTTCATCTTCCTTGCTAGCTTCTTCTATTTACGGCTATCCTCAGAAGGATATGATTACAAAAAAAGCCTGAACTCAACTAATGAGCTAGAGGCAGGCAAAAATCAAGCACGTCAGCTTACCTCCGAGACGGAAAAGGAAAAAGGAATTGATTCCCCCCCGGTTTAGTAATTTCATAGGCAGGAGCGGGAAATATAAGATCTGGCTTTCCGCCTAGGCTTAGAAGAGGATTGGAGTTAGAGTAGTTTTATCTGCCCTCTCTGTCTTCGAAAGTGAGTTCTGTTACTGCCGAGTGAAGATAGGGGAATTTCATACTGGACTTTCCTAGCAGATATGAAGCTGGACGGGAAAGATGATCTGATTAGACTGTATATGGTATTGACTGCGTCGTAGCAGATTAGATAGTCACCCGAAGCGGAGAATATAGATTTCCCCATTCACTTCTTGTAGAGCACGGCTTGGGCGGCAAATGAAAAGTTTGCCTGATCTTTAGCCGGAATCCACGGGAAGAAGCCATAGCCGGTGATGAGGCTGTGAATACTTACCTACCGGTGTAAGAGCTTTCCTTCACTGATAAGGTGACGCTTTCGTAACTAAGTCCCCTCTTACTTCTAAGTCAACTTCAATGGCAGCATTTCTTTCCTCAATGACTTCCTACGGGCAATAGGCTGAGAAGCCCGGATAAGCCCGGTTAAGATTATATTCAACGGCTTTGCCTGCAAAAGCCTTATAAGGCTAACAGCCTATGCCTATCTGCCAATGCTTGAAACTACCATCTCAGCTGAAGCAGGAGGGGAAAGAACAAACTTTCGAACTTCGGAAGAGCTTAGCCGTGCTCTCGTCTTCTAAGTCTGTTCTTTCGTTTAGATGAGTTCATTGCCCCGGGAAGGCGTCCAGACAGGTAGCTTGCCTTGTTAACTAAGGCCCATGCGGTAACTTAATAAGCCGTCACTACTTGACCTTCGATAGCTTACTGCTATCCTGATTTAACTATTTGAATAGATTCCACGGGAGGGAATAGAACGTGATTCCAAGGTAAGAGCCCGGAGTGGGAAAAGAAGAAATGGGATTAGTAAGATCATCCCTCGGTTTAGACTGCCTGTTAGGCTGCCGGTCTAACATCAAAGCCATTCTTTTCTATAGAAGTTGGAAAGGACGGGGGCTTTTCTGCCCTTTCTTTCTACTTCATCTTTGATCTTTGGCGCGTAAGGCCATGAAAATGCATATAGTGACGCTACTTCGGATATTCTATTTTATGTCATTTCATTCTTGACTACCTCTGATGTTGAAGCAGGGTAAAGTAGAACAATAGAAAGAGGAATAGGAAAGTCCGCCTTCTCTTTATCTGGTCCCAATGCTTTCCTAACTCCCGTTGAGTAGAAGGGAATAGTAATAGCATAGGCGGGAATAGAATACCTGGGATTAGGTTAGGATGATCCAAGGCTGTCATAGCCGACTTAATTTCCTCCCGCCGTTCCTCTCTGTAAGGCCAGCGGGTAAAGTAGAATCTTTTCTTCCAGACGGGATTCTATTCGTCTAGTCCCTTCTTCTCATTCAGAAGGATAGGCTTCTAACTAAATCTGACTTGACGCTTGATGCTGACTTCGTCAAGCTGACGTTTATGGTCTTAGTGCTCCTGTCTTCTCTTTCCGATAGAGGCTTCTTTGTTGATTGAGTTCCGGGCTTTCATACTTCGTCTATGATCTTTCGGCTTAGGCTTTTCCTCACAGTTCAGTCAGTTCAACGGGGAATAGGAGGGCACATAGCTCAAGAGATGACGTTCTGTTGTCCGAAATAGACCTTTTTCAGGCCCTTGCTTCTCATCTCGTTTAGGGCCTGGCCTAAACTACTGAAATGAAAGAAGTCCGGCCGTCAAGCTCCTGTCTTTCGAACTGCTTTGACTCCCGAATTCAGGCCTTTGGCTTAAGAGTTAGACTGATTTGCTCCTTCTGACTTCAATCCGCCTTCTCTTTATCCTCTTCTCAGGGCTCATAGATAGAAAGAGGAAGCTTGCTGGCTACTTTCGTTTTTCCTTTAGTCCGAAGTCGCTGATTCAATAGTCTGTTCCAGGGATCTTTTAGTTGATGATATGGCTTTGCCTGCGTCCCTTCAAGAGCATTTCCGAAGTCTCTTTCGACGGGAAGCAGAGCCTGATAGGGGATAAGGCATAGGGGGGTTGAGAAAAATCTTTCTAAGTAGTTCTCTGGGGCCCCTGCCTAAGCGAATTCTAGCTCTTTCAAGTTACGCGTGTCCGATGTTCCATTATTTGATTTTCGCGGGCTTTTTTAAGATATTCCCCAGGGAGTTGTAATAGATTCTGTTTGTTGGACTAGGGCTTTCTTTCGGCCCCTCCTTATTTACTAATATCCTAAAGCTTCACTTCGTCTAGTGCTTTTAACCGACATTATGCTCCTTCATAGTCTGACTACACTAAAAGGAGCACTTACCGAATCACGAAATTTCAATAGTGAATCTTTGTGTAAACATAGTATGCTTGCGGGCTCAACCTTCTCATTCTCAACAAGCTTTTCTCTGCCTTCTGACTTCCGTGCTATCGACGGATAAGAGTCTAAGTCGATCTCGAACTTTGAACCACCTACTGATCGGAACTCCACTTCATTGGCTTCTTCTCTTTCAGACTTCGTAGTTCGTTTACCTGCTTCTCAATCTAAGAACGGGATTGCAATACCAATCTCACTCTTGAATCTCCACTCTGGTGGTAAAAAGAATAGACGACTAAAAACCTAAAGCGCTAAGTCTTCTATATCCTAACTCATTCCCACGGGGTGGAGACAACCTCTTTCTAACTTCCTCTTAGGTGCGTAACGAAGTCCATCCGGGACCTCGTTTATGGCTTTTCCGGTCACCGGCAGACGGAAGAGATTTACAGGTATAAGGGCCTATCTGCCAACTTCTTGAACTGCTAAATCAAGGGCGGGAACTGACCTAATCGACTTCCCAGGGGAATAACAGGGAATAGAATCCCGGAGAAGAAGCCAGCGGGAATAGGATAAGAATCTGACTTTCGTAGTCAATCTACGGACTTTCTGGCAATATCATGCCTTTTTCCGGCCGGGAATTGAATCTCAGGCTTTGGGCGCCCGAGGTTTTAGGTAGTGGGGAGTTAGGCTTCTTTCTCTACTATGCCTGATTTCCTAGTCTTACTACAGTAATACTTTCTTCCTACGGGAATTCTATAACTTCAAGCCAAGGGGCATTCAACCGCTACTTCCGATCATACTTTACTTCCTCCGTAACATCAAAAGGAGCTATAAACGGTAGTTATCAGATCAGGGAAATGGCCTTCTTTTAGTCTTAACTCTTCTTCCGCCATGATTGACTGCATTAAACTCATGAGGATATGGCTGTGAAGAGAAGGGATGAGGAAGAAAAGGTAGAGACGCATATGGTTTAGGATATGCGTATTGGTAGGCCGGGAAGGAGAAAGGAAAGTCAGAAATGCCAGTCTTAAAGGATAGCTTCCAGCTACCTGATCTGTAGTATCTTCCCCCTCGCTTCTCTTCTTTGTTCTGTATCTGGCTTCGTAGTCAGTCTTAGACTGATGAAAGAAATCCAGTTGAATCCATTCACCGATCCGGGGGAACAGACAGACTAGCTGCCAAGCTGCTTTTGTCTTCTTAGACCTTCTTTTAGTGACTGAGGAGATGAAGTAGGCCCAAATCCCTGTTATTCTTTTACTGATCCCGCCAAACTCAACCGGCTCACTCACTTTCCTTTTCTTTAGTCGTAAGCCGAAACGGCAACATCACGAACACCATCTATAGCACTCAAGGCACGCACGCTTCAACCGAAGCCTTTCTTCGTTATGTAAAGCAAGGGCCGGAATAAGTGCTAGAACGTAAACAAAAGAATGGATTAAGGTGATAGAGTGTTATCAGAAGACGTGCAGCTTCGGAATTGAAAAAGGTGCTCTTTTTTTTTCGTCAGCGGATTTCGTTCATCAAGTTTCAGTTTGATCTGCCGCTCTTATAAGACCACAATATTCTTCCTTTTGAAGTTAATGCTCTCAATGGTGAATCGATCATTCGATTTCTTCCTTTTACGACTACGCCGGAATGGCAGAAAAGCAAGGAAACCTGCGATGGCTACTGAATAACCTCCTTTTACTTTCCTAAAAATCAAGCCTTTGACAGACGTATTCGTTCGCCAAATCTTGTTCAGTTCTATCCAAGCTCGGTTTTGTCTGAATCTTCGTGGAAGAAGAAGAAGCGGTTCACCAGCCACTACATCTGTGGATCCCACCAAATCATTAAACCTGGCGGCTGCTCGCTCTTTGATCAGTGATTCACCGGCCACTAGGTCGATGAAGAATCTCTCCAAAATATGCTTTTTGATCAGTGATTCACCGGCCACTAGATCCAGGGATCCTACCTTATTCTCAAACCTGGTGGCTCGGTTGATTGGCACTCCTGTAGGCTCATCTTGCATACAAATTCTGGGGGTCCCAAGTCCTGCATCCACCAAGAACATTTCTTCCCTTAAGCGTAAAACTTCAGATTGTAAGGCGTTTCCACTACATAAGAAAAAACTGGAATTAGATCTTGGAAATGATCGACTCAAATAGATGCTCATCATAAGCTTTCTTTTTCCTCCTCTTCCTATTGATCAGAAGCATCCAGAATCGCCACGGAATGAAATAATGAACTGAAGACGTTTCCCGACCTCCGGCACCCATTGATTTTGCACCTTCTAACATAAGATCCTATGGAACAAAAAGAGCTTACACCTCGTTTCACTTTTTAGAAAGCTCCCGGAGTAAAGTGTGATCACCACGAATTGCATCTATCCATTCTTGATGTTCCTCAACGGAGCTATATCCAAGCTCCCAATTACGATTGAAGTGAGCTCGGAATAGCGCCGAGTTTCCTCCTCTTCGTTCCTTGAATGAAGCCGTCTCGGCAACCATAAAATGGGAGATTTGGGACTGTACGAGTCTCCGCAATTAACGTTTTTTCCCCTCTTCTACTTCCGGCCCTTTCCTCTGGTTGCTCTGCTGGTGCAGGATCCGCAGAAGCTGGAGTGGAGGAATTTGGCGCCGGCGCATTCGCGGATTCAGCATCATCCGGCATTGGCTCGAGGAGGACGCGCTCCTCGAAGCTCTCCCAATCCTGGGAGGTGGAGGTGCTGCTCTCCATGAGACTGATAACTAAACCCGGAAATATTATATTGAAAAAGCCATCCAATAGCAAACAACAAGCAACTATCATTTCCTCATTGAAATAGACAAATTTTTGGAAACTTCAATTTGAGAGAGAATAGCAGCAAATAGAATCTTTGACGCCTGCATGAAGAAGGAACTCTTTCTCATTTCTTTTTCCGCCCTATAACTAAGAGAAAGTAAAATGTTAGAACTGCACTCGCCGCGACCAGCTTTTTTTAAGCTAACCCCCCTTTTGAAATTAAGGTCCACAGAAGGTAACCCCTTTCGCCGGAAGTCAAGCCCAATTGAGTAGTGAAGTTCGTTCCCGAAGTGGTTTTTCAAAGTGAACCGGGCGTACTACTGGACAACCTTTCTTCTCTTATGATATTTCGTATTTCTTTTCAGTTTCACTCTCACTTACTTCTTTTTTTGGGGGGGTTGACTCCCGGAAGAAAGAATATGAACTTCAGGAATGAATACGGCTAGCCGAAAGAATAAATAGATCGATCCGGGACTTGCAGCCCAAGGAGTGGGTCTTTGGTGATGTGCCTATTCTACGTTTGTTGCAAGGCAGGCTGTTATGAAGATTTTCGTTTTCATTAGAATATTCCAATCTCTTGCCGCGCAGGTCATAGATTGCTGACAGATGACGCGCGGAAGATCAATGAAGTCATGCCCTGGTGGTACTTCCCTAGTCTCTTTTCGGTAATATCCCTTACTATGACCCTCCTAATACTCGAAAAGTCGTCACCCTTGTCCAATACTTGTTCAGTATTGATATAAATAACCTTGGGCTTTTTCATTTTTATAGGAAGCTTCCTCTCAGCTCCCATGGACGTCACCTCTCCATCTTTTTGGATCTATGCCTAGTATGTGCTTTAGTTTCTTGGGTCTAATGGCATGTGTGTGAGCCTCTCATTGGCTAACGGTTGCCACGTTAGCAGCCTATCAAGCCGTCAGTCGATATTACTATAGACCAATAAGCGACTTCCTGGATCCACCAGCTGTGTGCTTTTACCCTGAGCGAAAAGACCAGCTAAAAAAATATAACAAATATGGTTTGATCTTCAGGTGCTATGATATCATACGTCAGATTGCTCCACCAGAACCTCTGGTTTCTCTTAAAATGAGGAGGGAGTTGGTTTACGTTTACACTCGACTATGGTCTAAGCCTTACCAGTGGTTAGATAAGGTATGACAGCCGAAGTTAGCCCACGGCAGGTATCGCATACATATGTGCTTTAGTTTCTTGTTACTTCATCCCTGCGCTCTGCTCCCGCTTGCTTTCATGTACACGTGTTACCTCTTCCCTACAACCCATGACATGCCCTGCTTTCTATGCCATGCTTCCTCTAATACTGGAACTGGGCTTTTACGGTCTTAGGCTGACCAGCTTCCGTGGCTGTCCTTACTTTCCTCATTTCCACTGGACTCGCCCTTATGGGGCAAAAAACCCTATTTCCGAACCACCCCTGCTAGCATAAAAAGCAGTAACTGAAGCAAGCACTTGGCTTTAGAGCCCTATCACGTAAGGGAGAAGACAGACTTCCTGTGTGATCTAGGTCTCCCTACGATTCTAACGAATCTCGACTTGGAAAGCGATTGATGACTTTTCGATCTAAGTCATCTAAATAGAAATTAAGTAAAACACTGGCGAGAAGGCCCACATCAGGCACGCCATGCTTTTCTGACCAATCTCTTTTGTCCTCATCCAGAATAGCGTCGTTCAGGAATGAAGAAACTCTATTCAAAATCGATGAACCCTTCTTAAGCACAGGTTCCAGTTTTGACAAGAGACGGGAACGACAAAGTTTGTTTCAAGAAGGAGTCAAATCCAAAAATAAAAGCATGTCGACCTGACCCACGCCCTTAGGGTAGACCACTCAAGGAAGTCCTTCATTGGACCAACCTCAAACAGTTGATCCGGAATGAGGGACAACTCTCGCGGCCTCATCTCCTTCCTAAGGAAGTCGATAATGACACCAAAGATTTAGGGATTCAAAGGTCGAAGGGAAGACGTTGTTTAGTAAATATAGCTGGGACTCTCTCAAAGTGAGAGTTTCAAATATGGTCCAAACGTGCTAATTGGCGGAAACGGGCACCACCTATCCTCGCTAAGGTCGAAAACCTTTGGCAAGGATATGTCATTTGGATTGACATCAATCCGGGTGATGATAATTTAACAAATTCTTTATTGAGATAGGACTCAAATCCTTGCTCAATCCCCGGACCCTAAACCGCTTAGCAAATGAAGCTGATCCAGCCGTTGAGATAAGGGATTTTTGAGAACTTTTTATACTCTTTAATTATTCAACGCTTTCTCATATACACTGGCTACTTCCCGATCAGTGATGAGTACATCATCACCGAGTACTTCATACCTTTGAAAGGTCTGACCAGGGTATACCTGTTCTGCACACCACCATATTAAAACATGGTGATATTGTGCAAACAGAGGCCAAGATGCGTGATACCCGAGCGGTTGTCCTCTTTGACTTCAGCATTCGTTGCCATTCGTGGAGCTCAACGTTCTTCGAATGATCTTATTTCTTTCTCTTTCTTTTCTCCCAAATCAACAAAAAAGGAAATCTACTACAAAGGTACCCAGGGGCGGTGACAACGCACCTTTCCTTTCGTCTTTATCCTTCCTTTCGGGAAAGCCGCTGTGAAAAGGGGTGAAAGCCCCTATGACAACATGACCCATAAGAATCACATGAATACCCCAGGAAAGATGATCGTCAGCGAGTCTTCGAAGTCTCGTATCGTCTTTATTATTCATCCCAGCTGACTTAGCTAAGAGGAAGGTCTTTTTGAATAAAGGTACCATGTGCGAAGTACTTTATGTTTGCTTCCTTATCAGAGAGGGGCCCAGGAAGCGGGGCTTATTTGAATACTGGGAAAGAAGGGTATTTACAACTCCATCCAGCATAAGGAGATCGCCTTGCTGGGAATATAGACAGGGCTCCAGCTTGTGTTTCAATGACGGGTAAGGCGGAAAAAGAAGGGCAAAATGGTCCCCGAAATAGATTCCGACATCCCTCTTGCTCAGTTGTTTGAAACTGAATCTCGGCGAACGCGAGCAAGGGCGAGGTTGGAAAGACAAAGCCAAGGATTTTCAGTGTCACGAGCAACATCGGTTGTCATATATGAAAATCCCGGAGGCCAAACAGAACCCGGTGATGACCCGTCTTCCGATGAGTCCGAAGACTTGGCACGTACCGTCTCATCAGAAGTGTCAAGAACAGAACACGTCTTTGTAACCAACGAAGACGAAATATCCCCTAAAGAAGCCATAGCCAAACTCAACAAAAGTATCGAGGAAAGGCTAGATAAGATGATGAAGATTAAAGAAGCTATGCGAGCTATTATTTGCTCAAAAGACAAGGCAGAACAAGGAGATACGCCAATCTGAAGATGATCAAGTAGCTTGACTAATAGGGCGGAGGGATCTTCAACAGACTCTCTCTCAGTTGAATGAAGAAAGTAAAATGCAGCAAAAAGGGATTGTCGCGCCATACCCCTTTACATGGAAACAGTGGCCTTTCCTCCCAAGTTCAAACAACCCAACCTGCAGTCTTTTGACGGGAGAGGGTCCCCTAGGCAGCATATTTTTCATTTTAAGGCATTGACTGGGGGCATTGCCGGAAACGACGCTTTGATGATACGTCTTTTCGTAAGCACCCTCCGCGAGACTGCATTCGATTGGTATGCCAGGTTGCCTGCTGGAACCATAAATTCGTGGGCGGATGAGTCAACTCCGCTTCCTTACGCATTTTTTCGATAAGGACGATAAATCCACCACTGCCCAGCTGTGTGCCACTAAGCAAGCGCACAATGATTCAGTCGATTCCTTTATTAAAAGATGGAGAGCGTTGGCAGTAAAATGCCCAGAGCCACACTCCCACGAGAGTCTAACTGACATGTGTCGAATGAATTTGAACTCTAAGCCACGCCTGAAGCTGGTGGGCTTGAAGCTTAAAACACTGGGAGAGCTCTTAGCCGTTGCCACGGAAACAGAGGCTGCCCTCAAAGATCATGAAAAAGAGAAGGGTGGTCTACGATCAGAAGAGGCGAGTCTTCGAAGTCTCGTAAGGGGCTTTTGCGTGTTGTCAATTTGATCTTTCCGGTATTTCTCGGTATAATGAAAGAGATCTTAGGGCATGGACTGCCCTTTAACTTCCTTACCTCCTTGGTAATAACTTACAGTAAGGAAATAAAGCCACAGCCAACTTCCAAAAGAAGAGATCTACGACCAACCTTCAAGTAAGAACAAAAATTCCAATCAAATATGAAGTAGTGCATATAAGAAGGGAGACTACCTAACAGTGAATGAAGGAGTTACCAGTCGGGCTCCCCTCATCCGGTGAGGCAGGGGGATCCCTTACGCTCATAAGTTCAATAATAAACTAAATTACAACCTCATTTCTTGCTTTCACTAAATAGTACTTACTTGACTTCATTCTACAGCGGCGCAACCCATTGATTGAATTTCCATTCCAACCCACGACATTGATTTGATTTTCAACCCATGAGTCAAAGAGTCAAGGATTTACAACCACGCCTAGTTCCCTTAATTCCGAGCCTGACGTTAGGAGAACTGATTCCAAGGCGGCGGCCGTTAGCTTGAAATAGTTCTGTTCCAAGCGAGCGAGATTTCAATAGGCTTAGCCAGGTCCAACTAAGCGGAGAAGCCAAGGGGAAAGGGTGATTCACCAACAAAACCGGCTTTCTTCACCTGATTCTTCCTCCGATGAAGCAGTCGAGAAGTCAATGGAAAAGGTACCATACCCGCGGGGGATATCTCAATCGAAGTCTCCAAATCGAGAAACGGCCCTGAAATCATCGTTTTAAGCCGCGTTCCGCTGATTAGATAGTCAATTCTCCATTGGACGCTTCAAATGACGATGACGCCCACTTTTCTTAAGAAATGGATGAATTCTTCGTCTTTAACTGATTCTGAGAAAGCGGATTTGTCTGCTTATTCAACGGATGAACCGGATTCTTCAACTGCAATTGAGGAAGCTGACTCGCCTGATTCAAATTCTTCTGGAAAGTCCACAGGGGAAGGTTTATTCGCCTGGGAAGCATTCTCCGGGGAGTTCGCCCGGGAAGAAGGTGGATTTTCCGACCCAATCTCTTTCTGAACCGACCGAACGTTGTTCTTGATCTCAATTTGCACCAGCGTTGGACAAGACGAGACTTTCATGTCTTTAGGGAAAGCAAAAGCAAGTCTTTGTTAGCGAGTAGTTCGTTTTCATGCGAGTAGCTCTAATTCTATGTGACGAAAGCGTCTTACGACTTCTGCTTCGCCTTCGCCTAGTGAACCGAACTAATCTGCTTTCCCTGAGCCTGATGCCTGAAGCGTTGGAACCGGAGATAGTGTTGGGGCTGGACCTAGCCTTAGAACTGGACCGAGCGCTTCGCTTGGTAACCCGAGTATGGAACCCGAGATTGCGTACCAACCACATTAGCCAGGGTCTGAAAGAAAGAAGAAGACAGAAGAGAAATGTCATCCGCAACTGACAACGTTAATCTACGAGCGGGAGGAAGGATAAATTCAATCGTTTTTGGAAGGCAAGAACCGAGGAAAGTCAGTCAAGTTAGAATAGAGCTAGCCGACAAGATCAATAGTAGAAGAAGGAAGCGAGAAAACGGAAAGCGCACTAGCGCGCTACGGCTTTCGAGCCTACGCTTGCTTAGATCTGCATGAGGTTTTTTCCGTTGTGAAAGAAAAAGCTGCGTCATAGAAAAGGTACGTAGTAGCTTTACTAGAAAAGGAAAAGGCCGGTACCAACTCATGACGAAGTCTCATTTTTATACTTAGTCAACTAATCGACTCCATCTCCCACTCCTGGTTCTATCAAACCAGACACGGAATACCTGGAAATGAATAGCTGACTTCAGCAGGCATAGAGACCATAGGCTTTCTCTCCAGTACTCTGTCCATCAATTCTTCTTTCCATGCTCCGAGATGAGTTGACTTTCGAGTAGTCGATGATTCGTTACAGGATTATCCTATAGGTAAATCCTTGTCTTTGTTCTTTCTTCAATGCTTGAGGGACTTCTTTCTTTCAATGTCAATGCTTCGGGTTCTACTAGACACACAGCGAGAAGTCGTTCTGCTCTGTTCAGCTAGCCCTAACACACTAGACCAAGCAAACCATAACAGACCGAACCGTCTAACCTAGCTAGATCTGAGCTACCTGGATCCGTTTGTCAGTAAGTAATGGAGTAAGAGTTACCTGGATTGAGACAGTCTGAAGGATTAGTACCCCTCGGTCCAATTCCAGCTGCTGTTGCTCTCTCAGGACTTCCTAGGTAAATCGAGTATGTTAATAAATTGTAAACAAATTATCACACATAGTCAAACCTTATACAATAGGTTCTCAGTCTACATCGATAGTTGCTTGAAGCCGATAGTGGGTAAGTGTTAGATGAACGAACCCTGAAGTGGATCGCTTTCTCTTGCACGTTAATGAATCGAGGAATTGCGTATGTAAGGTCTGCTGGTCTGTAAAGGAGAATCAAGATTATACGGGTAGTATATCCCTAACAATAACAAGAGGGAGTGCTAAGCGTTGGTTCAAATCCAATAGTAGCTAGAACCAGTGAAAGGGTAGTTCACCAGACCCGCTCACGATAATGCGAATGAAACGGCGGATAAGCCTATTACTGGTTACGGCGAGAAGATCCTAACAAACGGCCGGTTTACAACAGAAAAAGAAAAGATAAGGCAATTAAGGGATGAAAGATAGCGGCAGACTAAGGAGTAAAGACTGACTCTTTCTCTTCTATTCTATGGAACACATTTCAAGACTGACTGACTGACCTACTAGAGGGAAGAATTACTCCTATTGACCGAAGGCTAAAGGACTCCTATTCTTTTTTCACAATCGCCGATCGATAAAGAGCTCAAGAGAATCACCCACTTGTGTTTTGCGGATGATCTCATGATTTTCTGCAGAGGGGAGGCTTACTCTGCATCGTTGGTCAAGGATTGCCTTGTAAAGTTCAAAGAGTTGTCGGGCCCCAACCCCGTCAAAAGTAATCTATTTATGTGCGGTGTTGCATGTGGTATAAAAGATCAGATCATCAATCTTCTGGGGTATAACGAAGGTAAGCTTCCAGTCCGGTACCTTGGAGTACCCCTTCTTTCTTCAATCGTGAAGAAATAAGATTGCAATCCGCTGGTTGAGAGGATAGTAGCTCGGGCTAAGAGCTGGACAGCCCACTCCTTGTCCTATGCGGGCCGGTTACAGCTTATTAAGTCCATACTGTTCGCTGTACAGACTTTCTGGTCAAGCCTTTTTATCCTCCCTAAAGCGCCTACCTTACCTTAATAGCATGTCAGCTCCTGATCTGAACAAAGACTGAAGTCAGATCCATCTCATCGAAGTAAAAAAGAGCTATCTCGTCCGAGTCCCATCCCGGATCTTCTCTGACGGAGCCTAAAAAGGTCATATGCCATCTCACCCATGCCAATCCGCTTATTAGTTCTTTTCTGTTTCCTTCCGATTTCTTTTATTCTTCTTATTCCACGTACGATACATAGAGCCTATCCACCTCCTTTGCGGAATACCAGATCCAGAGATGAATTAGCGGATCACAGGGCTAAGTCGAAGCATGCCTGAACCTTCTTTAGTAGTGAGCCGTACCGAGTAGCTCAACGCAAGGGCTTCAAGATCACAGTAATGCCTGCCAAAACTTTCCTTGGGTACGAATGTCATGTTCAAAGCTGGTTTCTCATGACACCATGGAAAAGATCACTGACGAGCTCAATCTCTAAGTGTTAAATTGTCAGTTTCCTCCTCTTTTTGAGCCTGAGAGATCATATGGGTCAACAATTCTCATTTCTTAGTTACAATAAATAAGCCCTTCTCAAGGAAGTGAGCCAAGAGCCACTCATCTGAGCCAGCGGATTCTAATTCTGCTGTGCCGGTGCGCAAAGCAAGCACGCTTAGACTGCGATGTGCAATCTTTGGTCTGCCTATCATTGTCCATTAAAGGCTGACTCCGCTAGGCAAGAGGACCACTACTGGGATTTTTCAACTACTAACTGATGACCGGAGGACTACTCTCCTTCTTCCACTACTGATATTGACTGACCTGTTGAGAGGAAGTGGAGTTTGGTTATGTTCGAGTGTGTAAGCATTTATTTCCTCGGTCGATTCGTCTGCTCATTCAGCCTATAATTCTTATCCAATTGCTTCTTCCATTCCAATAAGTCTTATGAAACGAATTCGGCTGGAGATAGGCATTCGGATTCGTTACTTGGGGCTGATGAGGGTAAGGAATCCGTTGTTTCGGGATAAATTAGTTTGGCCTCGGCTGAAGAGGAATCTGTGACTAATAGCTTCTTCGCAACCGTTTTCTTGCTCCCCCCAAAACTCCTCTAGTGGGGGACAAATTAACAGAGACATCAGACTGCATACCTGTCATTTCAGAGGCAAGGAAAGGTATTCAAGTTACGTTGTCAGTCTACGGTATCGAAGCTTCGGCTTAGTCACAATCTACCTTCCCTATTGTTTCAGAGGGAATGTTAGGAGTTCCCCTTATGTGAGGAGTGAGTAACGAGTGAGGAAAGCTCTATCAAAGGTATAAGAGTGGACTTCTAACTAGTAGCTAGTCTGAGGTAAACGACTGAACGATTGGTAATTGAGTTCAGGACTGGTAATTGAATCATAGACTAAGCATTGTGAAGAGCTCAACTTATTATAATGAATGCAATGATTCTGGGCAATTTCCGAACTCTAATGAGGAACGGAGAATCACCCATTAAGTGGAAGTAGGGATTTAAGCATTCATTAAAGCAAAGTAAACGATACACGTTGATTGCGCGGATAAGCTTTCTTTCCTTCTAACGAAGGCAAGCCGTTAGTCAAGAGGTTAGTTACCAGTTCTTCGTTCATAGGTACTCCCTTGCTCCACCTTTTCGGCCTAGTCACTCTCTCGCCTTATAGCGTTGAGTGTTCAATAAGAGTTGTGAGTGACTCTAAAAAGAGAACAAGCTGTCAAGAGTGAAGTCAACAGAGTCGGTATCAACACCTAAAGTCGGCAATCACTCTCTGTCCAAAGTTAGGAGTTCCGTTACTAGTCATCGACTCAAAGAGTCGGGAAGGACAGTGTAACCATCCCTCGTTAAGAGGGAAACTGCTTCTAATGCTATTTAACTGGGCAATTTCATTACTTTAATTCAGCGGTAAAATATATCTTAAAGCGGAAAGACAGATCGCTTCGCTTAAGCTCGGGCAAGGTAAGCAAGAGCGCGCGCTAAAGACGAATAGCCAAGCAAAGGGAGGTAGGGAAGGAACAGATTCGATACTAAAGAGCAATAGGGCACTCCTAAGCGAGGAAGGCAGTGAGCTCGGTTCAGGAACTTGCCTGCATGAATTAATCTTTCGAGAAAGCACGGTGCTTTGTAAACCGTCTAACAAGTGTGAAGTGAAGTTAGCGACTATAGTTTCGTTTTCGGGATTGGATTACTTCCCTGCGTTAGAGGGAGTTATGAGTGAGTAGCTACTATGGTAAAAGCCCCATATGCTATCAGATTCATAGAGTCTTTATTGCAGGAAAGTAGAATAGGTATATATGTGGATTTGTAATTGGGAGTTCCTCTTTCAAGACAAGACAGAGTGCAGTTAGCGACTCAGTCCACAGATTCGGCTTAGTAACAGATTAACAGAGTCGGGTTAGCAGTCCTCGCTCCACAGATTCGGCTTAGTTCTTTTATCCCTAGTTTGATAGCGGAGTTAAGTGGAGAAGTAACTAGGAGAATCAAGACAAGCAATCCAATCAGGAACAAGGTAGTTAGGGTCTAATGCCATCATTTAGTGGTATAAACCTATAGACAGGAAGAGCTTCCTATTAAGTTTCGGGTTATTGGCCTCTGGAACAAAAGTCATAGGATGCTAGCGTCATTGATTGGTAGATTAGAGGTCTTCCGTCTAGCCTCTTGCTCCTTATCTCAGACAGAGCACAACGGGTAAGGAAAGTGCTGTTAGGCCGGAGTGTCTTTTTCTTCAGGGGTCGATTCCGCTGGTTCGGATTGGGAAAGAGCAGCCCGTCACTCTGGTTCGACGGAATGCTTCTCAGTACGGACTCGAATCATACTACTCTCAGGATCGGCAATTGACTTCGAATCTGAGCTGATTAAAAGGTATCAATGGGACATACTCTTATCTAAGCAAATAAATTCCTCATAGTTGCCACTCTTAGACCGACCTTAGGGCTCTATCATTACTCTATGACCTCTCAGGGGACAAATTCGTGATCAATTGCTGTTGTGAACCTTAGACTTATTCGGTTGAGGGATAGTTGGATGAGCGATAGAACTGAGAAGGGATACTTTTTTTTAAGTAGATGTCAAAAAGGGAATTCTTTTAAAGGCTGTAGATAAACACTTTCGTCTACTCTCCATGCTAGCCTTCGCCCTCGGATACTTTCTGATACGACGAATAGAGACTTAGGAAAGGACTTGTTTTCCTATGGAGAGTCTTGGTGACTCTATGAAGTCTTGATTGACTGGGAGAATGGAGAGGATTTTGGTGACAGAAAGCTGAATGAGAAGCCTCAGATGCCATTAGAATAATCCCAGCTCAAAAGTGCTTTCTATTTCCTTAGATGACACACTTTGTCCCAATCGAATAAATTGAATGTGTTGTCACTAGGAGTTCTATCATGAGGTATACGTAAATTACCTTTCGTCAATATGTCATCTCATACAACAGATTTTTACCCATGTTTCTAGGTAGGGCCTAGACATCATTTCTTTTCAGGTGTCAAAGTTATTCTGCCAGATAATCTTATCTTTCTGATATCTGGCATCCGAGGTAGGGTCTTATCTCATTCTAAGATTATTGCAGAAGTACTTCTACATGAGTCCTATCTCTTGAGGAAATCAAGGCTAGCATCTGGGTCTCAGTAGACTAATGGTCCTCTCCACACTATCCTTCTCGCTCTAGCGTGATTGAGGCAGCAAAGAGTCTACTTATTTACCAGAGAATCCTAGATAGGAACCTATGTATACTGAGCTTGCTTACCATAGGACTGCTATTGGATAGGTTTACCTTTTTTCTCCAACGGGCCTTAGTACTGCAGCAATTGGAAGGAAAGCTTCGACCATTTCATTTGGTGAGGCTTCGAAAGAGGGAAAGAATATTATCCTCCGTTCTATATGGTTGTCCTACGCTAAATGATCTGCTTGATGTTCCTTTGGAAAAGGTTGGTTTCATGACTTGTCGCTGTCCTCTGAATAGAAAACATCATTAGAAAGAGTGACCTCCAGGTTATAAAAGTTAGAAAACCGGTAAGTAGGTAAGAGTTCCCTGGTAACTCGCTTCGATAATGAAAACATCTAAAATACATTCGATACTATAATCCGGGGCATGATCAAAATCAAGAATGGAAAAATTCAGAAGATACATTGCTAAATTCGAACCAAGGGCTAAATCCTCCTCCATGGTTTTTGATAGAGAAGAACGAGATTTTTCAATTGAGTAAATCCGTTTAAGAACCTTCACGTATTTACTGACTTTCTTTATAGGTTATGCTCTCATAAGAGCTCCTCAGATATAAGTGATAGAGCTTATCTACGGGGCTTCTCGCTAAGATAAAAAGCGTTTAGAGGAATATGATCTATCATAGCTCCTTCGTTATAATTTCTATTTTATTATAGATAACATCCGAGGAAGAACCTTTCCTTTCAAATTCCATGATGACACATGTCTGAAAAAGAGGGGTTCGTCAGCCTTTGACATTTGACATATCTTTGCGGCTCGAAAGCGTGTTCGTGAACAACGTTTCTGCACAAATAATGGATTCATTCTGGAAGAAGTTATACGCGGAACTAGAGCGTATATAGTTACAAAAAGTGCGAATGGTCTCAGCCGTTGTTGGCGAAATCAAAATCCAGATTAAAGGAAGAGGACTTATATGAGTTACAAACTGAGATCGAGGAGCGGAGAGCAATAAGAATTCAATGTCATTGCTGAAAGCTTTTACAAAGAAATCCCCTTCAGCTAAGGATTATCTGAAGCAGAAGATGATGTTATCCGAGTTAAGTTTTTTGAATCTATTTGGTCAGTATACGCTTGAAACGAGAATTCTTCATGTTCTAGGGTCGGCTATGAATATGTGCGAACTGATATAACAACTCGATTGTTCGAGTTCAAGCTCGAATTCTTAATAGAGAAGATATCGACTCATTGCGCTGAAGTCTTCTTAGTTAGTGACTCAAGATAGAATACCTCTTGGTGGAGTTGAGAAAGATTTGATTAATCTGAGGAAGTAAAACGGAAACAGTACTCCAAGGAGACGGTAAGATATATCAGAAAAATGGTTTTGCTACGTTGGATTTGACTCTCCTTCCGATCGTTTGCAAGCCAGGCAGTCTACGAAGGGCTTCAACGAGGGCTTAGAGAGTGAACTCTATAACCAATTTCGTCTATTAACTTCACATGACTATGCACATTTCAATATTGAGTTGAAGGAGTCAACGCGTATATGCAATATTTTGAGTCGACTTCAGTCTCAAGTCTTTGAGATAAATAACAATTATTGACGTACATTATGGAACATCTAATGCCTTAGAAAGAATACCACTATTGAAAGCAAAGGAATCGAAGCAGTGCCACCGCTTTTTAAGGTACAGACTAATTAAGAAATCCTTACTAATTCCGGTGTCAACACTTGACTGACCGGACTACGCTTCAACCAGTAGGCTAGGAATTTCTACGTCTATATTTCTACGTCTATTAAGTCTTTTGATCTTTGCGCCGATTCTCGTCTTTCGTCTTTTGCGTCTCGAAAAGAGGAATAAAAAACTTAGCATCACAGAGAGGAAGTAGCAGACCCAGATAGGCAACTAAAGAAAGAGCAAACTAACTAAGCAAGTATAGGACCGAGAATTATTGAAGAGCACAGCAGAGAGCTCGATCAATTACCAGAGATAACTTTGAAGTATGGTCGGTAAAAGAGAACTAGAAAGAAGTAAACAGACCAGGGCAAGAGCAGGAAAGAGGAATGAACCGGTTGATAGCCAGATATGGGAACTAAGCAAGGGATGCTTTACTCAAACAAAAAAGAATGCCAAAAAGAGCAGAAGAAGGTATAGGGATCACGATCACTGACCCGGATTTCATTTCCTAGCTTAAAGAGGCACAAGAGCACGAGTTGATCCATTAGAATTCTATATAAATGTTAGTTGAGTCCTCTCCAATACTCCTGTTTAGCCCGTTCCGATCTTCCTCTTCCGTTGAGGATTTTTGGCAACGACGCTTTTCTTGTCTTCAAGTCCAAAGCAACATGAACCTGACTTCGGAAAGGATTGATTAAGGCTGCCAATTCGAAAACCAACTCATTCAATCGTAAGTAAAACAAAGTGTTTTTTAGGAGGAGGAGAGCTTGGTTTTTGGGGATAACTAGAATATCTTTATATGGTCTCAAATTACGGTCGAAGCCTTTCCTAACTAAAGTCCCTTTCTCTCTCTTAGAACATAGCTTTCAGGCTGACGAATCCTATTGAAGGGGAATGCTATCTTTTGGTCTTCCTTGTAGACTAAGTCGTTGGACTCCCTCTTACTTTTTAGAAGTTAACTAGCCTTTGTATATATTGAAGTTTCCTCTGGCTTGGACTTTCGAGGTGCGTATGCTTTGATCCAACTTCGAGTCTTATTCCTAAGCTTGACCTCGTAGAAATTATCTAGCTTAGAGCTTTTTACTCCTTTCCAAAGCATCAGGGAAGTGGGACTAAATCCAAGGTTTCTGCATAAGTCAGATTGTGAGGCTAAATCACAGGTTTTTGAGGTAGATTCTTCACATCCAGGATCTGAAATCTCCTTTTTACATCTTTCAACGATTCCCCCGAAATAGAATTCTTTATCTATGCAGAGTGCTCTCAGAGGCTGGGATTAATAGCCATATTTCGTACATTTAATTGTGTATATAAAAAAGAGCTCTTTCTTTCTTCAGTTGATCGAGAAACCCCTGCCCAATCAATAGAGAGCCTAGCCCGAGAGACGACTTCCCCCAACCGCTCATCTGTATTCCGATCGAAGGCTTCATTCATAGCTATCTCCTCTGTCCGCTTTGAGTGATTAGGAAGCTAGGACTCAAAGGAGACAGAGTCAACAAGTATCGATCTTTCGTCTTATCCAACAGGACGTCTACATCTCTCTTAAGAGTGAATCTTGCCCCATTCGACGCCTTTTGATGACTTCACTTCCTGCAAGCACGAGTTAGATTGTGCCTGAATCTTCGTATCTTTCCGGAAGAAAGAAGACTCTAAGCAAGGAGGAAATTAGCTGCAATTCGACTCAATATACGAACTTCTTTTCTAGGAAAGCAAGTCTTGAAACTTTCTAATCAAAAAGAATCTATGGGAAGAAGCGCTTTAGAGACTAGCGATAGGAAAAGGTAACGACTAGCTAAGTAGTCTACTAGAGTTTAGTCAGTTGAAGCAGATAGCACTAAAAAGACGGATCTATCATCTTGAATGCTCAAAGTATAGTTCTATTCCAAGTCTCTGTTGTATTCCTAGGGTTAACGAAAAGAGTTCCAATCCAGTAAAGCTAATACCTACACTATTCTCCTTGTGCTATATCCCACTTCTGTTTTTTAAGATCTATTTCTAAGCAGTTTTATAGAAATTAAGAAAGTTCAAGTGACTGATTCCCAAGAATAACTAGGTATAAATATTATAAAGTTCTGTCTTTCTAGTGAGAGTGTATTCGAATAGTGTATTCCTAGATAGTTCTTAAGGCCAATCAATAACCTTAGAATAGCTCTTCATTTAATACAAAGAAAGGATATAGTCAAACTCTCTATCTTTATTCCTTATGGACCTAAGCTTATAACTAGTAAGAGCCTTCTTTACCTATCTTTCACAACCTTTTACTAGTAAAGATCCAACCTTATGAGCTGCACGCTCTCTCCAACATTTTTAGTAGCTTCTACTACTGTATGCGATTCCTTCTCACATGTTAACTATAGACATGAGTCTCTAAACCGGACAGACCCGCTAGTTACAAGGAAACTACCTATTTTCTTTTTTAGGCTTTAGCTGATAGTGGGCCACTTGACTTCAAATCTTATCTTATAATCCTATCTATGTTCACTGTGTTATTTAGAAGCTATTATCAAAAGTAACTCATGCTAAACAGGTAGCCACAATACTTCTACCTTTAGTCTTCCAAGGCTTTTCCAGTAAGGGCTCTATAGAGATAGAACAAGTGTTCTCTAGCTCTAGGTGGGTTCTTTCACAGGAATGGTAATAAATAAGGGAATTCAGACTACACTACTATTTCCTATGCGTTGTTAAAACTCCTGTCTTGAAGCATCCTCTCCTACTGCACTTCCTTACCCGCTGAAAAGGTAAGAATGAGCTTCACAACCTTAAGAGAAGGACTTAGTCAACTATCTTCCAGTAGCAGTAAAGCAATAAAAGGAGAACACAAATGAAAAGGCCTTAGACTCTCGGATTAGAAACTAGTTCAGTTAAAGATCAAAGATCAAAAGACAGGGAAGCCAGCCTTACATGGTCGATCATTCCATATTGGATAGAAGACGTCAGAGCTTTAGATATTAAAGAGAAAGTCCTATCTAAAATTCTTAAAAGCTATTTCAGAGTCGCAAGTAGCTAGATAGGATCTTCTATAACGTGAGCCTTAGTAGTCAAAAGCCCAGGATTAGAGAACTCATTTCTATTACACACTGGATAATGCTGCTTCTCTTCTACTGACATCTCTGTATCTACTGAGTCCTTTGGCTATTTCTTTCTTTGTCTGCTTCGAATACTATTGATAGAAAGGAAGTAGGCTAAAGAGATTGGTAAAGTCTCTAGGGCAAGCATAGTCAAAGAGTCCTAGAATAGGTATAAGAGATGAATGATCTGGTTCACTAAGATTGACTTCGAAAAGAGATCCTTATAAATTTGAAAGCTATGCCATACGAATGACTTCTCTCTTTCTTATTATTCAGGTTTAGGTAGTGGATTCCATCCTTCTCCTTTACTATTCTGTAGTGTCAGAATATTCCCTGCCATCGTCTTTGAATCTAGTGTTGGGTGCTTCCTTACTTGTAAAAAGTCAGAGAGATTAGACAACATCTGCTAAAACTCTTCATTTCAACCTATAAAGCAAAAGTCAAAGCATTTCCCTTATCTATTAACATTATAGCTATCTACAAGAAGGGAGTGTAAAGGCTTAGTGACTCATAATAGAAAGTCCTACACTCAAACTCGCTAAGTGATTGGGGACACATCCTAGTAGAAGGAATTACTTGACTTAGATAGCTTACATGTGAACTATAACTGTGCAAATCTCTCTCTTAACACACAAACGAACTCATAGTAGGCTAGGTAGAATATATAACCGTGAGTCATTACCTTAAGAAGGAAGGTCTGTGAAAGAAGATCTCTTAGTCAATTGATTCTTATCTCGTAGTATGGATTCCCTGGCAGAATGCAAGAATTAAAGGTAAGAAGGACAGTCTTACATGGAAAAAAGATCAAGCTTTTACTCCTTGTGTAAGCATTTTCATTTTATAATAATAATAATAGAAGGAAAGGATTAGCAGACATGATGAAATGAAATCAATTAGGACCTCTAGTCCATGGTTAAGGGCTTTCTGCTTAGATTGGGAAGGAATGGATTTCTTATAGATGTTTCAACTTTCTTTCTATTGAGCCTAAAGGCAGATATAGGTTGTAATTGTAAGCTCTAAGCCTTCTCTGTTATCCAGATATACGTCATTTGATTCTTCTTTCACAGACAATACCTTAAAAGCATGGGTAAAAAACAATACATAAGAGCAAGTTTATGCGATAGGAGTAGAGAAGATAGGGCTTCACTTTCTTGCTTTATTGATCATTCAACCAATTAATCTATTCTTTTCGGTAAATGTTGGAGAAGTTGGTTAGAAATGTAGTAGATGATATAACAAGATGCTTTCCATCTCTGCGCTAACAGGATACTCCTTATCTACTCCTACGTAACTATTGGATCACTAAATCATAGAAGTGTTTCAAGTGATTCCTGTAATCACTTTGGCTGGACTCGATATGACTGGTCTAAGACAGAATCAAGAAAGAGGGATGAAATGACTCTTGCGACTAGCTACTCGCCTAACCTTTCAGTGGGACTGGTACTGAAAGAGAAGGGATAGCATGGATGGAGAGTTGTTTAGGCTAAGAGGGAAGACATGGTATCAGCTTGATCGGAGAATCACACATAGCCTCTGACTTCTCATATCATTCGAATAGACCTTGGAGTCTTGGTCAGTAGAATCCATGAACAACTTCTCATCTTACCAGGCCTATACATTCTGATCAGTGAGAGTGGTCAAGTCAAGTCAAAGATTCCGGGCTCTTCTCTCAGACTTCACCATTTGATCTCGCAGATTCTATTTTCCAAGTCGAATGGATCCGAAAGATAGCCCTTTGAAAGAGCCTAAGTACGATAAGCTCTTTCTCAAGTCTTATCTTCCTAACCCTCCACCTTTGCTTTGAAGCCTATGTCTTTCTTCTTTTTTCTTCTTTGATGTGATAGATAAGTCTCCTTACTCACTACTTTCTAGCAACCTCATGGGATTCCTGGAGCTGTATAGGATCAACAGGTTCTTCTTTCTTCATCTTATTTCTTTTAAGAGAGGTTGAGATATACTTACTAAGTGAAGTTATCTTTCTAGGAGATTTGAGCTCTTGTCAAAACCCTTCTCCGAACTGTCTATTGTACTTCCATAACACTTTGGTATTTCTCTCTTTCGGTCTATAATAGAAAGCCTAAGTCAATCAAGTGAATGGAAAGGAAGGAAAGTAAAGATAGTAAGTTGACAAACCAAGACTCAAGTGTAAGAGTAGGGTCGATAAAAGTCCTTATACTTCTTATACTTATAGTAGTAGCGGGTCTCATATCTCATATAAGAAAGGAAGAAGGTCTTAGCGGGAGCTTGGCTTTGAAGTCAGATCAGATGGGAGGTCTTCTTATGAGAGCATGAGTCCTTAGAAAAGTGCTTAGCTTGGTTTTCTAGTTCAAGTATAGGCTTTCGAAGCTGGGGTTAGGCTGTCCTAGATTGATCTGCTTGATGACCTCTCTGATTTCATAACCTTTTGACTCAAGCTACTAGATAACTACTCTCGCTGGTTTGAATAGATGGTGTGGCAATTTTATGGAATCTTTCTAAGAAAAAGTTGGTAGAGAAGGGCTTTGATGATCTTGAGACTTGTTAAGAAATAGAGACTCGTGGGGTGGGAATTTGCTTGTCTACCTCATTGGATATAGCTCACCTAGGAAATGGGGAAATTAAGAAAGCCTTGCTTTAATCTCTAAGAAGGCCTTTGACCCGGTCCTCTTCCAGCGCTCTATCCCACTAGCTCTTATATTAGTCCTAGGATAATAAGTGAGAATGTATCAAAGTATCTTAACAAGCATAGTTCCATTTCTTTTTCTTTCAAAAAATCTTATTGAGAGAGAGGATAGTCTTGATAGAGTACTCGCTTGAAAGAACTCGACGATTTGATTAAGAATATCCATTCCATTCCCATATAGAAAATAGAAAGCTGCTGTAGAAAGCCCTACCTATTGTTTTAAGATAGCAAAGTATATAAGGAGAGAAATCTACCTACCTAAGATCCTATAGCCGTATAACTCTTATGCGCGGAAAAACTTTACTAGGACTTCTTAGCTTAACCTTTTTTTTTGACAGGTGAGGCGAGGGAATCGAGAAGGTCTCTAAGGTCTCGCGGGATCCATACGAGACAATAAAAAGGGTTCCTGCCATTCGTATATAGAAGTGTAGCGTATTGCCAGTCCCAGCCTGCCCTTTTTTCTACCTATGCCTTTTTCCAGTTTCAGTTGAAGTTTAAATTGAAGGTAGGGAAGGCTATAATATCTTTCTTTCCACGCTAAGAGATTAGATTGGACCTCTTGATTTTATTGTATTCTCTTTCCGGTTTAGTCTCTATTATAGGGCAAGAGATAGAGCAAAGTGGAAGAGGCGTAACCTTCTAAGGCAGGGTGGTAAGATAAGTCATTCTTTCTTTTCTTCCAGCAAGGTTTGTTATATCCAGTCCCAGCGATTTCGCCATCCCGATCAGAGCAGAACAAGAAGAAAGAAGGAGTCGCCATCAGATCAAACAAGGGAAAGCCAGCCAGCAGTGTCAACAAAGGCTAGGGCTATGGATGGAATTACACTAAAGTATAGGGACTAGAGCTCTGCCATTACACTCCAAAGTAGTCTTGCTTATTGTTCATAATAATAGTGCGATTGAATCTCTCTTTATCTCTGCGATGATAGTAAAAAGGCTCTTTCTTGGAATGAAATAATTCGGGGTAGGGTTTTCCTGTTGAAGTGGGATGTGGAATGTGATGGATGGTGGTTATGAAATCAGTTCTGCATCAGATGATGAGCCCATGCGAAAACTTTTTCTTTTATTGTCACCCGTCTATTTTGGTTTTCAAAAAGAGACAGGAGATCCGTCAATTTCTATTTTTTCCATTAAATGGTAGTTATTTCCGGTTGTTGTTATATATTTTGTTATATGTTTATATGTAGTACCTTTCAACGGCTTACGGGCTCTGGTCCTTGTGCTAATCCCATTATCTCGAACTCCCGATCGGGGCCTCCAGAGGCTATTCTAAGGCGGCTGCATTTCCTACAAGATCATAAGCTGGGGAGATCTTGACTGCTGCAAGGTCGGACTTGAGAACTTCTTTCAAACAACCTTTCCTACCTTTTCTGATGAAGCAGGGACGGGAAAGAGAAAACAAGACGAATAAGGCGGGCTTTTATTCTAATAAAAATCTAACTCATTCACCAAAAGCTCTAATTCTTCTCTCTTTCCTCAAGAGGAGTGAAGTGGGGAAGACACGAAGGCAGTCGCTCCAGCAGCTTTAGTACTTAGTTAAGGCCCCAGCTCTTAGCCCAGTTCTTCTCCGGCTCCACCAGCAGCCTTTATCAGCTGCTATGGTTCCCTTCCCGAATGCGAATCTCTATCTCTTTGCGGCTACAGCCTATTCTAATAGGACCCAAGAGATTGAGATGATTAGCCAGCACCAGATGAAAGTTCTTTTTTTTCGGATTGGACTCGGCTGGAGTGAGATCGATAGTCGGAAATAGATGGACTGACTTGACTGAAGGACTTGACTTGCGGTTTCAGGCTTAGATTTCCCAGTTAACTACTAATGGATGGGGAACGCACAAGGCATTGCTGGGCGGGTGCCTAGCCACTGGGAAGAAGATGGATGACTCGGGTCCTGTAGTTAGGGAATCTCCTGCTACTGGTAACGGCGGGACCCTGGAAGTACATCCTGGAAGCATTTGTTCCCGGGCAAGGATGAGCCCGGCCACTAATCGGTGATCAGGTTATTTGAGTGAATAGGTTTCTAAGGCACTTCGAGAAGGTGACTGGTATAACATATTTGAGGAAGAATCAAAAGCACTTCAACTCCTTGGGTTGGGCTTTCAGTCGTTCAGCGGCTTGGGACAAACTGCGGCGGAAACCTTCGTAAGCTATACCTTAAGTTCCCTACGTCTGAAGCAAGTGGATTGGAGAGAAAGCTCGTTACGATCCTATGATTCCGGACCCTTTCATGCTCTAAACGGGAAGTAGAGTGGTGATAGTATTATAATTATAGTATTAAGTTAAGTATTATAATAAAGAGTGGTTTCTTCTCCTGGACGATGAGCTTCTCTAAGTCATAGTAGGGGTGCTACTCACTAGTGGCATTTCTTTAAGAGCGCATTCCTCCACTGCTTTCTCAAGCAGCTTTTTTCTTTCACAACTCCTTCCTGGAAGACTATTTGCCGGTTTGGCGCTTCGGAAGCCAGAAGCCAAACGAGTCGGGTCGACAAGAGGTTTAATCACTGGCCGTTTTGATCCTTTGGAACAACTCTTTTAATTTAAAGGAAGAAGGCAAGCTAAGGCTGGAAGTAGTGTTCTCACTGTTGGCTCTTTAATCAGTCATTTTTTGTCAAATATTCTCCTCTCTTGAGGAGAAGAAGCAAAAGTGATTAACTATACCAACCTTCAAAAATTATATACCAGCACAAAGAGTGAACTTACCCAGCTAGGGCGTTCCGAGACCAATGCTATCAAGAAGAGGGAATGGTCTTAGGTATAACCTATAAGCTTACAATCGACGTTTGTCGTCCAGCAAAATCCCTTCTGCTAAGCAATCCTGGGCGCTTGCTAAGGCGTTATTATTAATCACTGGCTAGACAGAAATCGCGTGCGATTTGGCTCAAGGAGGGTGATCTGAACTCTTCATGCTGTGAACCATTTCTAGTACTTGCTTGGCTCAGCTAACCTGGTCACTACTTCATCTCCTATTCGAGTTGGCAATCGGCTCAACAGATCTCCTTGAATTCGAATATCACTGCAGAGGCAGCTGGGAAGACGGATGGTACTTTTTTCAGGCACATTTTTTGGAGCAGATGTTACCCAAGCATGCCTTAAGTTATTCAGGAGTAAGAAGATGTTTAACTCAACTTTCTTATGCCTTATTCCCGGAATTGAGAATTACAGGCCTATTTATATAAGATTTTTGAATAATTGAATAAATCCCTGCTAACTGACTGAGAGCTGAGAGGGATCTTTGACTCTCTTGTTGGAACCTCATCAGACAGCATTTGTTAAGGGCAGGAGCGTCGATTGATAATGTTCTTTTGTGCATTTGCACATGAACTGGTTCTTTATTTCCATAGAGACAGAAATTTTGAAAGCCTATGACTCACTGTCTTGGGATATGGTGATGGGGGTTTTGAGAGATGAATTTTCATGAGAGGTGGTTGGCTGCTTGCATCTTCTTTGAGATCTTGATTAATTACCTTAGATTTTTCAAAGTCTGAGGAAGGCTCCCATACCTTTTTACTTTGCTGAGGCCCAGAGCTACAACCTTGGGTGTGCTGGCAGCATTGAAAAACCAGATAAGCATCCTCCTCCGATATCTTTCACACTTTTGTTAGACTGATGTCTTGTTATTTGCGAGAAGCTCAGAGGCTAGTGCACTAAAAAAAAGTAATGGGGGAGGGGCTAGAGCTAGCAGGTAAAAAGCGGTTAGCGCCAGTCGTAAAGGGAATTTGGTCCCGATAGGTTGTGACAATGACCTTAATCCTATGGATTATTTTGCCTATCATAGAGGCCAAGCATACAGCATACGAGTCGTTGTGTACGAATGCCCAGAAAATGTTGTCTGTGGAATATTCGGAAAAGAAGAGAGAACTTCTTTCTCGCTCACCGCAAGCTCCATAAAAAAATGTCTCTCTGCGTCCTACCAGTTCGCTAAGTGGACTTGCAACAAAAAAGCCGGCCATTAGCACCTCACTTATTGTTGTCTTCCAGAAAAGAAAATGATGGATTCTTATGAAAAACTTAGTGGGAACCTTGATCCTTGATCTTTGCTACGGAGGAATCAGTGTGCCAAGCTTTTAGGCAAAGGCGAAAAAAAGCGGTAATAACCTCTCTAAAGTCTATTAGCATAAGGAGCGGCCGAAGCTATATCATCATATATCATCAGTGGTCAATATATTCTAATACAACCGGACTCAAGGAATGGTCTTCATTCGGAATTCGGAGATCCATTCTATAGTCATCCGCCAGCCTAATCTCTTTTTTTTTTTTTAAGCTTCAGGCCATTTCAAAACCATCGGTCCAGCCAGGCTTTAGTCTGTAACTAAGATTAAACCAGGCTTTAGTCTGTAACTAAGATTAAAATGATTAAAATCGTGGACTTTTCTTAATAGTTGAGTAGTAGTAAATAATAATACTAGTTCCTGGTGTATAACCAGTCCCTATCCTTGTTGAGGAGCCTTTGCTTGCATTTATCTATCTGCTATCATTCCCCATACCTAACAGTTTTCGAAGGCTTAGAACAAGACTTCAATCAGAATATAATACTTCTATTTAATTGGATTAGCCCGCAAGCAGCCTATTGATATTTAGTTACCTGAGAGTAGGATTTACTACCATGCGGGTTGATGGAGTTCGTGCCCCATGCCCATGGCTCACTGAACTCCCTTTCGAGAACTGAGAAGAGTTAATGCTGAAGGTGAATGTTAGGAGTTATTTTATGTATTGAGATTATGTAAAGCTGCCCATAAGGGTGGTCTTACATGGTGCTAATTCTTCCTAGTATGACTTACTTACTGACCTGACGTATTGATTAGACTTCCTCACTCCTTGAAATCCCTGTAAGCATATAAAAAGAGAAGCAAGGAAATTGAGAGAATTAAATAAAGACTTTCAAATATCGGACATCGATCTCACTAATATCAAACTCATTTTTCAAGCATCCGATGGGTGATTAGACCTCATGGGTGCCATAATTGGCATTTTTCTTTCCTATAGCTTACAAAAGAAAGAAAGTTAGCTATTTTGAGCTATTCCAGTCTATGAATCCTAACTCCCAAGAAATCCAATAAGCCTAGCCTGCTAAGTTCCTAATACCATTGATTCTCTGCCCGTATTCTCACCGTGGTAACTGACTATTGAATCTTATCCGCTAGAGTTAGTTGCAGTGGAATTACCATTGGAAGTCTTTTACGGGAGGTAGTTGGAAGAAATGCCACTAACAAGGCTGCTGACGCTAATTCCTCTAAGTAACTCTTTGCACGCCGGTAAGAAAGACTATAAATTACGTAGAAAGAAAGCCGCCTAAAAAGGAAGTTTTAAGCATTGGAAAAACCTTACGCCTAACAGCAACAAGGAAAGCAAGAGCTCTGACTGGAGATTCTCCTACTTCTACAACTAGGAAGGAGCCCACATAGATCTCATTACGGGAAAGCAACGTCAAATGGAGAATCACCCGCAGCAGGACCAGAAAGGGCAATAGAATGGCCTAACGCGCTCAAGAAAGATCACTAAGATGGCTATTTCACTCTTCCAGCCTGACGCGCTCCTGGTGAAGATACGGAGGAAAGCTAAGCCATATCCCCATGGGAATCCCTTCCTTTGCCCAAAAGCAAGTACTGGATAAGCAACTAGGCTTAGTTGAATAAAAGCCCTATTAGCTACAGAAAAGCAAGACAGTGACGTAAGTTAGAATCTGTCTATTGTTGTACAATCCCGTCCGACTAAGATAACTGAAAGTAGAGTATAAAGCATTGGCATAAAGTCAGGATAGTTTCAAGTCAGCGGAAAGATCAATCCTTTACCTGGGCTAGAGTCGAAGCCATATATCCCTATATGAAGTATGGGATAGACTTCGTCTCTTTATTGACTTCGTCATGTCCTCTTTCTGTTCCCACTTCCTCTAACTAGTGCAAGCCCTGAGGCTAGGAAGTAGTAGTGTTACTACACCGCCCGAGTTTGAAGCATCAACTCTTAACTGATCCCGTGGGAACATAGGAAGGAAAAGTTTAGAAAGCCAAATCACTTCCCCATTGGATTCAATGCCAAATCCTTACCCGGTCTTTACCTCTGGTTAATCTATTCCAAAACCGGGGATTCCATATCTCTTACTTCCCTAGGCTTCATTTCCTACACCCAAATGGGAGACAAAGGCAGAGTTCCCCATCTCTCCAGCATCATCTAAGGCAGGCCTGGAAGCAGCTGTTGAATTAACTGAAGTGGGATCCTGTAAGGTCTGGAAGGAAGTTAGTTAGTCTAATTGACACAAGCCTATTTTTAGTCTTCGTGACCGGCTTCAGTCCTCTATCAGACAGTTAAGAGGCAATGGTTGAGGTGACTGTTCTATTGTATGATTTATGGCCTTGACTTTGAATGAGAAGGGAGGAATGAATCTCTTTCAAATAGCAGGCCTACTGGATTCGTCTTGTTTTCTATTCTTTCTATTCTCCCGTCCTTTCCCCTGGGCTATCTCCTGAGTTCAGCTTTAAAGTCTAGTAAGGTTAGAAGTTGAAGGGCATTATCTCAGCCATAAACTATCTATGACGCTTATTAGGGCTTAGCCACTTTAGAAGCTAATAGATCTTTAGGGTCTTCCCCTGGAGTTCCAGAAGTAGGGATTTATTAACCCTAGTCCTAAGCCTTAAACAACTACGAAGTCAGAATGAGCTGCAAGCTAGTGACGTATGGTAGTTTCAAGCCTGGGATGAAATGCCAATAGCCAAGGAAGATCTTCCGGATCAGAATAAAACCAATTTCAGACTATTTCCCAGTTCTTTTTAACTCCAAGAGGAAACCAATGAGGAGAAGGCGGCCTGAGATTAATAGTTCTAATTAGTCCCGTCAGTAGGAAAGCTTAGCTAGCAGGAAGCAAGAGATGGCACTGTAGGCTCTTCAAGCCTCGGCTCTAATCCCATTCTCTGTAGTAGGATTGATACTTTCCTTACCAGCCCGATCCTTCTAACTTGCTAGCTGGCCTTACCGGGGATTCTCTTACTAATCCTTTGGAATCAGTTCCCAGGCCTTTATAATCTCTTCCAAAACCGTCTTCTTCAATTACTAAACCCCACGGATTCAATGCCACTAGGCAGTCCGGAATTAGAATTAGTAGTTAGATTGTTGTTGCAATCCTTTACTTAGACCCATCCTTCGATTGAGAAGAAGGAAAGGCGGAGTAAAGTCCCCTCGATAGGACATAGAAATCTTAGTTACTTCCGAGTGAAGACAGAAAGGCACATCAGTCCTATAGAAGAAAGATAAGAATTATAGCTTGAGGGGAAAGATAGAGCAAGAAAGCATCCTTTTTTCTTTGCGGAGATTCTTTAGGTCTTCCGTGAGAGGGCTGGATGGAATAGGAATATTTGGCTTCGATTCCCCCTAGCCCTCAAGATCATTTGATAGAGTTTAGACTCAGTCCGCTGCATCCTCTTTGAAGGTAGGAATTGAAGTCTAAAATTACATATAATAGAGCGAGCAGCACGCTACTTCACTCCTCTTTAAGACGTAGAAAGACCTAACGGGCCAAAGATAAGGCAGCAAGTAGTATTTTCTAATACAATCCTTCCTGGGTAATATCTTACTAAAGCAAGGGGAATCCGATAGCAGCGAACATCTCAATAGTATCTTCCAGTAGAATATCTTACCCTAAAGCCTTAGGAAGAAAGTCCTTTTTCTGCCTAACTGAAATCAGTTCGAAATGAAGAAAAGAATAGTTCCTTCGTGCCCACTCGTCTAGAAGTAAGATCCGGCAATTCCACTTCCGGGGGAAGTAAGTGAAGTCATAAGATGAGACTTTCCCCTGTATCCGGGAACATACTAGAGATTATGATCTTTTACCCGCTAACTGGTACCTAATTGAGGAAATAGATGGTGTTTTCCAAGAGTGCTTAAAAAGCCGACCTCGATCTCACTAATATCAAACTCATTTTTCGAAGGTCACATGGCCTCATAATTTTTTTGTGCAACTTTTTAAGATTCTAGCTTACAAGATCACTTTATATTGCTATTTTGCTCCGGCTCCGGGCTAACTTATTCTTCCTCATCAGTAGCAGCCTAACAGCAAGTAGAAAGCTAGGGATTCAATGCAAGCCAGTAGTAGGTTAGCTTGCTTCAAGCTTTAGATGAGAATAGTTGGATTATTTAGTCTCTGGGCATTCTATTCCAATCATCTTTCCCGTCCCTGATCTGATCTGTAAGGCAAGGAAGTAGAAATCAAATAACCTTGGATCCCCTTTTCCCGGGTAAGCAAGTCTATCGGTTTACGCAAAGGCTGTACTAAAGTTTCCTAGTTCTCTTTATACTTAGACGTCTGGGGAGTGATGTCTTGAGATTGACTTACCAAGACCGGACTAAGACACTGATTTACAAGGCCTGCCCTTACAAGGGAAGAGAGTTAGACTATTGACTGATAAACCCGGTAGGCTAGGATCTTTCCTACTTCTATTTCGATTGAAAAAATTCCCAAACCCGGGGAATAAATGCAAGTCTTAAGGCTAAGACTGGTCTAAGCATCAAATTCTAGGTTTTTTGATTCCTCAGTCAGCTCTTGGACTATCCCGGAACGAAGAATCTAAGCCATTGAAGGCCACCATCCCCTGCTTACTCTGATCAGACTATTCAAAAACCCTGTAATTCAATTCCTCTAAGGCAACCTCTGCCGCAATCTCATATGAAGAGATTGCTCTTTCTTCCGGAAGAAGCCTAAGCAGAAAGATCAAATTCTAGCTTTCTACTCCTATTTGCAGGATTGAGTTAGATTTAGCAGCTAAGATCTCTATTTGATCAGAATGCCTATGAGATTCCAATGCCTCTGATCCGAGTAAAAGAAGTCTTGATTTAGTTAGACCAGATAGAAAGCACTTCTTAGTCCAGCCCAATTCCCTGAACTGAGGTCAGCTCTTACCATCTCTAGCTCCAGAACGTAAGGATTAGGTAGACCTATTGGAAGATGTTAGGGAGAGGATTGCCAGGTCTTGACTTCTCTCTGCCCCTCCGGACTAAGTTCTTTCGGAAATAGCAGCCTTTATTAGCCTATGGGATAAGCCCTAGAATGTAAGATGAAACTGGATCCGCTACTCTATACTGACGAAACAAGATCAGCCTATTCACCGCTCTTCTCTGGGCTTCATCCTATTTCCTTAGAGGTTTTCCATTCCTCTGATCTATTGATAAACAGGAGATAACAAGTCAGTCTATTGTGTTAGGAAAGGCCCTATGAGGTAACGGACTCTCCTCTAGTTGCAGTCTTTACTGCCTATTTTTCAAACTCAGTCTCCAGTCACAAGAAGGGCTAAGTCAGACAGAAATGCCAATTATCCCGTCTGCCATATTCCCTCTTTTGCTTCGGAACGATCAGACTGAGACTTGATGTCCTGGAGTTCCTGATTCTCTTTCTTACCGTTCACTCTTTGGAACAAGCCTAACTCTCAAAACAAAGAAGAAAGTTACCTCGGGCCCAAAGCAAGAGCAAGATAGTACAAATCTCTTCAATTAACCTTTTAATCACTTCTCAAAACCAGGGAAATTATGTAGGAAAGAAATGTCATATATGAAGTTAGGTATGCGCTTGTAGTCAGTATTTCAGTCAACCTTTAATCAGTCTTAGAAGGAACTCCCATACTTCATTCCTCTCTATCGAGAGTTCAAGCAGATCATCAACTACTTTAGCAGCGAACTGATCTGAAGGATATGACAGCCTAGGAACGGACTCTTCCAAGGGAAGAAATTCATTAAGAAGTCAGTCTGAAGTTGGAGATGACGACTAAGAAGTCTTAGCCCAGACTAAGAGACTAAATGAAGTACGATCTGAAAGCCTACTATTCCAAAATGGGATCAAAAGAAGAACGAACCAATGGGCGTGGCTCACTGAATTCGTCTTTAGGACTGAGAAGACTGACAGTTTCTGGAGTCAAGTCAGTCAGAATTGATCTTTCCAGAGTTGACTGATTCTAGTGTTATTGACTTAGGAAAACAGTAACTAACACCCTCAAAGAGGAGGAAACCCAAAGCCTTAGATGAGATTACCCAAGACCCTGGGCTTCTATGCAACTATCTAGCTCCGGAACTCTTACTGAGTGCTACAAGTCTTGATTTGAATGTTAGTCAAAGGTAGTCTGTTTCTTTCTAAGTTGCAGGAGAGAAAAGAGTGACTGCTTTCGGTGACAGCTAGTACTTCGATTTAGTAATCTTTATCTTGTTGTGCACGTGGAGATTGAGAAGTTAGAAATCAGTCTTGTTCCCCGGGCTCACTGAACGTCACTATCGGAAAGCCAGAGTTCACTCAGAAGCGGGACTTAAGTCATAGAAGTCAGAAACACGAGCAAGTTGTTATGACTTAGACGGGCGCACAAGAGTTCAATCAGATAGGAGCTTCCCCACTCCGTGGTAACATGGTGAGGTAGCAGCAGTCTATCTTTGCCTTGTTAGACGTCTGCCCTTAGAAAGAGCAGGATTAGCACTACGAACTCGGAGAGATCAGACAGGTCCGAAGTTGGAAAGAAAGACCATCACTCGCAAGCTATTCAGGAGCCTTCCACTCTTGCTCTTCTAGAACAGTGAAAGCCTATTCTTCTTCACGTGAAAATTCCCTATCTCCTATTCTGTTTCTGTGCTCGTGGATATCTGAACTATTGGCATTTGCCCATCAAAGAGCTTTCAAGTCCGAGGCTAAGGCAGTAAGAGCAGTAAAAGAGTAAGGGGACGTATCGGGATTCTAAACCTCAAAGCCTATTCTGATTTACAAAGTAACCTCGGGATTCTTTTTGATTGAAACGGAAACAAGAATGTTCGTTCTTTCTCTAACGGGATCGGGCACAAGGAAAGCATTTCGAGGATGATTCTCCTCTTTTTAGTAGAAAGAATTTCTTTTGGGGAGCTACTTTTCTTCCTTAAAGATAAGGTATCGGCTTAATTGTGATTGAGATCAAACTGCGATACGGAGAGACCGCTACAGCTCGGGTGGGAACGAGTAAAATGAAGACTGTTCCCATATCAGGCTCACTGCGAGTCATACTATCAATCTCTTTCTTTTTATCATTTGAATTACTCAAAAAAGTTTCAAGTGAATTATGCGAAAACGAAGAAAGTTAATAGCTGTGTCCGATCTTTATCGTCGTATCCCTAAAGTGCTATCTGCCGCTGCCGGTTCAGCCGCTCCCCCAGCCCAAAGTCTCAGTATTTCGGCGGCTCCAGCCGGTACAGGTACAGAAGTGGCTACAAGGGAGCAGCTTTCTAGTGTCGTCCAAGACAAATTTTGTCCCACCCTATTCCCACAAGCGGATTTCACCGTTCCACCGGTTTTTGCGATGGAGGAAGAATGCAGTCTTTTTGATCCTTTTAACCTTCTTTTTGAAGGGATATGTGATCAACTGTTATCCATTCACTCCACAGCACCCATACCACAATTAACTCCATTTTCGAACGTTGAAGAGGTTTTGGAGTTGTCCGTTCAATCCATGTTAGATAATTACGATCCTTCCCTTGAAGCCTTTCAAAGATTCCACTTGGATTTAAGCACATGGGGGGTCAATTCGGAGTCTTTCCACTTCTTCATTCAAAATATTCTGTGATAGGGGTGACGGAGCTGCTACAATTGCTTCAGCGGGAACTGCTGTCTTAGAAGCTGTTCAAAACCGTGACCTCTTTCTGTAGTGGGGAAATAGCATAAGTGGTCAAAGGATCTGACAGGAAAGATAGAAACAGGGGAGCTGATCTGATAAATTCACTTCAAAGGGAAAGGGATGGACGGGATTTCAGTATCAACGCACCATTTCGCGGTCCTATAGGTTTAGTATTTCTTATTTTTTCTCTTAGCAGGATACATCTCTTCCACTTTCCTACCGTACGTACTACACGAGGGGATCCCATGCCCTGGAAGAATTACGACCGACAAAGAAACTCGAGCCTAGGAGTCTAAAGGGGAACCCCTAACGCCCGAGAAGAGGGGGTTTAATAAATGTTGGGCCACGAAAGGAAAAAAGGGGACAGGCCATAAAAACTCCGTGTGCGAGGTTAGTATGAAACTCTTCTCCGAATGCCTTTCTTTCGAGAAGATGCTTAGAAGGAGAAGGCAAGCAACTGGCATAGTTAATGTACTAGGTTAGGTACTAAATGAAGCAGGAATCATCAAAAGCAGAAAGCCCCTACGTCAGAGCCTAAGAACTTGAGATGCGTCAGGTGCCCCCCATGACAGGTGTGACATCCTGTCATTTAGGCGAGGTCTGGTGTTCTGTTCTCCAGACGTCAACTTGTCAAGTTGAGCCTTGGAAAGGTTCAAGTGGACTCTTCGTGAGTCCAGCGAAACGCGCTGACCCAAGTAGTCCAGCAGGAAGCTCGACCAACTGGGCTGCGCCCACTTCGTGAGGAGTGAGCCGGAAGCTACCTCAACGATCGGGTTTAATGTGCTGTGCACAACCGCGACTGTGTGTGGACATGAAGACCTACGTGCGTGGACTCGGAGTCCTGGGTAGGGTCTCGTGAACCATACTTGGAAGGATAAAGAGTCATTATCGTGAACTTCTCTACGACTCTGTTTGACAAGTTGTTGTGTCTGAAAACTATGTTACTCACTTATTTCACACCATTATTCTGGTTCTGCCTTTTCCTCTTTATTTTCAATCTTATTCTTAGGTTCTTTCTCCCTTTGGATTTTTAAGTCTTTTGCTACTATCTAACAAGGCCCAAGTTACAGCGGGCTCTTTCTATTATGAAATGGTTCCTATGTATTTATTGCTTGGTAAGTTGTGGATATAGGATATATTCTAACTTCTTTTCTTTGATTTGACTTCATTCCCCCTGTACTATGCTTCCGCTCGATCCGAGCAGCTCTGGAGTCAGCTCAGGACGGACAGAAAAAAGTCATTTCTGGAAGAATTGGACTTGTTGTTTCACCCCAACCCAAGACGAAAGCCATTCTGTTTCGCCTCCTGAACCAACAAAAAGACCCAAGTGGGTATTGGACGTTGATCTTCCAAAGGAGCATCCATCCGATACGATTGACGATTTAAGGGGGAAGTGCGCTATTATTATTATTCAAGAGTTCTGTCAAAACAATAAAAGAGAGGACGACACCTTCGTCGATGTCGCACAGCGCCTAGTTCGTCAAGGTCAGGAAAGAAGGGCTGAACAGGGTTCCACCCGAGAAGACTGGAAGCGTCTTCTTAAGGAATTACAACATCCAGGAGAGAGCGACGTCTATGCTCGGGTTTGAAAGGCCCTGGAGAAGCATAGACGCTGAGGCACCTTTTATTACTCAAGGATGGAGAAACTTGGTTGAAACAGGGGAGCGAATGGGCTAATATGGGTTCGATGTTGAGCAATAGACATGATATATTGGCTCACATTACGGGCTAAGGTACGTAGTGACTCGAGCGAAGCGAAAGGTCATAATTATTCATTCTTTCGTTTAGTGCATATTACTTCTTTAGGTCGAGGGTCAACTATCGAATCAACATGCGTCTGTAGCCGTTGCAGAAAAAAAGAGACAGAGGAAGGAGGAGGCCCCAATCATCAAATGGAAAAGAAAAAGAGAAATGCGTAAGAAAGAAAAGGTACTATGTCACTAACCAGCTTGTGGGTTAGGTACGTAGGTCAATCGACGAGAGGACAGCTAAGATCTCCTCTTGGATGTATGGACAACACGGCGTAAACACGCCTATCGCTTCGCTCGAGTTAGAGTACTCCCCCGTGGCTGGAAGGCTATGACCCTCTTAGGTTAGGCTGCGGAGCATCCAACTAGTTTGGGTCTTCCCCAGTAGAGTAGTCCTGGGGCACACTGTCGGAGGAGGATTGGGGGCCCGACGAGGGTGGACTCAGTGGCCTATCTTCAACTATGATAAGTGAAAGCCCAGTGTGGGGTCTCTGGTACTGGTAATGCCAGATACTGTACACTCCTTTGGTCACACCAAGGTGCCCACCCTAGTTGTTGAACCCATCGAACCCCCTCCCACTAGAATAGTGGTATTCTAACTCCCTGCTATGCTATGGGGGAAATCCAGTCCTATGGTTGGGCGGAGACATGGCAACGGTAGTTGTTGGACCACCAGCGAATTTATTGAGCACATATGCCCCTAAACTTTTAGAATATTTAGAATATAAGGCCAGGTGGTTCCTCCCGGCATTCCGGGAGTCGATAAGCCCCTCTTGTTTAGGTTGTTCCTATTACTTCGGTATGTCCTACCGCAGCAGGGGTCACCGTCTGCAGAATCAACAGAATCGATTGAACCCAACTGACTCAACATCTTCTGGGTCTACTAGTTCCGGACCTGGAGCTGCTCGTGCGTCAGATATGCTGACCATGTTGCGATCTGCAGAGCCGAATTCTGTTCAGATTCGGAGTTTAGTGATCGGAACGGGATGAGAAAGAAGGCAATTCGGTTCTCAGCAGTGGATTCAGTAGAAGTGGATTCGGTTGATGAAAGTGTTGGGACTAAAAAAAGAGATTCCACTAATAAAGCAGAAGTGGTCCACCATTTCACCGGCACAACCTACCTATGCACCAGCACCACAAATGGAAGAGCCTGTAGTAGATCCAGCATTAGCAGCAGCACCAGCTGAGATACCAATAGCAAAGGCGGAGTCGGTAGCTAGAGAGCTAGGTAAGGCAATTCCTTTTTTGTAAAAAAAAGTGATATAGATTGAATCTTATGAGAACGATACATCATATCGAAAGCCGTACGTTGGTACCATAATACTCGACAACTCTTGCTTGCAGTAGAAAAGTATAAATGAAGTGGCATACTTAACGCACTGCCAAGCGTGGTTTTTACACTCCATGGTATCCTATTTGATTTGATAATCTTTCATGTTGAGATAAAATTTGAATTTTAGGGTATTTTGTTCAACCTTCGCGGCAACTGCGCAAGTCAAGGAAGCAGTTAAAACTATCATACTACCTCAGAATGCAGCACTATGAGGAGCTTGGGGAAGACCATACCAGGTGGCAAGGACTCGCCTCCAGCAGAGGTCCCCTCAATTGGGACAGAATTCAAAGGCATGGCCACCAGTAGTAGTAGTAGCAGAAGAGAATCAAAGGCTCCAGAAGAAGTTCAACTGGGCCCTGGGGCTGTTGACTTCCTGGAGTTCTCACTATTGAATAGGTGGATGCGTGCCTGGCTTAAGTATTTGGCCTGGTACGCAGTCCAGTCCTCTTCTCCTCCATTGAATCATGGTTTGAAGGCCCAATTGTCCTAACATCTTGGAAAGCAAAGGATGAAAATCCAGAGCTGATAAGGTTTGGGATATTGTGGCCTTTGTTTGATCTCAATATGAAGTATCATAAAGGTGAGATCAAACCACCAAAAGCTCTGACTTCAAGTTTGAGTTTAGGTGGGACCTGGGTCTCTGGAGGCTTGACTGGTCAAGACTTCTTGGTCTTGGCTCGTGGCCTAAACCAACCACGGGCAAGGAGAGTGGTACTGGGAGAAATCCTGGACACCACTCCTTCCAACGCCATCTATCAAAGTGAATAGAAGTCCTCAATCAACTTCCAGAGCAGAAGGATTAGATACTTACTCTTCACGAAAAAGAGCGAGGGTTACTGACAGTCGACCTACGGTAATAGGTTTGAAGATATGGCAACAGGATGTTTATAGCGTACCGAGCCTAATAGGCTTTCTGCTTCAATAGCTCTACTCTCTCTTCATTCTGGAAGAAATGCCAGTGAGTCACGGACGAAGAGTTTGAATCCTCTCTATAGCCTTTATAGGAAGGAAGGCTAGTGAGGCAGCCCTCATAGAATGGGATTCGGACGGAAAAGCAAAAATCCTATGTTACTAATCCGGGGCTTTGGTCAGAATGTCTGTAAAGCATGGCATTAAGTAAGAAATTCCTTCTCTAATCTTTTATGTAGTACCTTGAAGTTGAGACTCTTCCCAACCGTAAGAACTCATACGAGCTCTAGTCGGACGTTAATCAGTAAACGGTGTGATGTTAGCAATGGAATGCGTATCCGCTGTGATCTTTTCTTCTGTGATTGAATCAGTAAGCGCTGCAGATGTTATTCAATAAAAGACACTATGTGCAGGAAAGAAGCCAAGTCCAGTAGCTTTTTATTAAAAAAGGAGATGGGAACTTATTAGAGTGTGGCCAAGCCAAGACTCGAGTGGCCAAGTGGATGCAAAGACTATAAAGCCAGTGAGTCTCCCCCCAGGTTCTAGAGTAGGTAGACTAAGAAGGAGGTACGGAAGAAGAAGAGAAAGGGTAGCTGGTTCACGAAATGAAACTGACAATCTCAACTTCCTTACTTACGATATAATAAACTCATACACCAGCTCCAGGCTTAAAAGAAGAGAAAAAAGACCTGGCTTCAAGGGCTGACGCTTTTAGGAAAGAAAGATCCCAAGCTTATGCTGAATTGAGAGTGGATGTGCCTTGGTCTTCTGTGAGTTCCAGAGATTTAGATCAAGGTAGTTCCGTTCTACGAGGCTAATTCCATTCAAGTCTTGCTGTGAAATAAGCTCTTGCCAACCTCTGCGGAATATAGTAAGTGTACCGCGAGTAAAGTAAGGCGGTCAAGCGCACTCAGAAAGATGACTTTTTGAAACGTTGAAGATTTAGGTACAATAGAGAAAAGAATTAGCTTTGGTTCAGAGCTTGAATCAGAATATCCTTCAGTCACTCCAGGTGAGAGAAGTTCGGCTAAGCCGGAAAGATAGATCGAGTTTAGCCTCTTGATTGACTTTAGGACTGAAATAAGCCGGTAGCAAAGGAAATGGCAGCAGTGCTTTATATAACTGCTTTTAGGTCTAGAGATTCATCCCCTAGTCTGTGATGAAAAGGGGCTATTTGGGATAAAAATAGCTCGTGCTAACTCTTAAGATGATAGCAGAAGCGAATAGGCTTGTTGGTTCTAGGTAAATCAAAAGCAGGTTATAGAGCGATATAAGGTCTTCTCCTCCAATCGAAGTGATAAAGCCAGTGACTTGTCAAGTAAGTCAAATCTATCCTGTTCGTTTCAAGCCTAATGAAAGAGAAAGCAACCAAGGAAAGCCTCGCTTTATCTCACCTGTTAGAAGCGAAACAGGAAGGTTTCTTAAGGGAAGGAAGAAGGCACGCAAGTTCCATCGTTGGATCAGTTAAATAAATTAGCCAAGGGCTAGTTCTCGGGTTAATACAAAGGCATAGTAGGGAGTCCCCAGTGGATTGCATAGGCTTACTCGGTAATTTATCATCCTTCCATAAGATATAGTTAGTTATCCTATTAGGAGAACGACTTAATAATAAGACTAACATATATAACGTTACCGTTACTAGGTAGGAGCTGCACTGTTTGGCTTTTATGGTTGGGAAGACTTCGCAACAGGTCCTACGTAGATGCCCCTTCAACAATTCTTTGAAAGGCTCTACTTATACTTTTGCCTTAACGCATCGAGTTCACTCATCCATGCCATTCAATTGGCACTCACTCAAGTCAACCCTGACTGTCTGTCTCTCCCTACTAGATAAACGAGTTGATTCTCTTTGGCGCGGAAAGTGAGCTTAGTTTCTTCGCCTCAAGTCATAGCTCTTGGCTGGGTTTCCTCTCTAGTACATGAATTTGATCTCCCTACTGTGCAGACAGACTCTGTCCCTTAGTGAAAGCGAAAAAAAACTAAATTCATGTGACAGTTGCAAGAATCGGAGGCTGCTTAGAATTAGGAGTCTTACCTTTACCTTTCTTTGGTGCATTCTTATCTAAGCTCTAAGTCAGTTCTTTCTTTACGAAGAGGTTCTTTTCTCAATGTCATTATCTTCCCTTCCTCGCCTCGGTAAAGGAACTAATACCAGTCTCGATCTCCTCTAGGGCCAAATAGAAGTCAATTAGTCCTTCTATCCCGCATTGCTAGTCTGACTCTTTTACCTTCTTATCTGATTTCACTAGTCTCAGGGACATCTCTTTACATCCGGCCATTCCTTCTTACCTTTTTAATGAACTCCTTTGGCCGCATTGGTATGTCTTATTTTGTTTTGCCTGCAAGGGTATAAAAAGAAGTAAGGAAATCACTTGCTTTCCCGGGATCTCTCCTTGGCTTACTGGACTTCCTGCTTGACTTCTTTACCGAATTACCGGATTGCTAGCACAGGGAGAGAAGGAGTGTAATCAATTTCAAACCTGATTCCCCGCAACAAGCTTGAAACCGAATTCCTTCCTTACTGCAGTAGCTGTAGTAGTAGCAGTAGGAATAGTCGCCAAATAGACTGAATTAGTCTTAGTGCCGTAGTAGGATTACCTTCGTCACCTTCCCTTTGTCCCTTAACTGCTGAAGCAAGCATTCCTGGGGCAAGTAATCTGTCAAAGAATAGAAAAGAGAAGTTGCATCCTCCTGGTGGAAGGTGCAGATGAAATAAATCATCAGCTGTGGGAATAACCGCTGCAAGTCTTTTTTAAGTTTAAGAAGAATGGGTTCTTACAGGTGCTAGAATAAGATCTAACCGTATCCGGAGGCGATTTGCTAACTGTGAAATCGAAAGGTAACTGCGCAGCTCAACCAGTAGCCGGTGTAAGCCATTTCATCATCATAAGAGTTATCGGCCTTCGCTCTGATTTTTGGGTAGTGTCAAGGAGATAATAGAAGGAACCGATCTTCGAAAGTAGTTCAGTTTGACCGGGCTTCCTGAGTACAAATCTCTTCGCATTCTTAGTTCTTTTGACGAGATTGGCTTAGGGAGTCAGTTTATCCTTTTCCCAACAAATCAAAGAACCTAAAGGATTCCATTTGAGAAAGGACTGAAGGAGCTAATTGAATCACAAATGCGTGTCAGTCGTAGTAAACATCTGCCCCCTTTCCTATTTTGAGAACGTCACACGTGGGAAGCACTTCGGCAACCTTATCGCACGGGAGTACAGAAGCTATGGTTGAGATTCCATGAGCGCTAACTGAAGACCAACCAAAAGCGAATGCAGGAGGCTGGAATTGGACAAAAAGAAGGTGGTTCACTTGCTTACTTTAAAGAGTAAGGCAAATAAATGCAATCCGATAGTCTGTGAAAGGCTAGCCTTTTTATCTTCTGCAATTTTTATAGTTTGTGTCTGAAGCAACCTCTTTTGAATAAGTTTCACCCCGACAAGAACAACTCTCAAGGCAACATTCCTTCCCCAGATTTGAGTTCAGTTCCAGTCTTTTGGGCCTAGAGGACTGGGAATTGGCAATAACAAGAATCGGTCCTTTAGTGAAAGCTCAATCCCAACCGTCTAAGGTATGAAGTTACTTTCCTGCGTAGAAGTGCAGTTGCTATTAAGGTAGATGTGCCATTAGTTAGAAAAGCAAATTTCACGCACGAAGACCTAAAAATAAATTCCATTTCAAAAGAAGATCTCTCTGTCCAGAAGAAGCCACTTTGTAATAGATCCCACCCAGACTTACTAGAATGCAACTTATTTCCTTTAAGGGGGCCACACAGTGTTGACCGCTCCTCAATTCTAACTTTCGACGGGAACAAGGAACGATTGCAGCGATCACACCAACGTCGGATAGGGGCAGACATTTTTCTTTATTTAAGTAACCATGTTTGATATTTCATTGTAGTTTTGTTATTATTATACAGGGGGGATGCCGCGCCATAAAGCAAGGTCATTTTTGGCAGGCACGCAGAGAAGGCAAGGTAATTTATTGGAGGAGCACTAAGCCCTTATAGAGATGAATGTGCTAGCAAGGAAGCTAGCCTCATGTGCGTGGGTCTATCTTAACTAGGGAAGGAAAGCCTTACTGCTGGAGTTAAGTTAGCACTCATCTTATGCCCACTTCATTGCTTAGCTGGCTAGACTCGTAGCTGGCAGATTGCGTTTTTATGAAGTTGATTTACCCAAAATAACGGTTGGCCCAGACCGGAGAAAGGTTCTATTAGCCCTTAGAGGGATGATATTGAAACCTGACGCTTGGAAGGACCTTCCCCTTTACCAATCCCATATGGCCTTGTTGATAGACTCGCTGCTGGCCTAGGAGCTGCCTTTGATAAGACACATTCTTGGGAAACTGCCTGTGGCGCTTCTGGCCTTTGAAAGCAAGTCTCTTTCCCAACAGGAGGTGGCCTTACCGCTTGCCTGGAATGAGCTTCTTGTTGATGAAGCCCACATAGTCGCCTTACCGAGTGAATGATGCTTTCTTTGAGCCTGCATAGTGGCCTTACTTCCGAAACACTATTTGAACCCGGCAGAGGTGCTCGTGGTTCTGGCGTTGAAGGATAAATTTTCATTGTACTGGCATGCCGTGTGGAAGTCCTGTCTGCTGGGTACTGCACTCTTATACAATTCATCTACTGTCTAAGATGAGTCTCATCCAGCAGCCAACCGATTTTTTGTTTTGAGAAAAAAGCATAGTCGCTTCCGGCTTTAAGTGGTGCAATTCTATCATAACTTGAAAGAGGTGTAAATTACCTCTTATGTTGTGTATATTCTTTACGTAATCCGTAAAGGAATTTACTTCTTTTTCAGACTTGAACAAAGTATCGGCCTTAAACTCGTCCGCCAATTCCTTTGCACAATCTGTATAGTTTAATAAAGTGTCCAAATCTAAGCCGGGATATTTATCTTTAACGCATTTCCAGTGAGTGTCGGAGGTGATTTTCGAGGACCGTTTCAAGTCGACTCCAAGAAGCATTCAAAACTTCTCCGCCTTCCTTTAGTCAGGAATCGAGTCAGGCCTTGCCCTTACTTTAGCTTTAGGAAGAAATCCATACTTTGGAGCTCAGCTTAGGGATCAGAGGCGAACCACCTAGTATGGTACACAATCAGTTTACTAAGACAATCGGAGTGACCGGGCTATGAAGTCCACCCAGCTTTTCGGGTTTACCGAGCTTAACTCGTGGAATGGCGATTCGGGGTTAAGTTAACGGGCTTGGCTTGAAGGCGTGACCCCTTTGATTTTATTTATTTGGCGGGGTTACCGCGGTTCCTTCGACTTTCGTTTCGGGATTAACGGTACCCTTATTTACTCAGACTCAGATTGGTAGGCAATCAACAGTAATAACAACGAGATTCCCCACTGACTGCCTCTATCAGATAGTACGCAGGTTTTTATCCCTATTATGGGAAAGAACTCATTTTATAATCGAACCGGTTGTGCAATAAGATGTGCTGCTCCTCCTTCTCTTGAGAGGTCCCTCGGGCAAAGAGCAATCCATCCTTGTACCCATACAAAGACTCACTCTTTAGGTAAAGTAATTTATTCTTCTTGGCGAAGAGAATCAGTAAGACAATCGGGATAGCGGAATGCCTGTCTAAGGGGGTACCGGGAGGATAGGAAAATACTTCCCTCTACCCCCACTAGAAGAGGAAGCAACCTTTGATCCTAAGAAATAGTACAGTTCAAGCATTGATAATAAGAAATAGACTAGTGCTCGCTTTGATTTGATAGGAATTTCTCTGCACTTCGCCCTGCCTGGATTCTGCCCTAACTTCACTCCGCCTTCTTCTTCGGTGCGGTCTTCTTCCTTTACTTCTTCTTCTTCTGCCTGGCAAGCAAGCTTCCCTATTCATAGAAGATATTATCTTTAATTTCTTCCTATTGCCTGAAGTGAGCTACAAGAAGGATACGGATACTTGCTTTTGCTTGCAACAGCTTCTTCTCTGACTACGGCTTGCCCGCGAGAACCCTACTGAGCTTCATTAAGCTGTTGGAAAAAAGGAATTCACAGTCAAAGACGGACCGAAGCGAGTAAACTACCTCCTAGGATTGAGATAGATACGAGACTGGCCCTTAACTCCAGCGAACCACTACAGGACCCGAATTGGACTGAACCCCCGCCTAGGCACTCCTACAACGGATAGAGCCTTGACTTCTTTTCTTCGGGTGATGCCTTAAACTAATAATCCCGTACTAGCTTTTCTAAGTAGAGCTGCGCTCTCCCTATAACGCCGCAAATCCCAATAGAACGAAGAACTTACCTTATTATTACCCAAACGAGGAGATAGACTATCAGCTTACCACTTACTTAGATACGGCTGAAGCAGAGCCGGGGAACGAGACTCCCTTCGTAGAAAGTGACTGGTTCAGTGTATTAAGAGAAGGATGTTCCAACTGAATGAAGATTATGGCTTTTCATCTTTCAAATATCTTTTGACTAGACTTTCATCTTTCTTTCACTGGCGAAGACATATCACGAGCGAGGGAGGCAGAAGAAAGCCGAGAAAAGTGGATTCTCATCTCATAGTTAACCAGGAAAGACAAAGACCGATAACCATAACCGTGGCGCTATCTGTAGCTTGAGCCAACCAACCTTAACCTTTCGCTTGTTGACCGTCTTTCACTTGCTTTCGAACTCCTTCGTACCCTTACTTGATCCCATCTTCTCGAATAGGAGAATAGTCAGAGTACAGCCCCTTACTCAATAGGGGGCGAAGAGCTCATATTCCAGAGGGAATAACTGAAGGCATTGAAAGAGGTGAACCGGGGACAGGAAAGCAAGAGCAAGAAGGAAAGGCTAGCAAAGATCAGCTTCGAGATAGCCAGGTCAGCGATTGAACTCGTCTAGTAACTAGTAAGAAGGGGCATATTTTATCATTGTTGACTCGCTTTGAAGCGTTGGTTGGGCAAGCTCTTTCGAGGAGATCAACCGTCTGGGATATTCAGAAGAAAGAAGGAGCAAACTGAACTTTAATATCTATATGACGATTGGAACTGGACCAACAGGAAGTAGAATACTTGCTTGAATCCCAACCTTTTTTATTGTAGAAGGGTCCACATATGGGCACTGCCACTATCAATAAGAATGGTGATGGCTTTTCTTTATTTTAGTCCCTAAACTCGCATGCTTTGTGGTGTGCGAAGACCAGCAATAGCTTGTAAAGAGATCTCTGGCGGTTCAGGTCCTTCTAGCCCTTCAAGCCCCATTCTTCTCTTTGTCCCTCTTCCTCTTCACCTGGCCAAGCCCCCTCGATCAGAAAGAATTTATCTTCCTTCCATCTATGACCGGGATGGAACTTCTCCTCACAATTAGAGTATAGCACAAGAAGCCACGATTTCGCCTCGACTCTGCCTCAGCCGGTCTGAGACGCTTCATTCTTGGAAAGGTTGGACGGGACTACCTTATTAGCAGGAGCAGCGGGGTGGACTGGGGGCATCGGATCGATTAAGACCTCGTCTGTCTCCCACTTTTGACTCTTACAAGCGAGCTAACCCAATGGCTGACGTGAGAGTGCTTGGTCTGAACATTTGGACGTAGAGACGAATGCCATCTCTCAGCCCGCGGACAAAAGAACTTCTCTTATAAGGAAGGCCTCAGACAAGCCCTACCATCGCTTGGCAACCTTCTCTCGGCTTCATACTCCCGCAATGTGGACACCTGACCGAAGCTTAGCAAGTGCACCAGCATGATCGTCATACTTGCTTTTCCAAAAGCCTTCATTCAAGGCCGCCACAAACTCTCTCCATAACACATAGACCCGCGACTTCTCATACCACCTATACCACTCTAAAGCTTACCCTTGCAAATTAATGAAAGTAAACATCGATCCTACGCTTCACTTTGATGGTATGCAAAGAATTATTCTGCTCGAGAAAGACAACCGGACCGATCTCCTCGAATGTCGGAAAATGAAGCTTCAAGGTTTGGGATTGAATAAGACCTTCAGATCCAGAATTGGAAGACCACACCCATGCGCCTTCTTGAAAACTACGGCCTTCAAAGGACTCTCCTTTTTCCTTAACACCTTAACAAGATTCGCCAACTGATCGATTTTGCTATCACTCATGACCTCTTTGTTCTCAAGAGTCGTCAGCTTATGGAGTCTTTCGGCGAGAGTGCGTTCCGTCTCAGCATTGTCTCCGCCTTCTGCCCTTAGATTGTCCACCATTGTAACCGGCTCTGATACCAAACTGAGACCTGTCTTTATCCTACGACCTATTTTGCACTGATAGAAAGAGATTGGATGGCTCAAGTTCAACAAGTGAGGGCAGTATGGCTTTCTTACTCTTACCGATATCCCTATCTTTATGTCTTTCCTGCCATGGGTCACTCTGGCTTTGCTTTCTTCCTTGACTCCCTTTTCGAGACAGAATCGAATTCTTCTCTATTGCCCTTCCTTCTTTATAAGAAAAACTAGCATAAACCCCTTGATAATATAGGGCTTTTGGAGATGCAACAGCTTTTCAGTACGGAAAATTACCATGAAAAGCGGAAGACTTTCATTTTCTCGGGAATTTTCAATGCAACCCCGATTTAGTAATAAAATGGACATCAAAAGTTGCATTATAGCCCTTTCCTTTATTAGTAAATGATTTTTCGTTGCAAGCCCTTTTAGTAAATAAAGTGCCGTTGAAACTAAACTTTTTGCTAAAACCCCTGGTCAAATGGGGCATGCAGGGAACTAATCATAAGGATAAGACAAGCAAGCTTTCGAAGGGCAAACTTAAGAGATTGGGGAGGGGCGGGAATGAAGAAGCGAGCCGGATTAGTCTTAGTTATTAGTAAAGGGCGAATGAAGGGACACGACCGGTTGGCGAGCGAGTGTGCTGGTTTGAGAGCTTGATAATTGGATAGTGATGAATCGGGACTTAGTTAGCTATTAATAGAATCCGGAACCGCTCTTCCGTCTTAAACATTCTTTTGAATTGGTGGCTGTTTGTGCTTGGGAAAGGAAATCCCACTGGCTCTTTTGAAGGGGCTGCCTGGTCTTGACTTCCTCGATCTCCATTTGGTAGGAAATCCAGAGGCTAACGAAGGGATTCTAAAGGAAAGAGGAATACGGTAAGGCCGGGAATTTAGCATTAATTAACTTGAAGTAAACGGTCAATAGGGAAATCAAATCTTTTTTATTCGGCTCCAAAATAAGGTTTTTACTCAATAGCGTAGGCAGGAAGGCTAGCTTTGCCCTATTCGCTGCGCTTCGCTTGCTGCTTTTTCGGACAGGAAGGACTGGAAAGACAGACTCGATCCTTTCAGTCTCGAGGGATGGCTATTCATGTTCTGACTGGCCTAATGGACAGGGACTCAAACTCAAGGACCTGGTCTAAGGGAATTGAGCTCTTCAATGGCCTCCCTATCGCTGGCGGAGAACTACCACAACCATTGCTTGGATGGGTTTAGGATGTGAAACCTGCAAATAGCGTAAGAAAGGATCTACTCCTTGTCCTAAGAATAAGAAGATGAGAAGTTTACGTTTTCCGGGTCCTTGCAAGTCCATTTCCCTTCTGTAACGTATATTGAAATCGTCCAACTTTCATTTTATCGGGATTTTTCGTTGCAATAGTAAATCCTGTTAATAACTTCGATTTCTTAAGTCATTTTTGCCCGTCTTTTTGATTCAAACCGTCATTCCTTTCATAGAGCTGGTGGCAAACTTAAAAAGTTCATGAAATGAAAGGGAAGCTATTTACGATTAAGGAGAAGATGCGGCACCTGTATTGACTTTCACTTAGAATTTATAGTTTCGGTCGATATGAATAAAGGCAGGGTGTAGCAGAATGTAGCAGAAAGAAAGGTCCTTTTCTGAGTTGTAGTAGTTGATGGTGGAAATAGGAAATTACCCTAGGAATCCAATTGCAACTTCCCCGCCAACTTCGACTATGTCCAGAGCAGGCTTGCTTTCTCACTTTCTTACACAATGGCTGAGAAAAGTCATTAACTTTGCCTCCTTTTCAAAAGAGGAATTTCGAAAGAAAGGGCAAGACCTTAAGACGAACATTGGATAGCTGGCAACTGCCTAAAACCTAAAATAACTTGATGGAACTGGCTTTCGATCAATAGGCTTATAAAAAGATTCCATTCCAACTCAAACTGCTGACAAAGACAGTTCTACTCGCTCCTAACAGAGACTAGGAATAAGAATGCTGCAAGAGGTGACTCAGAAGGGTCTTGCTTCCGTCTTCCCACACCTGCATCTTCCACTAGAAAGAAGATAGAAAGATTCAAGGTCCTAGATGAGATATAGAATCGAGTTAGTAAGTGGAATGTGATCCCGAGGACCTACCTAAGAAAGGAGATGCAGCCGCCCTAATGTCCTTCCTTTCAACTCGTCTTCTCGGCTGAATCTAAAGGCCTTCATCGACACGGCTTGAAGCAACCGGATTCCCTTTCCTTAATGAAGATGAAGGAAGTAAGTTTAATTTGGTAAATCTTATAATAAGATTAAGATAAAGGCTTCACATAAAAGGGGAGTTAGTGGGCTACTGTCCCTAGTACACTTAGATAAGGCACAGAACTAATAGCAATTGAAGAATAATCCGCAGTAGAAGAAGGTGCAGCTATTACAGACTCGGTTCTTAAAGAAGAAGCTTTTGGGGGAAGAACCGCAGTAAGGGTTAGGACACTAGTTCTCGGGGGCATGCCCAGAAGAGGTTGAGGTTCTTTTCTTAGTTCTTAACGTAGGAGCCCTTTCTGCTGAATGAATATCCCTTGCTTTCGAGTTCCATTCTCCTTCATGTCGGAAATCTTCTTCTAAAGATGGACATGAAAAAGGATCTGCTAGGCTGTCTTACATGTCCCCAAAAGGACTCCTTTCCTTCCCCATGTGGAAGAAGTTTACTGAAGTTTCTGTGATCACTTTACGGCATTCTTTAAGCTTTCTTGGTCACCGGACAGAGAGCTCAGCTTGCTTGTTTTCTGGAGAGAGGAAGTTATCTCCTGGGGTAAGGTAAGAGTAAGATACCTTACCACAATTGAGGAGTCATCCCTTGGCCTTTTCGAGGCACTATTATTCGCTTTCAGGAGAGGCCGATCTTGTGCTTTGTCTGAAAAAGCCCGGAAAAGGGGCACTCAAAGAAAGACTAACCCAAGCCCTTCCCTTCTTCTTCAATTGCACAAGAAAGGACTATTCGAAGACAACGGATTTCTTCGACGTGTGTATCCTACTCTCATCTCAAAACCAACCTCATCATACCGATTCCAAACAAGTACAAAAAAGACAGCGAAAGAAGTAGAACCAGCATATGCTAAGCAAAGAGCGGAAAGGTGCTTTGTACCTCACTTCGCTAAGCAGCAATAATTGTACTTCAGCTCTCTTTCCAACGCCCCCCTTCGTACTCAACCTCAGGCTTCTATAGCATTCTTGACTCATAGCGGAATTACAGCACGGACTGATCGCTAGGGATCAAAACCCGTGGATCCTACCCTTAGGGAGATAGGACAGAACTATTAAGCATAAGCAGGAGAGAAAGAATGCATAGGCTCGCTCGCTTCGTCTCCATTCCATCTTCATTCGAGAATGAGTCTATTTATGAACTTGACGAATCATTGCAAGGAAATAGAATACCGAAAGAGTGCGCTGGAATGCCTGCTCCTGCCCGTTTCCTGTTGCCGGAGCTACCTATTCCCTATCTCTAACCGAACGACCTACCTACTCTCCTTCCTAATCAATTTAATGCTCAACTAAGTTTATAAAGTCCCTTCGAAAGCCAAGCAAGCACCCGAAACTTGATCTCAGACTCGCCTTCGAAACCTCCCCCAGCCCTCTTTTCAAATAGGAAAGAAAGCTACGGGAATAGGCCATCAAAGGCACACCTGAAGGCAATTCATATTGTTTAGTCACCTACGGAGATAGTTGGCTCGCACTTAGATGTTCAATACCCGCCGTGCCCCAACCAAATTATGGTGAATGAGCTGGTCGTTGCTTGGGTTTCCCCCTCAGAGTGGAGGAATAATATGGATCGGATCTACCCATTTCGGATGCTCCTTCTCCGGATGTAGGTTATTCCCCGCGTTAATGGGATTAGTCGGTGCCAGGTGGATTTCCATGCTTGGATTGATGGCCAGGAAAGGGAGACATAGGAGGTGGGGATTCAAGATGTTAGTTCGCACTGGCTCGTACCACCTTGAATTGCAGTCGGCCTTGAAGGGATGAAGTAGCTGGTTCGATAGGACCAGGATTTGGATCAACACCTAAAATTCTAGGCGCATTCTTGAGAGTTTCACGGCCATTCACTTATCTTCCTTCTTCTGGCTTTCTGATTCTTAGTCTTACTAGAGAGCTCCCTCAAGACTCTAAGTCGGAAGCTCTCACCATTGATTGACGGAATTTATCAATCAAAAGCCCTCCTTTTTCAAATTGAAAGGCGAAGGATTTCTTAGGAGACATGATTCACTAGCGTTAGCTTGCCCGAAAGGATTGTGAACTTCCTCGTTGACGTTGACAACAGTAAAAAGATGGGCGCCTTGATCTAGTTGAATTAGTGGACGACTCAGAAAGCGGAGTCAGAAAGGGATTTTTTGATCGACTACTTGATAGTCCACTGAAGGATTATCAAAAAAAACTGACTCAAAAAGTTGGCTTGACTAGTTTTTCGAACTCTGAAAGCACTCTCCTTCGCCTTAACTTGAAACCAGAAAAAGAGAGAGCTTAACCGCTACGGGAGATGCTAGAAGAAAAGAAGGAGGAGTTTATTGGGAGAAGATAGTGAAAGAATAGATGGAGTGAGTGCTTGCTATGCTGTGGTCCGAATTCGTCTTTCTTCTGTCTTTGCTTTGAGCCGGATCCACAAAGGCATTGAATGGCCGGGGCCTGTACGTCACACTTTTCCTCTCTTCGGCATATAAGGCATATAAGATATATAGGAAGGAGCCCGTGCATATGATAGAATGGTTTGGCGGTAGATAGACTACATACAAATGGGCAGAGATCTAGGCATCTAAGAACGGTGTACATAACTAGAAAGGGGATAGTTACTCTAAAGGGGTACAAAATTAGTGGGGTAAAGGATCAGTTCTTCTTGCTTTACTCTTGCTAGGCGGAAAGAGAAGAGAGACTATTGTGACTTTCACTTCCTTACTGTTCTCTTAGTGGAATACGTACTAAGACTTGAAGCTTCCATACACTCGAAATGCTTACTTGCTTTTAGCTTGAACAAGGATAGGATAGATCATAATGTACACGTCAAATTTTTTCGAGTCGGAGAGCGGGAAAAAGGAGAGGAGTGGCTTGAACACCTGATGAGCTACTTTTCTTTCATGGCTATTGTATGCATTTACTAGGAAAAGACTAGAATTTATAGCCTGAAAGCAATGACGGCAGCTTTCTTACGTACCTATTGACGCTCTTACTACCTAACTAAGAGAATGGTATTGACTGAGAGAAGTAGTACGAGGAGCGTTATTGTTGCTGTCTTCTTTTTGGCAGTGGGATAGGGAAACTGTGAGGACTGAACTTGAACTTTTTTTTTTGCTTGTTTTTTTTTCAAAAAATGCAATCCTGCTGACTACAGCATTCTCTGACTGAATTATGCTGAAACTTCCACACTTCAAGCAGAGTAATTTGTCTTCTTGTTCGGCTCAAAAACATAAAAGATCAGCGAGTCCTTGATATGCAGCAATTCCGGGAATTCTGCCTTCAACTTGGAGGCGTCCATCTCATTGTTGCTTCTAGGAGCAACGATAACCTTGGCTTGCTCTTCAAGGGTGAAGTTCGGGTCAATGTAGTTCTTGTACATTTCTTTGATCTCATTGTGGCTCACCACCCCTGGGTTGGTGAAGTTCCATATGCCCCTGAGATTCCGCTTTGCCATCTCGTGGGTAGGAGCTCATCCTTCATGGTCATGCTGTTGGGAATGTTAACCACCTTATTATAGCGAGAGATCTTTGTGATGAAGTTTCGGGGGTTGTTGAGGTCAGAGGATATGGGCATCCTTACCCTGAGGGTGCAAACATTGTCGTATTCTTTAAGCAGCTCCTCCACCATTGCTTTGGTCTTCGAATGGAAAGATCCAGTGAAATTGGGTTTGTCTTCCTCCTTGAAGCCAATTCCGGAACCCAGTGGATGGGTATCATCATATTCAAAAATGCACCCGGTTGCATAATTGATCATAAGAAGCCCATGCTCTTTGCAGACATCAGCTAAGGTCAATGTGCCTTGGTGCGAATGGTCTCTGTTTTATGAGATTCACACCAATCAACATTCGGTCTACCAGTCACACCAGCAGCATTGAAGACGTGAGTAGGCTTGATGTTCTGGATATCCGCAATAAGAGATGACCTATTTTCCAGACGGCCCCTTCCGTACTCATAAGGAATTCCTCGCTTTTAACATAGCTGGCCAAGTAGACCGCCAATCCAACCGGTTCTACCATAGATAAAGAACTTGTAAGTAGGTTTTTGAGAGGAAGTGCTGCTTTTATAAACAGGTACCACCATCCGAGTCTGAGTATTCGGGAACCCCGAAGAAGCAGATTTGCCATCATCAGCTTCATCGAAATGTCTCTCAATGCCAGGCATCATCAACATTCTCGGGTGAGGAAGCAATGCTCCTGAGACATCACCCCACCAGTCAGGGTTACTGGTGTACCACTCCATTGTCTTCCTCAGCCCCTCTTCCCAAGTGGTGCGCTCTGACCATCAACAATTCTTCAGCTTCTGATCGTCAAGGAAGTACCTCTGGTCATTAAATGGCCGATTCTCGACAAAAAAGATGTTTGTCTCTGGATCAATAGAGAACTGTTTGCATCTGTCCCTAGCTACATCAATCACTCTCCTCTCCTTATCAGTCGAATCACTTCATACCTCTCCTCTACGCTGAACATTTTTTCTTTTTCAACTCGTGACGGTCAAATAAGCTTCTTTCGTGAGGGAATGAGTTGGCATCGTGACCGGTGGGGATTGTTCTGCCATTCCCCGGGTTCTTCCCAAAGGACCGGTGATTGAATATACATTAGTGGCTTAATAAACTGCTAAATAAGCACTCAACCAACTACGATTGAGAGAGACAAATGAAATACCTAAGCTAAGGGTGCGTAAGCGCAGCTCTTAGAACTCAATCCGGATCCGTAAATGCTTATGATTAGCTGTCATAAACCTTCTTTTGACTCATGCGTTGGTCAACGTAATAACGTAATAAGAAAAAAGGTATCCGGAAAAAGGCTGACTCGCTCACAATACCGGCACTGAGCCATCGTATTCTATGAATTTTTTTCCGAGGCCTTTCTTACCCTCCATAAATTGAATTGCCCAATTAATATTAAAGACCACACGACCGAACCTCGAGATCGTAGAGAACGAAACAACGCACCGTGAGCTGCGTACGAAGTGCTAAAACCCAGTACCAAAACAAAAGACTTATCCCGCCCTATTACCTACCATCGGGCACTTCGCCGCTCTTTCTTTAGAACGTGCGAGGGTTAGTTAGTACTCCCGACGAAGAGAAAATGAAGCCCTTTTAAGATGCCGGCTCCGCGCTATTCTTTCTTATTAACGTCCATGCGCCATTACTTCTTTTCCTAGTGCGAATAGAAAGAGGAAGATTTTCATGCAATGCATGCCATACGGGTTCGACCCGAGGGTTTCCGTTGCACCCTGCTCATCCCCGGAAAACTCAATTCACTATTTGATTTGCAGCTCTTCCTTTGGGAAGGAAAGAGAGAATAAGATAAAGTCCTTCTTTTTAGCGTTCGTGACCCAGCAATCAAACTCCTGCGCGTCTAACGCGCAACGGCTTTCGCTAACGTGCGCTCGGGCCCTTGCTTGTTCCTATGGGTCACTTCACTCTCTGTAAGGTTATTAAGAGCAGTCCTAACTAAGAGAAGAGAGTTAGTTAGTTTTTTGGTTTAGAGCGTAGCGACTGGCCTCGATTGCTAATTAGTTTATTTATTTTATTAGCTTAGAGCGTAGCGCTTACTCTGCTACTATTAAACTGAACTCGCTTTCCCGCCGAGGAAGTCAAAGCAAAGGCCACCTATCAGTGGCAGACTTGAGATCAAAACTGAAACAGTGGCTGCTTGGAATTAAGCGAACCCGAGGAGCCGTCTGATTAAATGTACCGTCCATGGGAATGCGCTTCAATACAGACGCAAACCATAAATGGACAGGACGGAGTAACCTCTGATTGAAAGAATTACCAATAGCTTCGATACGACGCTTGCCTGCTCCCTCAGTTGCCTTCGGCCGGAAGACTTCAAAGAACTCAGCGATTTCACCGGCAAAAGGCCTTAAGGCTTGGGTTCATACTCTCCACTTCCTCGAGACAGGTCCTCTTCAGGGCGATACCTTCTCTTCCTTGACGCTGCCACAGCGGGATAGAATATCAATAGGGTGGACTATCCATACAGGCTTCCAACCACTCTGTAACTCAACTAAAGTTTTGGGAACCGTAATCAACCTTTTTCAACCCCTCGAGGACCTAGTTTCACTGAGACGAAGGTGGGAATAGCACCAACCTCACCGCCTATCAAAAATGTCCACCTTCCAAGTGCAGTGGGAGAGGGAAGCGAGAAAACGGAAAGCGCGCCATAAAGCCAAAGAGCCTCCGCTTGCTCCGCATCGGAGAAGTCTTGTCATCTCCTCTTTCGACTTAGGAACTTTTTCCCGTATAGCCACTAGTGTCAGCAGAGAAGAGTTAATGTCCTGTCTTTGAAAGGCAGGAGAAAGGAAATAGGTGAGGCGAAGCCGGTTTGTTTAAGCCAGGGTTTTGCTTTCACACCCGTAATAGAGGCGACCGAAGGGAGGAGTAGCCCGGAATAACCCTTCATAAAGAGACCGAAGCCAGTGAGTTTGCGTCCTGTATCTACGACAGTAACAAGCCCTCTTGCTGAGCAAGACATGAGCGAAGATTTTTTTTTCTAGTTTTTCCTACTCCTGCAATGCTTCCTAAAGCTTCGTAAATGGAGTGAAAGACATATCTCCATTCTTTTAATCTTTTTGGTTAGGGATTAAAGATCAGCAAAAGCTTTCAGGTACCATTCAAGGGAAGAAAGAACAGAAAAACTTTGAAAACTCACTTGTTGGCACGGCTTCGCCTTATTACCAACTGTGCTCTATCAGGCTTACCAGAAACTATTGTAATAGATCCACACTTAATCTTATATATGACGCATCTTCGAGGTCAGACTTGTTTTGATCGGGATTAGCACTCTGCTTTGTCGGTGAGGAGAAAGACTTTAGGACTTTGTTCTTGATCTGGGATCGGGGAAAACGTTGACCTTTTAGTAGCTCTTTTTCTGAACCAATAGATCTCGTACAAAAAGCATCTCCGTCCGAAGTGTGTCTGTCATCCCGAGCGTTGTTTGGGCAGTTCATACGAGAAGGATGGAGTCCAGAACCAGGCATTTGAGGACCAAGTTGGAGTACAGGCGCGAAGTAAGGTTTTTTGCTTTCACCAGGGAAACTGAAAAATTGATCTTGCCACTCCTGAGAGTTATCCCTCGTTCGTCGAGCTACTTTAGCCGCTGCTCCTTCTTTGAAAGGGTTGGTTAGTTAGTTAAGCTACCGGCTGGGCGGAAAGCAGAAACCGTACTGACGCTACTTTATCCCTCCTCTCTAATCGGGACTTCGAAGCTTTGAAGGGTAGATATTCGGAGTGCTACCGGATCGTGGGCGGGTTCATCGATGCTGGGAACAACACTGGCTAAGAGCAACGACGGCTAGCAGAAGCTACAGGATTGACCCTCGGCTATAAGAGTGGGATCTTACCTTAGCTACTTGAAAGGACTATTTCCTGGTATTACCTTCGTTTCCTGCTCAAGCTTCAGATAAGACGAATAATGTAAGCTTATGTCACACTCTGGTACTTCGGTAATCTTGGGGTGTTAAGGATTGAGAAAAAGTCGCCTGTCGATGGTCGATGAGGGAAGTCATCCTTTTGCCCTATTTCCACTTAGATTTTAGGTATAACAAGGGGGACAGCAACTTACCGTAAAATACGCTTAACAGCGGGTGGTCGGTGGTGAACTCATAAATTGACACACAGTATTCACTGCATATGAAATCGCAGGTCGTGTCAAAGTAATATACTGTAGAGATCCAAGAAGACTGCTATATTCAGTAGCATCCAGAAAGAAAAGAAATCCCCTTCATGAGCCGAAGGCTTAAATAAAACCAGCTATAGGTGACGTAAGAGGTTTACATTAAAGCATGTGGGCTCTGGACAAAAGATCACGAGCATATTTGCTTTGAGAAAGATGAAGACCCTGAGGAGTACGAGTAGCATGAATACCAAGAAAATAATAGAATGAAGTTTTTTTTTCATTTTTTTATAAATTATGAAAGAACAGAAGGTAAGGATGATATCATCAACATAAAGAAGAACAATAAGATGATGGCCATTTCTGTGATAGACAAACATAGAACTATCCGACCTACTATTACATCCATCCAATTTTTTGATGTCCCAATCTTTGGAAAAAGAAGGAACTAAGCTTTAAGTAGCAGGACGAACTACCGGGCTGAAGGTTTCAGAAAAATCGATCAATTTCTCTTTCTTATAGCCCTTAGCGACTTCACGGGCTTGACACCGAAAAAGAGAATCATCAGCCTGATGCTTAACACGATAGACCCAGTTACACCCAATAACATTCATACCCGGATAAAAAGGGTAAAAGAGACGGTTGGATAAAAAATTCTATTCTTCATGCAGCGCGCCAAATGGGCTCTTTGATGGCAGAGGAAAAACTTCTATGGGTAAGGAAGCTTCAGAGGAGAGAGTTCGCGCGACGGATTGGCTTTTTGAATGACATCTTTCACCAACCATCAATCTTCACTTTGACCTCAGAACTCGCTTGCATGGGATGTGTGGAATGGTTCATAGTAGAGGAGGACGAAGGATTCAATATAGGAGCAGAAGATTCAGTGGAAGTGTAATCTGGAGCAGGGTCGGATATCCCAAGATCAGGTTCAGACGACCTAAAACTGGATACAGCAGGATTGGTGGCACCTGTGGTCGTCCCAATAGAAAGAGGTGTGGAAGTCCCGTTTCCACGAAGACCAGCAGCGACTGAGGTTGACCGAGGACTTTGCACTGTCTTCTTAGTACAGGCCTTGGTTGAGGAATCACGTCAGGGTCAGAGAACAGCTGATGCGGAGGAGTCGTGAGGTTCGACTGGCTAAGGTACTAATAGGCTTGGGCATTTTCAGGGGATAAGATTAAGAGTTTTGGTGAGATTCGGGTCGATGCGGATCGGAGTGAGAAGAGGTCTTTCATCCATCCATGATGAGAATCAGTATATGCCCCCGAAGCCTTTTCTTTGTAGTCTAAACCAGACCTTTGTTTGTACCTTGCAAACCTCTTTAGTTGCTACGAACCTAATCCTCGGCGGTTACGCCTCCAGAGTTTACGCTTTATCCAATCCCCTTAAGATCAAAATTGATAGGTCTTGGATATGACGCTTTGCCAATCCTACTTTAATAAATAAGAAAAATGTAATCAAAATTGATGAGAATGGAAAAATTACCATTAAACCCCAACTATTAAGAAGTATGAGTGCAAGATCTGAATGGGGAGAAGGATCTTCAGCAGCTAAAGAAGAAGTTCAAGAAGATGATACAATTAGTATGACCAGTGAAATGAGTAGAATGAGTTTTGAACCTGCAAGACATAGTGTAGATCGAAGTCTGAGTTTGGATAGAAAAATCATTGGGTACAAAACTTCAACCGTTAGTGAGCCAATGACGGAGGATGAATTAGTCAAAAATCTTACTATGGAGATATGCTATGAAGTCACCAATACTAATCCTAATAGCATTTAGATCCCAATAAATATATGCTTATAGGGATTTTCGTTATATGAATTGTGTGCTTACATCGACAGTGGCTGTTCTGTCTGTTTTGGAAAAAGATCTCTATTCCCAGAATGAATGTGGAAAAAAGCAAAGAATCCTTTACTTCGTCGAATAGCTGATAATAGCATAATGAGCCACAATGAAACCATAGAAGGGCTATCCATTGAAATAGGAGGAGTCCAATGCATTATACCAGTTTGTTGGGCTACTGATCAACCATCTCATGATATGATTATTGGAAATTCTTTTCAAAGGCTATATTCTCCATGCACACAGACCATAAGCCAAATCATTTTCACAATAAATGGTCACTCGGTTCCCATTGATAAATTAAATAGGGCATACACTCATCAGAAGATTGAGTTTACACGCAGCCAGCGTGGTGAGAAGGTAATCCCTGCACAACGTGAAGTAGCACTAACAATCTAACTACTTGAGTTATCCATAAAAGAGCAGATTGTTGAACAACAAGAAGAGTTATGCAAAGAACTCTACTCTGATAATCCGCTTGAATTTTGGGACAAAGATAAGACGCAAAGATTGCTTTGTTAAATCCCAACACTATTATCCGAGTTAAACAAATGGTGTATACACACCAGGATATCCAAGAATTTGATAAAAAAATCAAAGAGCTTTTGGATAAAGGGTTAATCATCCATAGTCAAAGTCCTCACACCAGTCCTGCATTCATGGTGAGAAATCATGCTGAAGAAAAAAGGGGAAAAGCGTTAATGGTAATTAAAACCAAAAAGCTTAATGATAATACTGTCTTTGATGGTTATTATATTCCTAACAAAACACTTCTTTTCAATAGAATTCTTTGAGCCTGAAGGTTAAAGAAAATGGACTGCAAAAGCGGGTACTGGCAGATCAAAATGGATGAAGAAAGCATTCCTTTAACTGCTTTTAGTGCCCCTCAAGGACAGAGTGGATAGTGATGCCATTTGGTCTTCAAAATGCGCCTCAAATATTCTAAAGAAGAATGGATAACATCTTGAAAGATCTCAATCACTGTTGTCTAGTTTACATCGAGGATATTCTTATCTTTTCTAAGACCATAGAACAGCACAAAGAGTTCTAGCTGTCACCCAAAGATGCATTGATCATGGTATTATCCTTGGTAAGAACAAGTGCATTTATGCTGAACAAGAAATGACGTTTTTAGGTCTAGAAATCAAGGACAAATCATTCTACTTTTTGAGAGAAAATAGAAAATTTTCCTGAGAAGATTGAAGATAGGAAGCAAAACGAAAGGTTTCTTGGATGTCTTACCTATGCTTCAGATTTCATTCAAAATTGAGCGTCATTGAGAATGCAGCAGAAACTCAAGAAAGAGGTAAGTTGGACATGGACCCCTAGTGATTCTTATATTGTTCAAAACTTCAAAAAGATGTGCAAAAATCTTCCTGTTTTCAACCTGCCTAATGAAGAAGATGATTTGATTCTTGAGACAGATGCTAGCAATGAGCACTGGAGTGCAGTACTCAAAATAAAAGAAGGAGAAAAAGAAAAAAAATATTGCAGTGGAAGTTTTAATAAAGCAGAATGCAACTATCCTACGATGGAAAAAGAAATTATAGCAGTCATAAGGGGAATTGAAAAGTTCTTAATCTTTTTAGCCCCAAAACCTTTTCTTATTCGAACTGATTGCAACGGAATAAAAGGTTTTGTGAAAAAGAATTTATCAAATATGCAAGCGCAAGGGCGACTCCTGCGTTGGCAATTATGGCTTAACCAGTTTTCTTTCTCAATTGAACATATACAGGGATCGAAGAATTCTCTGGCAGATAGTTTAACTCGTGAGCTTGCCAATGGTGATCATCAGAGCAGAACTCCTGCCGGAAAAGGAGGAAATCCAAAATGAAATGCCATTACTACTAGAACGGGTCTCTCCTTCTAGTAGAATCCTTATGGATATTTTGGAGTTTCATACAAAAAGTGGATCGCGCTTTGGGTTGTTGTCTTCTGCCTATCTAATAGCGCAAAGATTCAACCTTTTAGAATTACAAATGAATTACTTAAGGTGTCCTTATGATGTTCAAGCAAAAATCAGTGCCTATGTTCAAGAAAAATGGTTCAACGACTGGTATGCAGCCTGCATCGACTACTACAATCATTATTCCTATGATATTTGGGAATCATGGAGTACTACGGTCTTCTTCCCTGATAGATCTGGAGTTGGTGGTGTTAGATTCCCAGCAAATTCAATCCCTCTCGATGATCCCATCATGAAAGCCTGGGAATATGGGATGGTAGCTTACCTCATGGAAATCCCTGATCCAGGGTATCCATTCTTTTCTTTTTTCACTAAGTTTCAAAAGTGTATGTTTAAAAGAATCCACTGGATTTGCACATCTCCTGAAGGTCCAACAAGAGCTCAAAAAAATAGAAGTCTGCATATATCAGTACATTGCGCATTGATTGAGTATGAAAATGGAAAGGCCAAACCAGCTCATTATCTTGAAAAATTAATCAATCGATTTAAATGACCCTGATGATCAACGACAAGAATGGTTTCCAGAGCGACTTCAAGTAGTTAGTGATCCTGCTTTAGCGAGAGCCATTGGTTTTGACAACATTGACCCGGGCCGGGGAAAGATACTAATGCATTGTGGAAACACTACTTTCGTTTATCATAGTGAATTTAGCAAGTATATGAAGGTGGAAGGAGCTACTTCAGAAGATGTTTTTGATTATCTTTTTGATGTTGGAGCTGGAAAATTCTGTTAAGAAAAAGGAAAGAGATATCTACATGATTTATTTGAAAAATGGGATCCAGAGCATGAAGAAAAAGATGAAGATTTTGATGATTATCTGGATAATGATGGACTTGAAGACATTATTGGAGATGAGGGCATGCAGAATCTTAATATGGATGACTAGTCTTGTCAGCATTCAGTACCCAACAAAAGTTGTTGCACCATTATGTATTATCTTGTCAGAATAGTAAAATAATGCAGTCTACTGTAGCCATGTGAAAGTATCCTGTAACAGTGTGTGTACTGTAGCCAAACAGGCATCCTATGTATTTCATCTCCTCTATAAAAGGAGAAGCTGAGTATTGTAAGGGACACGGTCAAAAGAGCATAAAAGAGCAGAAGAGAAGTCGGGTTTCTCCATTTCTCTATGAGCAAGCATCTCTGATGATCTTAGCTGTTTAAGTCTCTCTTCAAATCGAACCACTTTCAAGCTTTCAATAAAAGAAGTTTCCCAGTAGGGAACGTTATTCAATCGAACCTTATGTCTGAAATATTCGTCTTTCTTGATTAAAGCTCCACCATCCTGAAAAATAGAAAAACTTGATTAGCGACTACGGTCCGAGGTAGGAAACGAAACGGATCTGTGCTGTGCCTGATCTTTTGAAGGTGTGGTTGAGATTAGCAATCTCTGTAAACTGGAAGCTAGAGGAACGCCAGGGTCCAACGCCGACTAAGTTCAGGTAATGGTCAAAACTCTCTAATTAAGCTTTTTTCTTTTTCTAAGCATGGTGGGCCGATAAGACGAAAAAATAGAAAATTTATGATATAAGTATACGATTGTGATAACTAGTACCAGTAAAGTCATTATAAGAAGTTTAGACATTATATAAAGCATATTTTCTTAAAAACCCCCAAAAATGTTAGTATTTGCACTTTTTTTTGACCCCGGGCTTCTATCTATTCTATCTATAATGTCTTCAACAAGCTAGCTAGTTCCAAGGGATAAAGACAGCATGTTTAGCCCGATATCTCTCATGTACCTTGGTTCCAGATCAATGAATGCGGAATAAATATAGGCAGTTTCCGATTCGTTACAGCTTGCTCAACATGCCATCGGGATCCGAGGATTGCTTTGTTTCAAAGACAAAAGTAATTCAAAGCGCTTAGTTTGGTTCAAAAGTCTACGAGCCTATCTGCTCTCTCAAGTCTAATACGCCCCTTACCTTATTTTATTCCCCTTTTTTCTCGTTTGCGCCTGCCTTGATTCAAATGACGTGGGTCGTCCAGTTCTAGATATCGCATCAGTGGAATCCTATTCTCCGCTTAATTTTATGAATACAGGACGAACAAGTAGTCCAAGTAGACCCAGCCGGGGGCACGAGATGAAACCTTTCCATTTTTTCTTCGATTGACTTTGAGCTAACGGGAGAAGTCCACTAAAGAACTTATCTCAAGAAGCCTAGTGAGGAGGTAGTTGGGGTTAATAATCAGTCATTTCCTTCGCTTGCTAGATCAAACGCAACCGCACTGCTTTCACCAATCGGGGAAGTAGGGGAGCCAAAACCACTCTGTCCACCGCTCTCTATTCTACTTCGGACCCTTTAACATTCGGGTTCGGGTAGAGCCTTTCAAAATAGATAAGTGAGCCGATGGGCTTCCTGTAAATCGAAATAGTAGTCTCCCTACTGCTGTCCTGCTCAAAAAGAAGATTCAGCCAAAGCTTTAAGCGCTTGTACCACGTTTTGGTTCTTAGTTCAGGGAGCCTACCTATTACTTGGTCGAGGCGAATTCGCTGTCTGCTGATCAACCTTTCCTTGTTGGAAGCTAGCGCGAGAACCCGAGAAAGAGCCTCAAATTCACAATCGGCGCCTTGATTTTAATCTTTTAAGAAGTCATCGAAGGTAAATCGGTTGATACTGCTGTTCCGCTACAGATACAGAAGCCATTACAAGAGAGGATAGTTACAAACTCATTTCCTGCGGCTCTCTCACCAGTGGTATATATTATATATAATAAACTAAACACAAGCAGTTGGTATAAAAAAAAGAAGTAAGTCAGAGGTCTGTCTACGTCTACTTTCTACTTATGAAAAGGGTTTAATAGCAGTTGTAGCTCTCAACAAGAGAAAGGTTTTCTAGATGAAGAGGCGTAAACGGTGATCATTGCAGTTTTTTAAAGAGTTCAAAAGGTTTAGGGCAAACAAATAAGGCTTTTCAAAAAGACTTGCATCTGATTCAATAGCAGGGGATTAAATAATAGCTAGGAAAAGAGCAGATTCGTGCAAAAGAGCTAACATCCGATTTTTGAACAGATCGGCTCGGAACAGGCTTGCTTGCTTTCAAGTTCTTAAGTTCTCCCGGTAAGAATAAGAAGTAGACATATCCGTGCTTTGAGTCTGTATTTCTTTTGTAGAAAGAAAGAACTAAACCTTTGTCGCAGATCTGCTGTGAATTCTGTTCAGAAAAATAGCTTTTCTATTACAAAAGTGAGTCCGGTAGAAAGGGCCATTAACTGGTAATGGAAAAGACAAAGAAAAGACCAGAGAATCATTCCATTTGGCTTAAAGCATGCCAGTCTTCTTTGAGCGCTACTCATGCCCGGTTGACCAGGATCTTCTATGTCATTTTTTTAGTAGAAAAAGATGGGTTTGATCCTGGCTGGGGTATCATAGCTAGTGGAAGGGAAGTGTTCTCTTTTCTTAGGTAAAGTTAAGTTCCCGCTTGATCGACGGATTTCACAACTGAACTGACAGATCGAATGAGAGAATTTAGATATAGAAAAGTCAGATGTCAAGGTGGTTTGATTTTTTAGATATTTTCGTTATTGTTCTAACTCGAAAAGTTAAGGTTTGGTACTTCTTTATTATTTCTTATTTATTAATTTCTTATTATTAATAATAAAGTCATTTTGAATTATCTTATAGATTATTACTTAGATAATAATCTAATATATTACTTTCTATTCTCTTTCTATTTCTAGAGAAAAGCTCGAGAACAAATAAAAGAGCGAATCTGCTATGCTTTTTATTTTCTATGAGCCGAAGAAGATGTTCAGTCTGATCTTTTGTACTGTAAAATGCCAGCTTTCTCTAAAGGCTGCCGGGATTTTCAAATTATTTAGTTCATCTTTTCGAAGATATGTTTACATTTCTTGTCCCATTTCTCATTCAATAACTATTAACCTGGCAAGCAAGGGATATGCGCTACACTTTTCGTTTTCGGATTTCGGAGCTCTCCCTGCAGGTCCTTTGTTTTTCCAGGCGTCTGAAGGGCTATTCCATATCAGCTGCTATGCTAGGCTCGAAAAGGACTGAAAGAACTGACATTAGGTCGTGACTTGAGAGTGAGGAAAAAGAGCGGTAAAGAAGTAAGGAGGTCGACTAGTTCTTAGCTTGATTGAACTCAGCATAGTTAGAGGAGATAGCTTTTCTTTCTATTGTTTGAGTTGAATCAGTTGACGCTCGAACGTAATTGACTTCTTTCAACAATAAAGGAAGAGATGATTTGGAGAAGAATGCATTCCTCTCCGAGAAATAAAGTGTCATATCATAGCTACGATAGAGGGCTTGACCGGTCTTAAGATAGAGTCGGTGTCGGTAGCTGTTCTTGCTTAGCAGGATCAGCAACGAGAAGTTTTCCTCTGCTGGAAAACTGTCCTTCACGGAGATGGGAGCTTACTCGGCTCTTGCTGGTTTAGTAAGCTAATCCCTTTATGATTATTATGAAAAAGGAATGGATAGAGAGTCCAGGCTTTTTGGTGTCAACATAGGAATGGGAGCTGTTTGAATGGATGCCTTTTTCCCTTGTTGAATCAGCCAAGTCAGTAGCCTTTCTTTTATGCGGGATTGCCTGTTGATGCAAGGCAGAAGGGCTAGTTTGATGCCAAGAAGAAGCTGTTGGAGGAATAACGGCAGCTAAATCATATGCTGCACAGTACAGTAGTATTTAGGAAATTCCCAGGGGAAGAGAATTGACGGGACTTTGAGTTAGTCTTGTTTTGATCCCATTTGGTAAGAGGAAGAGATTCCAAGGGCATGGGAATGGAATCCCTGGATTTCTACTTTCAGTTAGGCTGAAGTGTACCAACCTAGAAAGACTAAGAGAGAACTGGTAAAGACTAAAACTACTTCAATCTCAAACTTCATTTGGTGGGAAATGGATAAAGAAAGTCAGTCCTTGACTTCATATACTGATTATGGCTATAGACTTCAGAGCAGCGTAAGGCTTTTTCCTACGAAGGTTTAGCGGGTAAAGGATGATAATCCCGGTAAAGAAGATTTATGGAAAGCCAGACTTATTGGATAAGAAGAAATGGGATATGGGCTGAAATTGGTTTGATTCTAAAGTTACGGTTATTTTTCTCTCTAGTAAGTCATCCTAACGGATGAGCCCTGAGTCCTACATCTGACGCTTCAACAAGCTAAGATTTAGTACTTGCTAGCTTCTCAATCTCCCCTTTAACTATTAACTACTATTTCGAATGACTGATTTCCGGCTTTGGTAAGACATGCGAACTCTTTCTTCTCAAGGGCTTGTAACAAAAGAAAATCTTACTTGCTTTCATTCAACTAACTTCCTGACTGACTTGCTATTTCACCGGACTTTGGAAAGATTTCTTCTGAAAGGACGTCTAACTCGAAACGTCAATATAGAACTCTTAATCTCCAACTTCAATTCAGATTCCGACATCCCAGGCATCAAACTTCCTCTTAGGTGCGTAAGGAATGAAATCCGGGACATTAACCTCTTATGCTGAGGCCATATTCAAATCAAAAAGGCTTATCTTTTCCTCTGTCAGTTCCCCGGGAAAGAAGAGATATGAAAGAATATGAAAGATAAGGCTTTCATACTGCCTTTATTACCTTCCCGGGGAGCTAGATACGGGAGTAGGCATAAAGGACGTTTTCCAAGCCTATTGATCTATTAGCGGATAAAGGAAAAGATCCGATTCTTTGTCTAAGGCATTGACTCTCGGGCTAGTGACTCAAAAGACGAAAAAGAACTCAATCTTTCGAACTTCCTTGCTTCCCAACTTAGTCTTTTGACGGGAAAGCAGAAAAGAAATTACTGATGAGGAAAGAAATTTAGCCAATTAAGGTAATCTTAGCCTATGGATCTTCAAGGCTCGGATCGGACTATTACCGTAGATGAACCCTGGGAAGATACTGAGGAAGAGGATGCCGTATAATTCAATCTCTTTCCCTGGGGTTAGTCTCCTACCTGGTCCTTTCGAAGCACTTTTCATCTTTCTGGTGAATAGCCCGGAAAGCAGTAGAATTGACTCCGTGACTCTCTCGTTGCCGATGTTCAGTATGAAAATCCCTTCTATTTAGTTGTTACCAAGCCGCCTATAAAAGGAATTCGAATGCAGGAAATCCGTCTTTCTTTTTTGTTGTGAAAGGCAGCCAATAGTAATAGAATCAGCGGGGAATAGTAATGGATTCTTTGTTTTCCTTTACTTCTTTGATGCTATTAGTTACAGTTGTTTTTCTCTCTTTTTTCCTTATGAGTAGCTTTATTCCATAGTGACCTATGAGTCAAAGTAAGAGAATAGGCTGTCAGAGTCTACAGAGATGTTAACAGCTAATGGATCTGAATCAATGGGACTTTGAGGTGAATCACAGGGATTTGGCGGGAATAGAAAGATTCATACTTATCCTTCCCGTGCTTCTAAGACTTGACTTTCCTAGCTTGAAACAACCATTCTTCCCACCCTGTAAAGAGATAAAAGAGAATATAATACTGCATTTCTAACTGACTTTCGTCGCCTCTTTCTTCAGAAAGGTAGGTTTTTCACTAAGAAAGAGCTCTTTGCCACCTTAGTCCACTATGAGCAATGGGAATTGATTAAAGGGCTTTATGAGGTCAACCCCACCCCAACACTTGGTAGTTTAGAGTTACGCTTGTTCAATAGATTTAAGGGGATCTGGATAAGAGGCGACGAGCCTGAGAAAAGTCTTTCTATCTAGTTGGAGGGGAAATCACTTCTTATTCCCTGCCTGAGGTCCGTTTCAACTTGAACTTCGAACCACCGGAACTTGAAACAAGAAAGAACCCTAACCAAAAGCCTACTCTTAGTTGCTTAATAAACTCGTTAGATTTGTTTCAGTGCTATTAGTAATGAGTGAGTAATGAGTATTGCTCACGAACGTTAGAGTAGTAGTAGTTTAACTATATGCTTGGTAAGTGGTAGAAGTAGTAAATATTTGTCTTATTAGTATTTGTAAGCAAAAAGTCTTAACCATCTTTCAGTGAGTGAAGTGAATAATTGGTATTGCTCACAAACGGAATAAGATTAGTTGCTTTTTTTGTTATCAGTATCTCTATGCCTTGGTAATTCAATCTCTGACGTAGTAGTTGCTCTTTCTGTGAATATCTCAATAGAGATGTGTAACTCATTAAAAGGTCTTGTTGTAGCTGCTTCAGTGACTAGATCGATAGTTGCAAGGATAGGCCCTTCTTTGGTTGAAGTATGTGTCCGGGCCTATAGTTCTTGGTATTGGTGGGAATGCGTATTAATAGACCTGGGCCTTGTCTTCCAACTAAACTACTAAGCCATAAGCCCTAAGTCCTCTCTTTTTTCTTCTCGGTCTAGTTCAGGTATGGGGCACGAGCGAACTCTAAGAGTTGTAGCATTTGTTCCTGCTTTTATCTTTCTGTATTCTGTATCTGAGTCTAGTAGTTTCAGTAGTGCTTTTGTATGTAATCTTATTGGGCTTGGTATGTTGTTAATTAAATAGCCCTATGTAACACCATCCTACAGCTGGTCTATACAAAATATATATATAATAAAGAAGTCCTAACTTTCACCTCTTCTTTCTCACTCTTAACTCTTCCTCACTCTCCTATAGAGATGCAGTAAGGAATTGACTGATAGTCTGTCTTTCTATTGCTATTTGAGTTAGACGTCCTTACAGTGATGATGGATAAGCGGGAAAGGAAGAGTTGGGGACGCAAGGACCAAGTCCCTAAGATAGCGATTTCGCTTATCCCTTTGATTCCCTGTGGGGTGGTAACTTACTGAAGAATGAGCAGCCATAGAAGAGAATCTTAGCCTTCAGCTGCTATTATAAGAGAATAAGCTACTTCAGAGTAAGTTGCAGGACAGTTAAGACTGAGTAGCCTTTGGAGATTGATTAAATTACTAAACCTGTTTCAGGCTCCTTAGGGACTTATCCTGATGAAAAGCCTGGGAATAAAAGAAGATCCTTTAGTCCATCTCTTTAGGCTCGGACTGACTATTTCATCTTCGACTTTAGCCGGGAAAAGCCTTCTAAGAGAATCCACTACTTTAGCTTGGCTTACTAGCATTCCCCGTAAGCCGTACTTGACTTCATTCCTCGATCTATAGAGTAGATAGAAGCCCCCGACCAGAAGCTAGTCTGAAAGGAAGAAAGTATCTAATTGCCCATCCTTCAACTGCTATGGGAGGCCTAGCAGTATTTTATTACATTAAATAAATAGAGCAGAGATCTCTACTTGCCTGAGGACTTCGCCAAGGAAGAGAAAGACGACTGATTTCTTTTGTGTTGTTCCCAGAGTTTCGCCCCTTCGTCCAGTATTAGAGCCATAAGCCTTGGAATGAGAAGGGCAAGCTTTTAGTTTGATTGACCGAGCGGAGATTGAGTTTCAAACCGTCACTTTCTTGAAAGGTGCAAGCCTTTCCTTCTTTTGATCGGGGACTAAATGCCATGATAATCAGATCCTTTATCTTTGAGTTCCTTCTTTACAGTCTTGACTTAAGTCGAGCCATAAGCAGTATTATATTAGAAGTAAGAAGTAGCGGATTGACTTCGTTTTAGTCTTTACTTTTCAATGCTGACGTTTTCTGTTCGTCTTCCTTACTTTCCTCTTGGAGTTCAACTGGAACATTGAGAAGTCAGCAGCCATTTATGAAGTTGAAAGTCAGGGAAAAAGCTATAAAGACTATAGT